>VXBW01007513.1:1226466-1342450 GCA_013400375.1 Thinocorus orbignyianus | reverse complement strand
AAAAAAAAAAAAAAGACTGCAAAAACAAAAATAGACAACTTGGATCCTGCCACTTTTCCCTGATAACACTCTGCTCTCTCTTGTATGCAAGTGTCTGAACTACCAGAAGCTCAACAGTCAAAGGTATCTGCATGAAGATGAGGAAACGGAGTGATATGAAAATACAGGAATAAGAGAAGTAAGGAAAAGACTATTCTGAAGAAGATGTGAACTGAGCCCAGGGTGTCAATCAAATATGAACGTCTTTTGTAGGTGAAGGAAATTGGTCAAAGGTGATTTCTGTCAAAAGTCTTACTCAAAGACACTTTTTAATTAAGTTCCGTTCTTTGTTTTGCACAGTAAAAAGGGCTGAAAAGAATCCTTCACTCTGAACTGTCATTCACATCCAACCATCACCATGTCAGAAATAAGAGCCTTTAAAGGTAAAAGATAAATTAATTGAACAGTGGCAGAACCCAGACAAAGAAGGGAATGTCCTTGTAGGCAAGTAGCTTCATGTGATATCAAAGAGAGCTGGTGTACGTGCATAGACCCACTCTCAGGGGTCTAACACACAGGCACACACACAGACACACACATATTTAATGATAAAATAATTCATTTCCATTTTTGGCTTTGGAAAATGAATTGTTTCCAGTAGGACCACTTGACACAATACTGGCAGCATAAAGTGCCCTTAGCGTTGATAAAAATCAATGACATAACTCTTTCCATGTCATCAGCCAGCAGCCAACAAATTCAGTTTTTCTTAATCCGGTTCACTAACTTCTATATTTAAAGTACTATTTCCTATTTTCATAGCTGATTTTATAATTTGTCAGTCCTTTTTTCTTGTCTGTCTTGCCTATTTTAACATAACACTATATTACGTTATGTATTTGCTGTCTTTACAGTGTTGGCAGCCAGAAAGATTAGAAAAAAATGAAATTGCACTTCATTTTGACAAGCACCTCTGTGAACAGGGGTTCTAATTTCCAGGCTCAAGAGACTGGCTTTCGTCACCAGACTGAAGGTAGAAGCCTACATCCCACATACATTGGGTCAATGAAGCTGGTGGGAGATCCTGAGAGCAAATCTGATGAGGAGCAGCTAAGGGAGCTGGGGGTGTTCAGCCTGGAGAAAAGGAGGCTGAGGGGAGACCTCTCTACAACACTCTGAAAGGCGGGTGTAGCTGGAGGGGACTGGTCTCTCCTTCCAAGTCACAGGTGATGGGACAAGATGAAATGGCTTCAAGTTGCACCAGGAGGTTCAGACTGGATATTAGGGGAATTTTTTAGACTGGAAGGGTTATTAAGCCTTGGAAGGGGCTCTACAGGGAAGTGGTTGAGGTGCCATACTTGGAAGTATTTTAAAGATAGGTTGAAAAAATGCTTAGAGACATGGTTTGGTGATGGGTTTGTTTGTTTTTTTTATTAGGTTAATGGTTGGACTCGATGATCTTAAAGGTTCCTTCCAGCCTAGACAATTCTATGATTACATGTGTCAAGTCATGATTTTTTTTTTTTTCCCTTTTTTTTTTTCCTTCTTTCTCAGCTGATTATAGAGGAATTTCAGGAGGATGAGCTGAAATCCAGAGATCTATATTGCACATATGTGACTTAATATGAAAGAAATATCACCCCCAAAGCAAAAGTTCAAGAACATGGGGGGAATTTGCTTAGAAACGATGGAGCTGATGTCAAGGGCAATTTTCATTCTTGATGTAGCTCCACTGTGACACTAAATGTGACACTAAATTCTCAGAGATTAGAGGACGTGTTGGCATTTGACTTCAACAATTGTCCCTCGTGAAACCTGCTTAGTTTTATTTAGGCAATAATGCTGTCTACAGAGAACAAACTCATTGATTTTACATATTTGTGAGTATTGGACTGGTGTTCAAAGACTCTCTAACTTTTTTTTTTTTTTTTTTTTTTTTTTTTTTTTTTTTTTTTTTTTCCTGGTTGTACATAGCATGTTTCAGATCAGCATCACTTTTGCCAGGTTTCTGAAAAAATTATTCAGAAATATACTAGCCTGCCAGTGGGAGAGAAGAATAACTAGTTTAATATTCAGGCTCAAAACTGCAGTGGAATTTAAGGAATTATGGGTGGCATATGCAATCTTTCATTATGGATTTAGCCATAATGACAGCTCTTACAGTTCATTTTGGCAGAGCTGTGAGACTCCCCCATTTTCTCCCTTCAGAAAACTAGTGAGCAGATGAGCATGATAAGCATAGTCTGATATCACAAATTACAATGAAATTTGTGTAACCCAGCATGCTTTGCTTGAATTTAGTCATTTTTCAGCAGCAAACATTATTTACTTTGTGCAATGAACAAAAAAAAAATCATTGGACTGAATTGTAATGCAGCACTATGGTAATAGAATAATTAATTAACCAGATGTCATGCTGTAGATAATCCCTATAACCGTTTTCAAATACCGGGCTAGAACACTTACAGAAAGAGTGAAACCAGCAAGGAAAATCCTGGATTATTATTGCCCATGCAAATTTTCTTAATTTAAAGTAGAAACCCAAAAAATATTTAGTGGTGTGGATTAAAATGCAGAAGACGAGAAGGCAGGTAGCCGTCAGCACCATGTTTAAGGAAAGTTGGTCTTTGGACTACTTACAGGTAGAGAAAAACATGAAGTTTATGGACTCCAGAGAAATCTGGATCTATCCCAGCCTTATTGTTCTCCCACAGATCCCAGAGGCATGCTACAAGCAGAAACAAACACCTACATAGGCTTTCTCGGTGTTAATATCTTTGCAAATTTAGCAATCTTGCTGCAATGTGGTAGGATGTGTTAATTTAGAGCAGTTAACAGCAAAAGAGCACAACAATTGATATGAAATATCTGCTATTTCCAATTCATTTATTTGCAAATGTGCTATTCAAGGGCTGTATGCGTTTCTCATTATATTGTTTCCCTAATTGAGATTGTGTGCTCATTGTAGCATAGATATTATCTATGCACTTTCCAAGGCAATATGTACACACTACTACCACTTGTACTTCTAGTAATAATTCAACAATTACCTTCTGAGTCTTTTTTTTTTTATTATTTCTATGATTCATAGTGTAGAAATGTGACACAATTAGTCGGCTTTGAATCACTCTGAAGGCTGGTGCTGTCCCATATTGGCATGGGATTTAACTCCTTGAATGTGTGTGCTGTACTTTGCTTTTGGTGTCTCTGGAGAAATATGGGGAATGGCAGACATTTCTTTGCTCAAGTTTAATGTTATTGTAAGTTCCAGGGTTCTAAAAAATGGCCATACCATTTTGTGAAATGTTTCATAGCTTCAGAATTTTATTTCATAAGATACGAAATGCCATACAATTTCATTCTTTCCATATTCAAGAAACTCTACAACGTGATGTATGCCAGATACATGAAAATGAAATGTTTTAATGAAAACATGGAGAATAACTAAAAGAAATGTCTTTGGTGAAAATGCTGAGAAAAAGGACTCACAGAGAATGTGTCAAGAGCAGCACTGCTGAATGTCAGCATCTTTGATCTAATTTTCATTTTGTCACTTGAAGTTGGAGTCAAAGTTAGTTACCTCTAGACAAGGACTCATACCACAGAATTCACAACGAGTTTACAGTCTCTGAAAGAAGAGCAGATCTTTTTGGATTTAAAATGGAGAATGAAACTTTTAAGTAGAAAACTTACTTCAGAAATCATGTTTTGGAAATGAGACCAGTCAGTACTGGCAAATATCCTAATCTGCATTCCTAATTCCTTGCTCATTTTCAGTCCTTCATTTACATCCTTACTAAACAATGAGAGAAGAATGGAAATGCTAACTATTTGAAATCAGGAATAATGAAACTGGTGTACAAGTTACCTTATGCATGTTTTATTTTAAAAATACAAATTATAGCAGGAACACCAGGTGCCAATATGTAAATTCATTATTCAAACAGTGATTTTATCGAAGCAGAGAAAATATAGCCACAAATGTGCTTGGTGGATTTGCATAATTGCATGTCTGAAAGAAGTAAGTGGCAATAATCATTGTTTAATTACTTTGTAGTATGATTTTTTTAAAAATTTAAACTAAAGTTTCTACAATTACTTGTTGGAGAGAATTAAGTAGGCATGACTATTAGAAACAAACTAAACCCATTGTCAAACTGATCACAAAAGTGAAATAATTTTCTTTGTTTAGCTTTGCTGGCTTTTCATTTGCCAACATTTCCTTACTGTTCCTGGGGTCAGTATTTGCATGTTCATATTGACATTCAGAAAAGCCACATAAACTTTGATATGAAGATCTGATGAGATCTAGAGTTCATCAGATCCCATCCATTCTCAACCCATAAGATGGGATGGGAAAGGAAGATAGCTGTGTGGTGTTTTTACAGGGTGCTTCCTACTAGCAAACTGAATAAAACCATGGGATGCTCTTATACAGATGGAGCAGGCACACTTTGAAACATGTGACAGTCCTGTTGATGTGAAAGTATATTTTATTCAGCATAATTCCTTAATTTTGAAGTAACTGGGAAGACTGTACTAAAACAAAAGCCAGGCCTAGAGGAAGGAGCCATACATGGTGTTACCATGCCAGAAACATCTTTCAGAAGGCCTGGTGTGGTAAATTTGAATATCCTTCCCTGGTGTAGTTCCTATGTATTTTTCCTGCTTTTGTGTTTTACAATAATTTAAGTGAGGGCAAACACCAAGACTGCTTCTGCTGGTGGATCATTAAATCCTTGTCAAGAGGGTCTGTTCTTATAAATCACCACAATCTGCTTCAAATAATAGCATTCAGATAGGTTAGAAACCACAGCAATTACATTATGTATAGAGAGGCAGTCTGGGTACACACCTGAAAGGAAGTTATTGCTGAACTGGGTTAATTTTCTGCATTATATTTAGGCAGAGGGAAGGTCTGGAATTCTATATGGGAGCAACCAGGGAGCTAGAGGTATCTATGCAAAGCCCAAAGATAGTATTTTTCTTACTATTACATATTAGAGGGAGGTTCCTGGTTTACACAACATACATATAGCAGTTTGGACAGGTGAAATGCTGATTACCATTTAAATTAAATACTGCATCTCAATTTCTTTGAGGAAAGAAAAGAAAATAAGAGATAATAGTTTATAAGCAAGCTAAACACTTGTTTTAATAGAGTGTGAGGGGAGAGAATAGGCAGGACATTTTGCTCTTGTTTTATTACAGCTCTTATTTTTTGCCTAAGAGTTAAATTAAGAATGTACTAAATCATAGTTCTAGCCTGAGAAAGAGAAGGTTTCTGCATATACAAAACTCTCTCATAACTGTATCCAAGGGAAGGACCTTCCCCTCAGGGCAATCAAATATATAAGGTTCACATTTGCCAGAAATACTACATTAACTTTCTGAAAAGTATCCTGAGACAAACGCAAAGACAAAATTGTTCTTGGGAGAATATTGTATGAGAAACTGCACAGAATCTCTGGCAATACCTTTTGGTGAAGTACTTCAGAGATTTGAGATGCTTGTGCTCTGTTTCAGAAAGCAAAACATGACTTGAGAAGTGGTAAAATTATATTCCCTTACCTGCCCAGGGATGAGTCAATGAAGTTCAGAGATGTTTGAGCAATAGCCACAAGGCTGAGCTCTAGAAAAAGGAAGAAAACTGCATTTCTCTCTGCAGCTTACTGCCAAAATCTGAGCAATATACAGCTCCCTTTAGCACATCAAAAACAACACTGAGATGGTTCTGTGGGAATTTCCTTGGCTTTGTATATGCATAAAGTATTGGAAATGTGATCTTATTTTTGAATGAATTTCTAAACAATAGAACAAATGTAGACTATGCTTTGTGTTGACTTACCAAGCTGAAAAACATTAAGGTCCATCCAGTCAGCCTGAAGTAAAAAGAAGTTAATGCAGACTTTCAAGTACATTTAATGCCACTATTATTTCATTATTTGAAGGTTATTAGAAAATTTTAGTGTTTAAAAACATGTCTTAGGTGAAGTACATGTCTGCTAGAACTATATTGTCAGAAGCAAACATGTTTCTTTCCCCACCCATCATGTGGGTTTTTTTTTTTTAGAGAAGGATTTTGTTTGTACAATTGCAAAGCATGTAAGAGAGAAAGTAGAAAAAAGGAGAGATCAGTGCTGTCTTCTGAAAGCAGACTCATTTATACCTATTTAGAAGAAAAAAAAAAAAAAAAAAAAGAATTCTTCTTATCTTTGAAAAACAGCTACACTTTCCCAGAACAAATATTTTGGTGGCTTGTGTATGTGGGCAAGTGCAAAGCCCTGCTGATCTGCAAAAAATAACAACTGGGACTGTTTTCTTTAGGTCTATGTTCAGGAGCTTCTCCTCATTGCTCGCTCCCTAGCCATGTTTTGTAATGTGACTTGCCTGTTTTCCAAGTTATTCAACGTACTTCTGCTTAGAGTCATCACTTGAAAATAATGGCTGGGGTGTTTTTTTTTCTATCCATATATTTTGCTCAACAGAATGATTCTGAACTCCTGGCAGTAAGATCAAAGAGCTCTTTCATAATTCATCTCCCTTGCTTAGCATGTAACAAGCTCCCAGCAACTTCTGAAGGTTAACTGTTAGATGTATCTAATACAAGTACAAACATGGAGAAAATGATACTGACAGTGAGAATGAGTTTTTAAAATTATTTTACATTTGTTTTTTTTTTTGTTTGTTTTTTCCCCTGTGAGAAGAAGCTGCTAACAAAATCATCAAAATTTGTTAATTGACCAGAATGAGGGGTTGGCTAAAAAAAGCGTTATTGACCATGAACTTTCTTCCCTTTATTTTGCTGAAGCAACACAAAATACTTTGTTTTGTTAAATCCAGCCATGAAGTAATCTGTGTTCTCATTCCTGATTCTCATCTGAGCAGATAGTGTTTGCAGTATCAGTCACCCTGTTTAACTTCTGAGTTTTTATCAGTCCTTTGTTTTATTTTATTCTGTTTCTGTTATGAGCTGAAGGTAATTTCTGTTGCCCTCTGTGAGGTTCTCTATTAAGTATTCTTTCTGATCAAATATGACGTACCTTTGCTATCCCCAATACCAAATATTATTACTGATCTGAATAAACTAATGTAATTAGGAAGGCTGTGTTGCATGGCATCTGATTATTTGTGCTATGGAAGAGAAGTCTGTCAGAAAACCAAGCTTTTGAAGTTGTCAAAAGTTCAAGTCAGATCCTAGTGTGACATTTAGCTATTGGACTCCACGAGTACTAACTTTTTATTGTGCTGCATCCTGGAAAGATTTTGCACCTGCATGGAGTGGATGCCAAGTGTTATCGTGAAACTGTTTTTAAGTCTTTGCTTTGTCTGATTTTGCACTACAGTGTAGCCTAGTACAGCATAAATCCATGTCATCTTACAGAGTTCTGATCTTCTGAGCTACAAACATCCACAAAGAATAAGATACAAAAGCGCCTGTGTTTAAGCAGCGTTTGGTTCTGATAATGATAGTTATTTGCTGACAAGAAAATGCTCATTATCAGTTCCTATGTGATAATAACAGGACAAGCCTGAACTGCAAGTATGAGCTCACACAGCAGTTATAAATGCTCGAGGAAGCCTAGAATTCTCTTCCTCCCCGATTTTTTGCCTGATGCCCAAAGTGCCTACCCATCAGATCTTTAGTTTGTATAAGCTGTCTCTGTAGTGTTGGATTTTTAGTGAATGTTACTAGTTGAATTTCAATTAAGTTGAAAGATCTATCATGTGCAATGGCACAACTTACATGCAAAATTACGATCAAGATCTAAAGGTCCCAATCTGTATTGATCTCTTCTCAAAAGCTCTATGGATGATCATCCCTAGGAAGCAGAACAAATTCACGAGGGGTGAATTGCTGAGCAGTTGGAATTCAACGGCCCCCTCAAGTCTAGCTGGCTTTTTGGACTAAAACAGTCAAAGCACCCTGGTATCATCCTGGGAGCCTTCGGGTCTCTGCTGAGAAACTGGTGCTGATTTTCTGCTGGGTTGACTGGGGGCTGCAGCTTTTGCTCGAGATTGCTAACAATAACTTGGAAGCTTTATGAAGATGCTTAAATTCATCTGCCACTGTATTACCTATTTATTTATTATGATTAAGAAATTCCCTGTTTATCTCAGGGTGTTTTTTTTGTTATTATTCTTGGGCAACAGACCTAACCTAATTACTGTTTGCACATACTGACTCAAAGACTTTGATAAAATAAATTACTGTGATGGAATTGGCCTAAAGCTCTTCTACTTGTGTGCCAAATGATCTGCTGGAGACACAGAAGGTACAGCTACCTAATCTATTTTTTTGTGATAACCCATTTATCCAATTACAGATATAACACTCCCCATCCCCACCCCACTCCATTGCAATTTGAAGCAGGGCTTCAATCGGTGAAAATCAAAGCACTGACTTCAATTAATCTCCATTGACTTAGGTCACCTGAATGCCAGGCACAGTATTGACAGCTTTTAGACATTTAATTCAAGCAGTTCTGTGGTTCTGTTATATACGATTGATATAAAAAACTTTGCAACTTGTTCATGAACATCCATCATATCCTTCCGTTCTTTCTCGTTCCAAAATTCTTAAGGAAATTAAGTATAGCTGACATTGTAGAAATCTTCATGCCACTGTCCAGTTATGACCTTTGGACCTCAAAGCTTTCATAGTAAAGCAAATAAAATGCCTAAGTTACCTTTTAATTCAGCAGGGGCAGGAATGCTTTGTTTAAAAGCATTTAATCTTAGCAAAAGAGATTAAAAAAGGGAAGCAGCTGCAACCGAAATGTCTGTACTTATTCAGCAGTCATACCCTAATGACAGAGAGCAAAGTATACAGCTCAGCACGCTGATGTTTAGTACGTTGTGTTCCTCTAACAGTGACATCTTCAGGAGGCATGTATTTTAGTGTTCCTGAGAGGATGCACTAAATATACCTCAAAAATACGGGCAATACTGCAGTAGAATAGTAAGTTACTCTGCATTCCAGTTACATTCTGATTACCTCCACAGCTTTTCTTCAGACACATTTGATGTATGTGACTGTCTGCAGCAACATCTCTGTAACTGTGCTACATCATTACTTTATTCTTCATTTTTCTCTGTGTAGTTTGAAGTGTATTGGCATTCCTAGCAAGGAACCTCAGTCACAGAAAGGAGGGCAGGGATGGAGGGAGGAAGAAGAACTCCTTCAAGTTCTGTCTCCCCAGGCAGTAGGGATGCAACTTGTTCTGTAGACTCAGACTTGAGCATGAGCACAGCTGCTAAAGGCACTGCAGATAAGCTGATGCTAGTCCTGCAGAGTGGCGGCAGCAAATTGGTACTATTTGACTGGAATAATAATGATTTTAGTCTTTTCCAATTTTTTAGCAGTACATATCGGCCTACCAATTATGCTAATTGTTACTTTTTTCCTTTTCATGATAGTAGTTTGCAAGGTTAAAAATTTGTAGAAATATGTTAATGAATTATAGGAGAAGATGTCTTTTGATAAGGAAGTTTTGTCACTAATATAAGAACTAAAGAAGAATTATCAGCTATCTTATAATAAGCACAACTGGAGTAAAAACACTAAACCCCAAAGCCAGAGAGAAAAGAACTAGCTGAGAACTAGCTGAAAGAATTAGTCATATTACATGGTGTAGCTATAGGAATTTTTTGTATTGTAAAGGGAAAAATAAGAAAGCTATTTAATTTTAAACACTTGCAATGCATAGCAATTTTGATCTTCTCCAAGAAACTTAGGACTCTCTAAAAATGCGTACCACAGCTTAAAATTGTGATGACATTACTTTATTTCTCTTAACTCATGACAAAGGACGAGATTTGAATTTACTTTAAAAGACTTCCCTTCCTGAATAGGCTAGGTTATGAGGGGATGTGAATAGAGAAAGTTTGGCACAGTGGGAAGTGAGTTCAAATATTGTGCCAGAGGACGTGCTGCTTGTCTCCTGTCTTAGGGAGAGGTGGTCCCACTGGGTGACTAATTTAGCTGGATCTTTGGGTGATAAAGCTGTTTACTTTCCTTGTTGATTTTGCTGTCTTTGGTGCTGCATCACACAGCTCCACAGATCACAGATTAGTACCTTAAATTACTGCTGTGTAATATACTGCTACGTTTCCTGATAGTAAGGCTAGTTTCATAACCACATGTTGGGACAAACAAGTAGTGCTTGGATGTGTGATGAGACAGGGATGTAGGGATTTTGAAAGGTGGCAAGATAAAGGTCTTTGCAGTATTGCTTTTTGGAATAAGATTAAGATTCCATACTATTCAAGCTCATTTGGCAGGTCCACTAGTGCTTTGACGTGACCACATTCAGTGAAAATTTAATTTATTGAAATACGTTGTTTTCCCTATCAGTTAATTGTAGAATAGGAGCAGACACGTTTAGCACTAGTGTGCACTAGTATATTTACTTATATATATCAAGAACTAACCTGGATCTAACAAAATCAGTAGCAGGACTTGAAACACAACACTAGAAGTTCTTTTACTACCCTACAATACCCTACAATAGTGATTCCAATGCCTTTGGCTTACAGAGGAATTGTTAGTAATAACTTAAAGTGAATAACAAACAGTAGAAGAGCCGTTACTGCTGCCACAGAAGGTTGTACGTTGCGATGAGAAGACATGAAAAATGCTGCTCTCTGTCTAACTCTGTTCCTTTTGATCTCTGTGCAGCATTAGATAGGTATGCGTTAGTGTTAGCTTTGTATTTTACTGCTTCCTTTAAGCTTTTCAAACGTTCTTTAATAACTGTTTTGTAAATGTGCCTGAGAGAAATGATACAGAAGATATTATAACAGTTTGTTTTGTTCTCTTCAGTTGCATTTCCTTTAAAGATGCCCAATCTTTAAATATTTGCATCTTGTGAAACGTAAAGCAAGTTAGATCAGCAGAGAGATTCTGCTGAAATAAAGGAACTATTTTATGTATGTTTTAGCTTCTGTGTAAGTCAGAGTACTGCAGCCTAGCTGTTCTCTAGTACTTCAAACAACCTTATGGTTGCAGTTTGTTATGCTTTGAGAGGCTGCAAGAAAGAAAAAGTAAAGTGCTATCATTCAGTCCTTCACCAATTCCTGAATTTTTAAATAGTGGATCACCCACATAGTCAGGAATTGGCTCAAAATCAATTTTGAATAGTCTTTAATACAGCTGTTTGGCGTTAACAGCTTGCATTAACAGCTGATAATGTTTTGGTAAAGAAGTAAATAAAGATAAAGGCTTTCATGTAGTCACAGTGTCATGATGAAAAAAAAAAATCACCAATTGCAAAAGACTACTAAAAGAAAAGCCTTGGTGTTTTTCCAAATCCAGGTTTGCTTATATTGTTTCATTTCTGGGTGGTACTAGTCTAGACTCCAAGACTAACTTATTTTTCAACGTCTCTCTTTGTCATCAGAAAAAGTCAGAATGCAATAATCTATTATTTGTAGCCTGAATTCAGCGCAACCTTTTGCGAATGAGGATGGCATAAACTCTGGTCTCCATTGGGTAACTCTGTGTAAAAAATATAGCTTGCCCTGTCCTTTAATAATGGAACAGAACTTTTGTGTCCATAGTGGGTATTCTTAGTTTTCGCATGATATTGCATATAAAGGTTAGAAAGAGGTGGAGCATCAGTGCTGACAGATTCAAATAGATATAATTGTGTCAGGAACTTATTTCTCTCTATAGGTTTTCTTGGGGGATGTTGCCCATCTATGTACTATAGACATCTAGAGCTCAAACACCTCACAGAAACCCAAGGACTAATTTAAGCTACTCCTTACAGTCCCTTAGTAAAACTGGATGAAGTCTATCAAGTCAGAAATGTGACCAAAGTTAGTCACGTCCTCTGTTAGAGAAACCTGCAGAGAGCTATCCACCCCGAGACAGTCTGAATTACCATTTGGAGTTAATTGTAGCAATATCTGAACAGAGATTGACATTGTCCTGAAGTGGACTGGTCCCCCGATTTCCTGGTTGTCTAAATAGGTGATCTGGTCAGAGCTTGCTGTCTCTCCCTTTTGCTCCCCATACTTGGGTATACTTTCTGTGGAAACAGAGCACATAATGTGTGATAAAACAGATCTCATCCTTATAAAGGGTGCACCTACTCATGTACGTTAGATATTTCCAGTCTCCCTTGTCTATACTACTGTGGTTTAGACTAGATGACTGATTTTTAAACCTTTAAAGCGATATAAGATGAATATAATTCCAAAAAGCGACCTCTCGGTATCTTTTTCTTTGGGCTGTGGTTGGAATTTAGAGTGAGGGTGTATGTTTTACTTTTTATGTCCCTCTGTAAGTCTGAGAAAAGCTCTCTTGAAGATCTGAGGCCTGCATTTAGATCTCAGTATAAACAAAGTTGATTCAAAGCTTGTTATAGTGAATTCCACCTTTAGGCTCCTGCAACTGGAAACCTTGGTCTCTGATTCAGCTATCTGATTAATTCTGTAATCACCTCATCCAGTTGCTTATGGTCCTCACTTCTTTAGGTTATGCAGCGTAAATATCATGATTTTTATCTCTTAGGTACTTAGCTTTTAAATGTTTAGGTGTGTGGTGGGTTGATTAAGCATATTCCAAAGAAAATACCTACTTCTCGTTTCCCTCTTTCAGAAGCAACAGCTATGAAAATCCTCCAAAGCCATGGCTTATAAAATGAAAATCTAGAAATAACAGATCACGCCTTTTCCTGACCTGATACCTCTGTTTATTCTGTCTGCCAATCCCTTTTTTTCATGACCTAGTTTTAAGTATAATTATTTCAGATTCAGATTTCTATCCAGGCTATACAGGAAAAGACCTGATAATTGCATGAAAGGATATATCTTTTACATATATATCTTTTATATATATATATATATATCTTATAGCTTGGATTCTGAAGAATGACCATTGTACTGTTTTCTTCTCCAACCACAATGGATAACTCACTTATTAACTTTCTCCCTCCACAGTTTACAACATTTTGGTGTTTGTTTACTGGTTCCTATGCTTCTCCTCATTTTACGTCATATTTGGCAACTCTTGCATGCTGCATTACCTTAGATTTCCTAGATTTAGATGCTACCCATTGCAGTTTCCTGAGCTGCTCTGCCTCCTCTTCTCCAGCCACCCTACATTGAGAGTGTGTTTGGTTTGGGGGTTTGATTTTCCTGTCACTATGATCTAACATTTGCCCATAAAATTCAAAGGCCACAAGTGCCGGTCTTGATGAGTTAGCCTACAGGTTTATTTGTTTTAGCTGTCATAGAATCATAGAACATCTTGAGTTGGAAGGGACCCATAAGGATCATTGAGTTGTAAAGGTTTGTGTCTGGATAACAAAAGCAAAGCTTTAACGTTGAAAGAATAAACCAGAAATTAATATGAACCCCTAAATGTGGATATCAGAGTTGGCAAAAACACCCTTATGGACTATGGTTTTTTTCTCAGCAGAAGGAAACCTCTAACCTGAAAATAACTTTGTGGGGAAAGTAGATAGTTCACATGGTTTTGCATCTCCTATTTTTACAGATTTGTCCCTTGCAAGAAAAAATATGACCTGTACTACATTTTTGTCTGCATCTTTTGGGGTAAATGGTAAGGAAAAGCTTTCTTCTTCCGTTTGTATATCCTCATAATCTAACTTCAATGGTGAAATGCATTTGGGCATTAAGAATTTTATCTTGCACACAAGTGAAATGAAAAAAAAAAAAAAAAAATTAATAACATACTCTACACAATGGCTATTCAGCTTCACTGCATATTATTTATTCCAGTGACTTTACGTAGCCAATTCTTGTCTAATGTAAATGTGAGTTATGTCTGAATTTTTGTAAGTGGATCATTTTATCCATGAGATACATAGAAATATTTATACGCATAACGCTTCAGCTCATTGGAGGAAGGTAAGGTAGGGTGGACACAAGTAGGTGGACAGTTGTAGGTGGACACAAGTTTGTATCAGAAAACTATAGGACAAGTAGATGGCTTAATATCATATTTATGAAGGTATATTTTGGAAAATGCTTTGTCTTTGACAACTTTATTGTTGTGGTCTGCATTCACCAGCTTTGTCTTGTCAAGGCAATTTAAACAGTTTTAAAAATCCTCACCGCCTGCTGTACATGGAACTTCATGAAATTTATTGTAAAATTCAAGCTGGGATGATCGAAATCTGAGGCAGACCGTTGCTGTGATACACTGAGCATGAGTCAGGGTCTCAGATATTCACACCATATAAACCCTTCCTGAAACAGACACATGAGAAATCACCTTGAACATTCTTTTTCTTCCTTATCTTCTAATGACTTGGCACAGGATCCCGTCCTCCTCTTTCACACTGAATTTGCTGAGAGGTCACTGCAGCCTTGTTAAAAAATGAATGCAGCAGAAAGTGACAGGCATAAAACCAGTTCTGCACACACCTTGCAGTCTGCCAGGAAACAGCGATGTTGTGTTTTAAACTAATCACTAGTCCTGGAATTTTTGACATGAGTCCAAGCAGATTCCTTCTCATTATCTTGGGTTTGCTGCTCTCTTCTTGGGATCAAGCTTTGCACTGAGTGCTTGGTCTGAGGCATCCCAAAGATATTTATTCAGCTAAATCCCAATCACATCAACACTGTCACCATAAGGTGGGGATTTTTTTCCCCTCTCTCTGTGGAAAAACACATGCATAAAATGACTTTTTGCAGGTGACAGAAAACTGTGTGCATTGCTGGAGTGGACCTAAACTTATCTCTTATGGACAAGTCAGAAATTGTGATTACATCTGGTGCTCATGGATGTTAAGACAAAATTTCTTAAACTAGCTTTTGCTTCTTCCTGTGTCATGCATAGCTAAGTGAAAGCACAGAGAACAGATCCATTTTCAGAAACTGAAATTTGTTCCTTTGAAACAAGGAGCCACTAGGATAAACAGCTGTTTCATTGCCTCTATTTAGATACCCATAAAAGGAAAGAGGGATAAAGAAGAAGCCTCACACAAAAATGGTCTGATTTCAATCCTCCCTCCCAAAACAAAAGAAAAATCAATGTCAGAACAGCTTTGAAAGGAGGATTTTCCTTGGTTTTCTTTCACTACACAGTAAGATTAAGTATTTGTTTACATTAAAAGGTCACATAAAATGCTACAAAATGCGGCTCTGTAACAACTGCTGTTATTCAGCAAACTAGGAGATAGCAACACAGCACAAAGAAATATGTTAAGGCTACTTATTTATCAGTTCTGTAGGAAGTCTTTAGAAATGTGGGCTTAAATGAGAACAGGGTTCTAGAAAAAAAAAAAAATCTGAACAAGTGAATTATTTTTCTGGGCGTACATAAAATCTCACTCAGAATCCTAAACCCTCATCTTATATGGTGAATTTCTGTAGGAAGAATTCAAAGTATGTATGGGAGTGGTGCAAGTGTGCGAGGGTTTATGTTTATATATATACCATCTGTCTCTCTTATCCATCTACCCACATGAACACTTGCACGTATGTATTTCCAAATATGCTTATGACCAACCATTGAACTTCAGTGTGAAAACAGTCATCACAAGAATTTCTCTCAGCACAAGCAATTTCTGAGTATAGAAGAGCTAGGGCCTGATTGCTGGAGGTATTTTTTCTCTAGTAATAAACATTTGTAAACATATCCTGGGCTCATACAACACCTACTCTTTTCACTCCAGGGATCAGCTTTGCTTCTAGGTATGCTGCTGATCTACATTATATCTCATCTACTCCATGCTACCAGCAGTTGTGCAACACAGAATCATAGAGCTGGCTAGGTTGGAAGGGACCTTTGAGATCATCTATTCCAACCATCAACCTAACACTGACAAAAACCATCACTAAACTGTGCCTCTGAGCTCTATGTCAACTGTGCCATTTCAGGGGATAACATCCCTCACTGTCACTGGAACTGTGTGATAGTTACAGAAAATAGTTCCATGGGAAGCAATGCTAAGAAAATGGTGAAAGTAGCCTTGTAATTTAATTTAACAGCTAAAAGTATAAGACACAGGATCTGTATGACTTGCTGGCTCCATCATTATTAACATCTGTTCAGAACCCCCACTTTTTGACCCTGTACTAATAGGAACCATAAGACACACTTCTCCCGCTTATTTACCTAGGTAAGTTTAATTTCATGATGGAGAATACATGATGGAATTAATTTTCTGCATTTTACTGATTCTCCTGAGCTACACCCTAGTGATTTACTGTGCTCAGATCCCTGTAACGGACCCAGCTTCCCATTCATTCCTGTTACACTGAACGGAAAGCAAAAGCCAACTGTGATGTGTAAACAACTACATTTTCCTGTCTCCATGTAATTCTGTACTCTTATATATGTTAGGATGGATTTGAGATTTGTCTCTGAATAGAAACATCACCCCCAAATCCTAAAACAGATCCTCGTGGATGTCTGCTGTTTTTATGCAGAACTGCACTGAGATACAGCGGTTCTTTAGAGTATAAATGTTTGAGGTGAGAAAGCCCAATATCCTACAATCTCTTCTCTAATTGTCAAGACTTCTTTGCAGTGTCCTTTAGGGGTAGAAACAAGCTCCTTGCTCTCTATAATGGCTTAGAGGCAGTCTCTTGCTCCCCATAGCTAACACTTTTTAAACTATTTTTGGAGTCCTTCAAACCTCTTTCTCCTATTTCTCTATTTATTTTTCCCTCTCTTTTTTTTTTTGCCTGTGTGATTTTGCTCTTTTTCAAGCCTTGTATTACCAAGTTCCAGAATCTCAAAATTGTATTGTTTATCTGAGTGTACTCAGAGAAGCAATGCTCTTTGTTGCCAAGCCAGGAATCATAAATAGCAACCAGCCACTGCTTCTCAGGCAGTCTCTTGGGATTCCACCATAATAATATTGACTGCTTCCTTCGCAACACTCTGCTGAATGAAATCAGTTGGTTCTGAATACTGGAGGCACGGTAATAATCACGGGGTATTGTCTCGGGGAATTTGAAGGAGTCAGACACTCTAAAGAGATTTTGGTACACACACTTGCTGTGCATTAAAGCAGTTTAAACTTAAAAGGGTTTGAGAGTCTCTAAAAGAATGAGTGTACAGTCTGAATCAAACTATCCTCTTGGTCTTTACTAGATATTCCATAGAGATAACGCGGCCAAGTGAAGATTATATTGTTTCTTAGGAGAAGATCACACCCTGAGTTATCTTGTTAGCTAGTTGAGGTGGTCAAACAATATCTACCTAGACAGTATTGTACATGTTTTTGTTTAGGCAGAAACTTCCAGAAATCCATTAAACTGGTCATGGAGCCTGCAGCCTCATTATGTTTACATTAACTTCTCCCAGAAGTTCATTTTTCTTAATTTCACCATTCCTGCATGCATGAAATTGATATAATTTATATAGTGTGGGTTAGAGGCAGCGCTCTCTATAATGTCTCTCAAATGATAGGTGAGATGCTTGAAATTCAGCACAGCATGGTTCTAGTGCCTGACTTTATACTGGGCTGTCACCAGCTAGCTATCTTTGTTTCAAAAGATCAAAGCAAGAATATCTTTTAAATCACTTATTTAACTTCTGGAGAGTCCACCTAATGAAAAGTATTTGTATTTTTTATATGGATGATTTCCTTAAATTTCCTGTGATAGGACACTATAAAATAAACATGCTTTGTTAAAATGTCCAAATAAGTCTACAATGTCTTCTACACCATCTCATGTTTGCAATGTTAAAATGAACCTCTGCAGGAATGCACCAAAATTATTTGAAAAACAGTACTGTAATTTGTGAAAAATAATATTTCAAAGTCTGAAAAGCTGTAGCGTTTTTTCATCTTATTGAAAAAATAAATATCAAAAGTCTTATCTGCCAAAATAATTTGCAGAGGTGTTGGAGGAAAAAGGAAGTTTAACTCCCTCTTTATAAAATATATTAAAAAAACAGACAGAAGTTTAGGTTGGAATTTAAAAAATGGGAATTTTGATATAAGTAATGTTTGCTACAAAGAATGCATATTTGTAGTCTAGATTGTGCTACTGGGGAAATCTTTGGGGGATTTTTACATACTTAATTAATGATTTTAATGTCAAATTAGGTACCTGGCTCAGTCACTGTGTTTTCAAAGTAAAGGATATCAAATTCACCTACTTTTTTTCTGTTCCTCCTTATTTGTCTCATCTACTTTACGATTTCTATGACTGCATAGTGGTTTAAAAAAAAAAAACTACCTTTTTTTTTATACAAGTGGGCAGTTATAACTCTGAATGCATGAATGAATGACGGAGATCCTGGCTCAGCTTTGAAAAGGAATAGTAAAAATTTTGGTGCTGATATATTAATTCATCAGAGAAAGAGCTGCATGAAATACAGTTCTGACTGTAGTGCTCTGCCACAAAGTTCAAGTGACATTTACTCCAAGGGACTCGGGTCTCGCCAGCTTTTCCTTATGTTTCCTTCCTTATAGCATTGCAAATGCTGAGATTTCTTTCTACTTCAAAAACGTTGCTTCATATTCCTGTGACTGGAAAGAAAAAAAGAGCAGTTTATAAAGCCTACTACCGTTTCTTTCAGCTGACTTGCTTCATGTGACTATAGCCACTTCCAGGGATGCTTTTAACCCAGATATAGTACAAACTGATGCTTTGTTCCTCAAGTAAAAGCTTGTGGTCTGTGGTCTGCATTTATTTCTTGTGCCAGTGGGAAACCCAGACTTTCTCAGTGGATTATCATAAATGCACTCTAAACTGCTCTAATGCTTAATCCAAAGAATACCTGGATATTTTCCATCATTACAAAGAACACAGATGCCCATATTTAGAGCAGTGCAGTTCCCACATTTAAAGCATTTTTGGCATTTTCTACCGTAAGAAGCTCTTTTATTCAATTAAAGCATAGACAGACTTGAGGTTTGAAGTGTGCTTTGCTGCTTTTCCATTTCAGAAAGAAAACCCATAAACAGTGTTCATTAACAAACTTTTGCCCAGTTTTCCTTTAAAGGACTGATTAGTTGAGGAATTTTGCCACTTTGCTTTGAAACAAGGGCAGGAATTTCAGTTACTTTGTCAGAATTTTGATTATACAGATCTCAAAATATGTTGTATTCTCTGGAAAATTGGGCTACAGATGTTAGTGGGATTCCTGAATTGTCCTAAGTGCTAGTGGTTTTTTGCATTCAGTGTCCAATGTGAATGTTTGTTGTTGTTATTATTATTAGTCTTATGAGTGTAATATCCCTTAACCTTCCTTATGAGGTAATGGTATTGTAACAACGGACAAGTCCTCACTTAAATTAGTAGCTCTGACTTCATAAAAGTGTTTGAATTGTGGGTTACAACCCAAGCTTGCCAAACCACGTGCAAACAAACCATTGGATGGCTGCCCAGTTAAACAGAGTTCACCCATACAATAAATAAGGCAGACCCCTGAAATGACTTGCGGTTACATAAATGAAATTTCTTTATTTTAATAAAGAAAAGACAAAAGAAAGTTATACTTGAAACAGCACTAATGAATTACAGTTTTATTTAAAGATCATATGAAAACACAGAATGGTGCTTTTTTCAAACTCACTTCAAATAAAGGTACTTGGTTTTGACACTGAAAGTACTGAGGAGACCCTTTTCTGCTCCTGGGATCTCTCTGATTGGTGTTTTTCTTGCTGCTGCAGTGTTCTTAGAAGTATCACCTTAGAGATGTATTTTGGTGCTTCCAGAAAACCATGTTTGCAGCTTGTTCTTAGTGAGGGCATCCCAGCTAACTGCACAGTCCCTTGCTCTGTGCGCCTCTTACCCCATCCCAGTAGAGTCTAATGTCTGTGAGGAAAGACCAGCCACTTCCACTGCCAAAGAGAAAGTTTTTCAGGACGACCAAGGTATTCACTCTGGCCACATGTATGTTTAAGGAGCTTTGTTGCTTTGTGGAACTCATGTCCTCAGGTTCACAGAAGACTGGTGAGTGAGGTGGCTGAAGAGCTTGCCTGAAAAGGCTGAGGAAGGTTAGACTGTTTTTACAACATGATGACAAATTGCAGCTGTGAAGACTTTTAGTTCTTCCTGACTATTTTATAATTACTGAAAGAATAGCATGAACTAGAGCTGAGTACTCACTGTACTGACTAAAGAAGAGGGAGAGCTTGACCATTTTTTTCTTCAGGTATTTAATTCTGGATGTGGCTGGAACAAGGACTCTTTGTCAGGGAGTGGAGTGAATAGGACAAGGGGTAATGGTTTAAAATTGGAAGAGGGGAGATTTAGATGGGGTATGAGGAAGAAATTCTTTGCTATGAGAGTGGTGAGGCACTGGAACAGGTTGCCCAGAGAAGCTGAGGCTGCCCCATCCCTGGAGGGGTTCAAGGCCAGGCTGGATGGGGCTTGGAGCAACCTGGTCTGGTGGGAGGTGTCCCTCCATGGAAGGGGGTTGGAACTCGATGATTTTTAAGCTCTCTTCCAACTCTAACTATTCTATGATTCTCTGTATAGTATGAATGATAGTAGTACTAGCTATCTAACCTCACTGATTGATTGCTTATAGACCTGCATATTGACTGTGATGTCACTGGATTTGTATGATCAATCGAGCCAGCACATGCCATTGTATTTAGTAAACGCCACTTAATACTGTCAGGTCTTGTTGACTGTGTGTACTTGCTACAGAAGAAACTGGGGGAGACTTTGGTGCTAAGGGACTCAAAAAAAGTAGGTTGGAAAAGGTACAGCTGCGGATTTTGAGAACGGAGAGGTACGACACACGCAAAAGATTGGATTTGTGGAGGTAAAGTTTGTTTTTTTCAAGGGGACATGCAGTTTTACATTGGTGTGCTTGTATATTTGGGTTGTTTCATTTGTTTTATAGGCAAGAGTTGGTTTGCAGAGCTGGAATCTGAGTCCAGTAGTCTGTCCAGTGTTCAATAGGTTGCCCAGATCTTTCAGGCAGCAGTGAAATTTAGATCCAGAGTTGCACTTGTCTGAAAGCAACGAGCAAAAAAATTCTGGCCCAAAACTCCATCTGCGCTTGGTAGAAGTGTGGTGTTTGAATCCTACTGGGAATGTCAGGATTTGGTGTTCCCTTGTCTCTGTGTTGCTCTGAACAAATATTGTGGTTTGGGTTCCTCTTTGATTACTGTTTTTATAGAAGCACAACCAATGTCTTAATGGACATCACTTCTGGTTTTATTTAACTTCTACTAAGTGTTGTTCTTCACCCTGGGTATTCCACCAGAAAACCCTAAAAACAAAAAACTCAAAGCGCTCTCTGTCATATGATTAAGGTCCGATCTCTCTCTCGATATTTTTCTTACAAAATCAAAACTTAAGAGTTATTTGTTCTTCAGATTGTTAAGTAACTGTTCTTGAACCTGTTCCAGGTATGAAGGGCTGTTCTTAGGAATGTGTTCAATATTTACTTGAATAAAAAGATCTTAACCTCAGCTCTTTCTAAAAATGCTTTTTCATATCCTCATTCCAAAGAAAATATGTCACTATCATATACCACAAAGGCTTGTTATATAAACTGATTTTGCCAGGTGAGCCAAGTTATCTCCATGGAGAAAAAAGACAGTTTGAAATATTTGTTTGATCTTCATTTTCATCTTGAAAGGACAGGTCATAGAAAATGAGGGGATGTCGATTTCTGTTTGGCATAAACTCCCAAGCTTGGCTTTCAGCATAAGGCAGAGCTGCAAAAGGAGAAAATTACTTGAATTTAGAGAAAAACACAGGTGTGCATTGCTCAGGTGTTTCAGGTGGAGTTGTGACTGTGTATCTGCATGATGACTTGAGATTAGGAACTATTTAAAATGAAACATTTACCCTTTGGTATTAAGAATGCATCTTTGCTGGAAGCCACACCACTGTTAAGTCTAGAACGAATTAATAATCTTCCTTTCAACATTTCTCAGCTGACTGTACTAATATATATGAGTGAAAGAATGGATCCTCTGTGCAGTATAAGCATCCTCCAAGGTATTAATTTTTGCATACACATAGTGAGGGACTGTGCCCCAAAGAGAGACCTAGATAAAGTGAAGGATTTCTACGTAAAGGGTTGTGAACTGTGAAGCAAAGCGATTCTGTGTCACCTCTGAAAATCTGTTTGACTCAGTGCTCTATTTTTTTCAATTATAGAAGAAGTCCACTTGAATCCCAGTCCAGTAAAATGATATTTGAATAAAATCTCATAGGTTATATGAAATCTCATGCAGTGCCATTTTATTAAGTGCATGGAAACCATGTAATATATGACAGTATGTAATATGCAATCTCCATTATCTGTGAGCTGCTTAAATGAGGTATAGATTGTTTATGGATGCAGAAATATCCAAGCTGATTCCAGGCAGAGACAGGTTAACTTTAGGTAGGCCAGTTAATTTAGGCTCAATCCTTCACACAAGTGGCTGTATTGTTTGCAGGACTAGCAGATTCCAAAAGCAGCTTATGTGGTATTGCACAGCACAAAGCTGAACCTTATTAAGTCTTAATAGGTCTAAATTAGCAGCTTGAGCATTTTTGAACCATGCTATCAGGGTTAGAAATTCTGTGGAGGCCGTGGAGACGTCCTTCTGTCACTCCACTTGAAGACTGTTTGGATTTAGTATGGTATCATTTATCAGTATGCTGTAGTTATCCATACCATTACCTTTTAATGGTCCAGGTGTCAGGAGAATATATTTGTTTGGATGTGAGAAACTGGGCCCAGAATTTTGGGACTGAATTAAGAAGAAACTGAGAATACAGAGAAATGAGTGATGGGATTCATGGGAATCTGAGAGGAGCCATTATCTCAGCTATATAATAAGGGCAAACTAATAAATATCAGTGAATGACCTCACAAGGATCTTCCGTAACAAGCTTTCCCATTATTTCTGAAGTATTACTGGGGCTATTCCATTTTCCAGCATAACCCAACAAACATTCCTCCATATGAGAGAGAATTGATAGTATTTTATGATCTGATTGGCACCTTGTTGTTTGAGAATAACTGCACTGATCACTTACATGATCTAATGAATTAGGGCACTTGTTTAAATAAAAAGAAATTTGCCAAGCCTGATATGAATATCCCCACCTCCTGCTAAAACAAACTGTCTGGAGTTCACATGAATGAAGTATTTTGTCACCTTAGAAAGCTGACCTTTTTACAGTTAAAAAAACAAATCAATCAATCAAATAAAAAAACAGTTCTCCTATGATTTCCAATAAGACACCTTCTCAAACCTCTCTGTAATGGATCTGTGAAAACTTACCTTCTGTAGAGTTTTTCTGTGATCGCAGTTGGATGAACACACTGATGTTTTCTTTATGACCATTCTCTAAAATGGAGACATAGAACTGATTACAAACAAGTGAAATCTAAATTACTTTTTTATGTTGATTAATCTTGCTGCTGATCAGCATAGACTGATCAACTATATACTGTATCCCTTAGATACAATCCATATTTATTGATATTGGCTTTAATGGTTTACATGATCCAGCAACATATGCAGCTTTTTAGGTCCTGCCGTGCTGAAGTATAATCTTGATCCTCAACATATGTTAATAGAAATTGACCAGAAAATTGGCAGAACGCCCTTTGATAGCATCACTCATCATAAACTTGCAGAATCGTCAGGTTTCAGAAATAAGCAGAGCTCATCAGCCCTTAGTATACAAACCCAAAACCCCAGTGGTACTTGCCTGACGCAGAACCACATGCTTATGCTTCCCACCAGTAATTCTTACTCTGTTTGCCCTTAACATCTTGCTATTCACAGCTGAGTGAGGGGTTAAAAGGCAATGAGGAAGGATTTTCTAGAAGTTGTAGCAGCTGAACATCACATGAATAAAATGGAAAACAAAGCAAGCTTCCTTTCTGCTTATTCACTTCTGTGTAACAGGTTGGTTTGTGGTATATTGCTGGCCTTAGCCAAGAACTGAGATCACCAAGTGTAAAAAAACCTGGCTGGGATTGTATTTACTAGGTTATTTTGTGGGGGGAAAAAATTTAAAAAAAAAAAAAATCTGCTAAATGGCTTTTTTAAAATAAAGAGTTGATCATGAAACAAGTTAGTAGAGTTAAGCTACTGCACAAACTGTCTGCCCGTCTTCTGTTTTGTGGTAACTTTCTGATGTGGGACTAAATGCATTGGTTTTGTCCAGTAGTAAATAGCCTTGAATTATCTTGCAGGGAGAAACAGGACAACTTAAAAATTGCTGAGAGTTTCCTTCTGGACATAAATTCCCTTTTTGCTCAAGCCCCTGTTCAGTATTCTTAGAGGGTAAGAGCATCTCTCCTGCAAACATCTTTTGAGGCATTTTGGGTTCTTTCAGCACCAGTCCATAAAAACATCCTCATGTTCCATCTGGAAAACAACTCACATTGCTTTTTCTATTTCAAGCTGAATCAGAAGTTCATTAGAAGGAGAGAATTCGGGTGGCTGGAGAAAAAACCCACAAAAACCAAGTCAATGATGGGGTAATTATTCACAAGTATAGTTCATTATTCAGCCAGCTGTGTATAAGGGACGACGCTGCCAGTAAAAGCTGTGAAAAAATAATTATTCTTTTTTTCCTCAACACTTGTGGCTCAAACTATTTTTGACAAATCATAGAGAATTTTGCATCTGCTCTGCCTTACATTTGTGATCATAAAAGGAAGCTGCAAGATTTTTGGCTCCGTAAACTCATACCTATGAACTGGGTCTGTTTAATTTCTTTGGCTTTGTGATAGAAAAACAAATGTTTTAACCACTATGGGGAAAAGTACTGTTTATTTAGAATTGCACCTGTTCTTGCATAATAGGAAATACAGTTTGAGCCATGCTTTCCTGGAATTGTTGTCTGACTGGTACAGTTGTTCACTAAATCTGATACCCTTGTGTTGTCTTTCAAGGGATGTTTTATTTCTTCTACTTTATTTATTTATTTATTTATTAAATGCCTGGCATGTTCCTCTTTACATTAGTATCCTGGCTATGCTTCCTGAGCTGCCTCTGTGGATGTCTTTCCGGCTTGGACAGTAGGATCCAGTGTCTTCAAATTAGCATTCCTTAATGAAGTTGACTTAACAGTCAAATGAATGTGATTGTGGGCCAAGTTGGAGGTTAAAAAAAACAGTGTTCTATAAGCTATAGGAGCTGCTTAGGAAGCTTTTTTGGTTCTTTGCCCTCCTTAGAATATTTTTGTTTACTTTCAGACTGAAGGTTTGCAAACCAGCCTTATCATTTCTACCACTTGCAAGAATTGTACCACTGCCCAGCGGCGTTTCCTTCCCTTCCCCAGAGGGTTTCAGTTTTACAAGTTTTCAGGAAATATTAAAAAGGCTTCACATTGTATGTTTCACCAATCAAATAAAAGGAATTGAATTTCAAATTTAGCTTTTTTTTAAGTCCAGAACCTTTAATGCATTCACCTCTGAATGGGGGAATTGCTCATGTCCAGGCAGACCCTTACTAAATCCCACGAGTAAAAACAGAGATTTAAATAAGCAAAGTGATTTCTCCTGCCAAAGCTGTAGCGCAAGCATGCACTTTCATGTTGCTTAAAAAATCAATTAAACTTTTAGTGGCTCTAAAATACTCTAAACTTTTAATGACTTAAGTGCACCCATGGAGAAAAATGGCTGGAAAATGAAATTTCTGACCTATGGAAAACTCTTTGCATTTGGACATTTCTTTTTTTTTTACTCCAAATGCAAGCAAAAGTTGTAAAACTTCTTGTTAAGAGCGAAGTTTGATTAGTTGTTTGCTATTTCAGCCTTAAAATCTGGATGAATAGCATAAATAATTTAGCTGGGAAAATCAATATTTTTAGCTGTAAGTAAAAAATTAGGAATTATTTTTTGTTTCTGGATTTTTTCTTTTCTCTCTCAGATTTTGTAGAAAGGTTATAAGTTCATGTTTGTAATTGAGAAATAATGAGCAAAAATAGAAAAAAAAAACCAAACAAACAAAAATTTGCAAAAACTAAGCAGTGAGTAGAATGAATATTAAAAGTGGGAAATATTTTGACAAGTTTTTTTGGAACAGAAGGTATTGCTTGAGAGGTCCAAGGATGAAGTTTAGCAGTAGGGGTCTGAGACTCAAAGTTTACTGAACCGATTAAATTACTGACTCCTACTGAATGCTACATGTTTATCACACCTGGGAAGGTTAGGGGAAGGATGGTTATGAGGAAATGGCTGTGATTGCTGTTGCAAAGGAAATCACTTTCAAGCGTGAGGTCTAAGAATTTTTAAGAACAGGTGGAAGCCTTTGGAAGTGAGAGAGAAGATCAGGAGGAAGGAAAATGAGCTTCTGTTTGAGTTACCCATGCTGAAGGTGCTACCAAGTGGTCTACAAGGCAAAGGGACCTGTTAGCAGGGCTCTGCAAAGAGGAGGTGTTGATCAGGTAAGATTGGGCAGATGTTTTCGAAAACTCAGAACAGAACCATAGCATTATAGTGTCATAGGTGTGCGTACCCCTGAATATTACAGGGCCCATGGTTGGTAAAGCCCTAGCTCAAGTCTTCTTCGTTGTGATGCTCTGAGGAGGCAACAGGAAGGTTATGGCTTTGCATCTAAATTGAGTTTCACCCTGCGGTGGTTTATGGGAAGGTTGTGATGTCCTTCACTTGCATGACTAACATCATACCTACCATTCATTTAAAATACACAGGAATTCAAATTTTAATAAAGATGACATAGAAGTAGTGGTGAACAGACAGATCCATGTGCTGTTGCAGGGCCTGCTTTAGGCAGTTTTGCTAAGATAAATGTGTAAATGTAACTGGCATATTAAATTCAGTGATATAAGCAAATTTCCACCTGGTACAAGAGATCGCCTTGTCATATGGAACTACCTTCCGTCTGCTTCTTTATGGCTTTCACATGCTTTGGAGGGAGCAGATTGCTTTTCCGTAACTGCAATATATCCTAGAGGTTATGCCTTTTCATTGTAAAGCTGAAGAGATCAAAAGCCAGTAACCTTACTATATGGAATGTTGTTAGCAGCACATGACCTCTCAAATTACTTTTATGAAAAGGTTTTCATTTTTAAAAGTCAAGTATGATGAGTATGACGAGGCCATTTTTGGATATCTCTCAACATCAATCAGTGCATTTATGTACATTGCATGCCTGTCCCAGATCCTCAATGAAAGTAAGTTGGGTTTGGGAATTTAAAATTAATGTTACCTTCCTTTCAGAGCTTTCACTTTATTTAAGCACATTTTGGCATCTGGCAGACTTAAGAAAAATATGTTTAAGTTGACATTTCCTATCATTAATGTCTACAAACACTCCAACTCATTGCAGATTGGGAGGTGTTTTGTGGAGGAATATTACTTCATTTGATATAGTCTGTCTTCTTGATAGCCTGTGTTGACTACAATTTTTTTTCATTAAATAGATAAAAAAATTAATAATAATTCTATAAGCTTTAGGATTAAAAATATAAATAAAAATTACTTCCCGAAAATTTTACTTGGGAAATTTTATAATTCTTAGATTTTTTTAATAAAAGAATTATCTTTGAAAGTATATTCAGATTAGGTTGAAGTTAGATTTACACATATACCTCCTTTAAGTCTCGCTAGAAATGTGGCTAAAATTAAATAACTCTGGGGGAAAATTTGTTGTGATTGGAGTTGTAGGAAAGTCGTAAAATGCTAACACAAAACCTATGCAGTGTTACCTAACGATCAGGTCATGGGGCTGCATCCCAGCATAGCTGAACCCTATTCATGGCTTGCCTGCTGGGTGAGTTCAGCTGCTTGACATCACTCAGTACCGCGGTTAGTCACCTTTATCTCTTTTGAAAAGCAATTTGAGTTCTACTGAAGAAAAGGCTTATTGTTACTTATTCTTATTTAATGTTATATTAATATTAATTGAGACAGGTATTTTCTTCTAAATGAAAGCTGTTTGTTTTAGCAAGATTCACTTGTATTACTCTTGAGGAGCTTTTCCAAAAATCTGTTCCTCTCATTCAAAAATAGCCTAATATTTAGCTCTTTGCACATTTATATGTTTAAGTAGAAACAGTAAATACTAAATAATTAATCTGATCTCCATTAACTACCTAAGAAGGTGAACAGACTAAGTAATTAATGTTAATCATTACGGTACCTAAGCTAGCTTTTAAAGACCTCATCTTCTGCTAAACTGAGCAAAGTTTATTCTTCATGGACTTGAGCACTGTACCGCAATTGTTCCCATGGTTCAATGGGAAGCAGGATCCCTGGTGTGTGGTTTTATCTGTGCCCACTGGTGCTCTGCCAAGCAATGTCCGATGTTGGGGGGAAAGAACATTCCAGGCATGATTCTCAATTATCAGTTTACAAGTTGCTGCAATATTCTGCTATTTCTCTTGTAGTGTTATCAGAGTTCCTTCTGCTGAGGGGAAAACACTGAAATAGTAATAATAATAATTGTAGTACTAATAATTGAAGAGATTAAAACCCAGTAAACTTACTATGTGGAATGTTACTAGCTCAATATGACCCCGGTTGGAGAAGACTCAAATTGTTTTTATGGAAAAGTTTTCATTTTTAAAAGTCAGATATGATTAGTATAATGAGGCGATTTTTGGTTTCTCTCAACATCAGTCAGTACATTTATGTACGTTGCATATCTTTCCCGGATCCTCATTAAGGCAAGCTGGGTTTGGGAATTTAAATTTAATGTTACCTTCCTTTCAGAGCTTCATTTTATTTAAGCATTTTGGTAAAGTACTAACAGGGGCATTGGTATGTGCATTTTGCACAATCCATGAAGAGTTTTCCAAGTATAAAATCTAGCATCACTTTAAGCAGGGCCATTATGCTTTAAGTTACTCAGGTGAGCAAGCTCTTCTTGCTCTGAGGGGCACACACTGACATTTTATAAAAGCCAGACCCAGAAAAGACACATCGTATGTCTCAGGAAACAGCAACCTTTACAATATTGTACAAAGAAGTGATGACAAGGCCTACTCAAGGACAATGTCACTGTCGTTAGATATTGTCAGGACATCCCAGGTTCATCACAGATGGTCAGTGTGTGCAGCAGCTTCTGAGGGTGTCCCACAAAGTTTGCCTCAGCAGGTCTGGAGGATGGACTTCCTTCTATTGCTGGTATTGGGACTTCTCAACCAAATCTAATCAATGCCTAACACTGCTGCTAATGTGGCATAAAGGTACCATGGGAATTGTGTTTGGATATTTAAGATCCACATAGCTTTCAAAAGCTACATGTTGGTCACCTTGAACTTTTAAAATTAGGCACTTTCCAGCAAATGACTTATTGGAGTATCTGTGGAAACACACTGCAATGAAGCAAAGAGAATAACAGCACCAAAATTAGGCAGGCTGCAAATGAATGTTTCCAGTAATGCTCATGCCATAGCTCAGATATTCAAGGTTATTTGACTAACATGATCTGCCTAATCTGCATCTGTCTCATGACAGCAATGTCATGCTCATGATCTTGAGAGATTCACATGGATTTGTTTGCTTCTTGGGAAGAGTTTAGAAATCTAAATTGCCATTACAGACAGAGAAATTAATTCTTTTCCTACTAGGGATAATGTTCTGTACAGTACAGTACATTAAGTGAAAAAGAAGGTTAAATTTGTCCTGTCTTGGCAGTGAAGTAGAGCTAAATGGTATATTGCCTAAATTACGGGTGTTTAAACTCCGCCTAGTTTTGCTTTCCCTTTGTTATACCACTGGGGCTGTATGTTGTTTGAAAAGATGTGGCAACTGAGGAGTATTATCTGAATTTTGTAGACGAAGTGAAATTCAAGAATTTTGTAATCTGCTTCTAGGGAAGCCATACGCCATCTAGAGAACATGTCTCCAAAGAATGTTTCTCTAAATAAGGATTGTATCTTAAAAGTATATCTCCTTTAAATGCCTACGAATTTTGCCAGGGTGAACCATAGCCATTTGCTGGTGATCTCTGGAGAATATACATCTTATTTTTCAACATTACCACTTTTCTTTAAGGGGTATACTCTGAGGCTAAATGCATGAGCTGTGAAGCTGATTTTTGCATTCTTACTGACCAAATGTTAAGAATTTCTGAACATCTGATGCCACTTTTGTAGAAGATACGTTGAAATCTCTGCCATATGATCCAAATTGCCAAATTATACTTGGAAAAAATTTTGCCCAGGAAAAGGTTAAAAATTCAGAGAAACAGAAGTCCAAATGCATTTTGAGTCCATCTACTTTCCAGCCTGAATGTGGCATCTCTCATCACAACATAAGAACAAGGTAAATCTTGTCACAATGTGAGTGTACTTTGTATGTAACCAGAGGGAAGAGGATTATGAGAATGATGACCCAGCTCAAGAGAAATCTTCATGAATTTTTCTCTTTCTAATATAAGCACAAGTTGTACCTCAGAAATGTTTGTCTGACTTTCTGAAAACAGCAAGGAATTTGCTGTTACCTCGGGCAGGGAATTTCATCTCAGTTTACATAATATTCAGGAGTACCCTAATGAATAATACCCTGAATAACTAGTGCAGCAATTCCTGCATCTTTGAAATATCATGGCTTAGCTCCATGTAGAGCGCGGATTGTTAAAGTGGTGAGAAACTGCTGAGAATAGACACACATCTAACATCTTAATCGCATCATATTTTTTGGTATGAAAAGCCAAAGAACACACGAACTTTTATATGAGTATTTCCCTTAACAGTCTTCCTTGCAAAAAGAGACCAGTTTACTGTAATCAGAATATTTTATTTCCCTGTACCTAAGTTTTTATTTACTATTGAGTGCACTGTGCCTAATGTTTTCCTTTTCTAACCACTCTTTAATGAGATACTGTAGCTAGTGCAGTACACAGTTCCCCAAATCTCACCCAGAACATGTGCTAGAAAGTCAAATTACCATGTTTAAAATGTGTCTTAAAAGATAGAATCAAATTGCCCTAGGATTGAGAGCATCTGAAGAGGAATTAAAGCAAGAATATGTCACTTTTACATCTCCTGAATTTGTGTAATACCTTGTATATTCCAAAAAAGATAGGGCTAGATCTCTGGATAGCATCCCTGTTACATCAAAGCTGTTGGATTCTCATGGAGAGCCATCATATGAGGTTCCAGGAGAACAGAAGGGTTTAAGCAGTCCTTGTGATGCTGCTGTTAAACATTTTATCAAAATACACCTTCTATTCCTGCATAATCTGAAATTCTGTGATTTCCCTGCCAGCCTAATTTTTGATTTGTGGATTTTAAAATCTCACTTGTAATCTTGGAAAGAAGTGGGGAAATCTGGTGGATGATCAGTTTTTTCATGCCAGTCATAGTCACATAAACAAGGAGAATCAATGAGAGGGAGTGAGTTGTGGGTATAAAATGTCATGGCAGCTGTATTTTGACAGCAGAGGTTTCAGGTGTCCTGAACAACAGGCGTGATCTCATGAGGCAGTCTCTGCTGCAGAATCTGAAGTTTCAGCAACAGGCTACTCAAAAAGTGCTTATATCACCATTCAAAGCAACAATCTAAGGTCTTTGTTGTCCAGTCATTGTCAAACACTTGTGTTTTCTAACATCTAAAATGTTTTTCTAACATCCTAGGAAAGTCTTAGAGGAGTTTGAGGCTCGATAGATTTGAATTTTATGGGATGGTGGTTTTGGTGTTATGGGGTTTTTTGCATGCACAGATCGCATGCAAGGCTAGAGATAATTCTGGAGGAAGCAAACAAGTAGGCAGTTGAGACTGGAAATGGGTGGAGTTTTAAGATCATGTGTCCAGAATAGATGAAGGAAGAAAACTCCTGAAAGAGTGGGTGTATGTTTGAAGGGTGACAAAGATAAGGAAGGAAAACTAATGAAGAAATAAAGAATTGGCAATAAGCCAATTAGTTGACTTTGCAGATGAATTTTAAAGGACTCTTTATGATGAAAAGCTGAAAGATCTAAGATAGAAGATAAGGATGTTATCACACTGTAATATTATAATACCAGGGTAAGAACTGTAGCAGGTATGCCTTAGAAACAATAACATGCATCTTCACATTACAACAAATTTGATAAAGGAATTAAGTTCCAAAATAATACCAAATATCTTTAAAAAAAAATAATAATTTATTCTTTAATCTTTAGGGAATGAATAGACAGTTTGGTTGGGTTTTTTTGGTTTTAGTTGGTAATTAACACTTTGGAATCATACTCTAGCTTAAGAAACAATTGTAGTAAAATTAGTACAATCATAGTTTACTTTAGATGTATTGACTTTTCTTCTCAGGTTGGCTTAGAATGAGGTCTTTGGAGAAAACCTGCTCTTTCTCAGCAGGTGGAATTCTTTCTTCTCCTCTGTGTCTATCTACATTTTTCTTTGCAATGTGGTTTCCTTCTGCAAACCAAAGCAGAACGAAAAAATACTATTCTTCTGTAGGGGCCTCTGTGAAGTGAATAACTCTCCTTAGATTCTTTACGACTCTCAAAGCCTTTATGGCAAACATATTCACAGCCTTTTCTGTGCAATGTTAATTGAATAAGATCTTCTTATCAACCACTTGAGTTAAAACATGCTTTTCTATATACTCAGAGTGTGTGGCACTGCAAAAATTACCAGGAATTCCCAAGACGTTTTTAATTTTTGTGGTGACAACATCTAATATGTACAAACAATTCAAAACTCTCGAGAACCATGGAATTGATTTGTATCATTGAATTAAGTTCCAGTATTTGAGAGAATTAGTATTTAGGAGCTGGCCAGACTTCAATCGTATGGCCTTATGCAGTTCAGTCACTCCTGTAAAACAAAAATATCATATAAGATAAATATGCTGAGGAAGAAGGTGGAGGGAAATCATCTTGTATAAAAGCCAGGGAGAAGGGGAAGAGTTGTCAGAGCATGCAAAACCAGCCAGGTTCCTCTCTGCTTGGCACAAGCAGAAGGAAGGAGAAGCCTGATGGTACGACGCAGTGTCATAGAACTGTGGAGAGATGGGGAAGTAGAACAGGAAGTGAGGCAAGGGGAACCAGCTGGGACAGGAGAAGGATAATACAAGTGTTGCAATGAGCCTTAGCTACCAGACGCAGGGTGAGGAAACTGCTGTCAAACATGCAGGTTATGCCTGACAGAAGAACCCTGATAATGCCTGTATCGTGTCCTGCTCAGTGCTCTAATCAGATGTTTATAAGAGAAGACAGGGTGAGGACTTTTCACATTTTCACATTTTATAGGTGATTACAGCTGTATTTCAAAAGGTTAGAGAAAACACAGGAGCTGAAACACGTTGGTGATGGCTTTGTACTACTGACTGGAACAGATGGCAGAAATGCTGTGCTGCAGAAAGAAAAAGGAAAGAACTGGTAGCTTCTGTGAAATAGCAGCCATGATGTGTTCCTTGCATCTGATTCTGTGCCCATCGCATTGCACTGGGAATATTTTTGCCAAAAATCAGTTCCGTTTTGTAACTTGAATTTTGATGTAAATGTGCTGGTTTCAGCAGTTGCCAGAAAAGTTGTCTCGCTTTAAAAATACAATTTCAGGTCAAATCCAGCAAATGATTTGCCTGAGAACAGCACTGCATCAATGAGGAAAAGAAAATCAGTTGCATATTAAGAGCTGGTATTGAACTTCCAGCCTGAATCAAGCACTATGGAAAAAGAAGCCTGGCTTTTCTTCATCTTAAAGGAATCTAATCACTTATTCAAGGCTAGGATTTCCCTGCTTTCTGACATGAAACTTCAGCAGTCTCAAACTTGCCTAGTGCAGCATGGAAACGTTTCTCTAATAATTTCCTGCTTTTGTATAATCTTTAGAACTAGGTTATATTTCCAGTGAAAATGAATGGGACAAAGGGACATGAAGAGCCTACCCCTATTTGAAAGATGGGACTTAACCTCCTATCTTCTCTACCTCCTTTTGAAAGAAGTACCTTGCAGTGATGTTCATCCAATAATAATTTAATCCATAACTGAAATGACCTGTTCTTGCCCATAGTAGCAGGTAGTTCTAGTTGTAGAATCTTTTGAACTGTCTGGCTTTGCCTGATTTCCATCAGGTTTCAGAAATTTGTAGACTTAGATAAGGGTCAGATAAACATCCGTATTTTCATGTGCTTACTCAAACCTCTTGCTGAAGTTTATTCCTTTACTTTTCTTTTGTAATCATATATTGACTCCCATATTTAAAAAAAAAAAAAAAAAGGCAAAAAAAAAAAAAAAGCTCTGAAAATTTTCTTATTCTGTTCTCATCTTTCAAAGTGACAGGATAGCTGTGATGGGCCTTACAAGTACCTGATGAAAAATTATTTGCATTCTCATCTGTGCCTTACACTGTTGGGAAATAATATGTGATGAGCCTAAGTGGATCTGACACCAAACGCTCACGGTACAGATAACAATTTTCATCATTATTAGACTCCTATATCCCCGTGTTTTCTTCTCTGCCTCACTTAGTAATGTCAATGACAACACTTTTAGAATACCCTGGGAAAGAGAGGCATTTTGAGTAGTTAAAACTGTAAAAAAATGTACCTGCAGAGCAAGCACTTCTAATGAGCCTTGGAAGAGTTTGTGCATGTGCCAGGGATCTCTGCTGTGTGTTATCAAGCACAGGCTGTATCATTTACATCATGTTACACTACATGGAACTTAGCCTTTACCCAGCCCTTTATCATAAACAGTATTTTTTTTCTGTCTCTCCAAGTTGCAACCCGTGTTCTGTCTATATGCTCTTTGCAAAATGTTTTTTTTTCAGTCTGGTTGAGTGTGGTTTATATGTTTTGGGACTTTGTGAATGGGCAAGATTTCTCTATTGAAGCTTAACAACCTTTCCATGGCAACAGTCAGAGGGTGAAAATATTGCATGAGAATCTTCGCCCTGTATTAATTCAGGAAAATACAAGTTAGTCTTCTATGCACAGTGAGCATTCACTCTACCTTTACACAGTCCTTGTAAGACGATATTTGAATGGGTTCTAGGATGCTGTGATTATAATAATTGCATAATTGCTTCTTTTTGTATTTTCCCTGGAAAAGCTATTTGATTAGCACTAGATCAGTGGAAGGCCCAAAATCTTAATCTCATTGGTTTTCTATTTGATGAGAAATTTGGGAGTGGGGGAAAAGCGTCAGGGAGTGAAGGTTTTGTGTGTTGCCTCCCTAAATCTCCTATAAAACAGTGCACTTTTTGCTGATGTCTTTATCAGTTTGTGATGACTCCACAGTATATTTTTAATAGCGCATATGCAAATGAGCTTTTTGCTTTAATGGAGTTAGCCATGCGCTTGAAATTAAGCCAAATATCTCAGTTGTTTAGGACCTAACATGTTCAGGTTGACTCTAATAAGACAATGAGAGATCAGAATCAAATCCTGGCTCTCCTACATGATGGCATAAATCTGCAGAAACCATTAGGTACAATTATTAAAAGATAACATTAATGTTAATAACATCTGTGACTCACTGTAATAATCCTTGTTTTCACATTCTTCTATCTGATGACCAGAACAGGTTTGTCCCGAATGACTTCATAACAAATTGATCAAACCTTAAATTTTGTGAGTGAAAGAAAACAGATTTTTGAAATGTATTTATTCACATATCTTTCCAATAACCTTACTGTAAAATAAACAAAGAAAAATATGACTACTTGGACAATGTCCTTTATGTCTTAAGCACCTGAAGTCCTTATTAGTTCATAACACGAACTGAACTCTTTGCTTTTTTGTTTGATTGTAATGTACAATGTGTTGTAACTTCAAAATATGTAAACTCACGCTGCTTTCACTATGAGAGTACCGTGTGTGCAAGTGCACTTTTTAGAGCCCTTTTCCTTTGTTTTATTTTAGGAATTATGTTCTCTGTCTCCTTTTCCCCTCAGGTCTATGAAAAATATTATGTTCAGCCTCTGAGCCTTATGATTGCTTCTCAGAATTCATAACAAATCTACTATAGTTCCTTCAGTTCTGTCAGAGGATGGGACATGGAGGATTAACTTCAAAGAAAAATTGATTTTCACTTTTTAGACTTATTTTAAAATTCAGTTAACTTCGTAAATATTTTAAAATAAGAAAAGCAGAAAACTAAAGATCAAAATGTTGCAAAATCTTTGCATCTTTTTACATCGTTGAGCAGATAAATTACTGCAATTTATCTCTGTTATGACTTACATACAAAAATGCCTTCAACTTACCACACAATACTATTAAGCCTTTGAATAAAATCTTTACAACTACAGCACTTATTTTATTACTTGTCTGCATTTAACATGTTTTCTATGTTTATCACTAGCTAATGCATAATTTCTGTACGTGTTAATGAAAATTTCTTAGCCTACTTGCTAAAAAGCTATTTATGTGTGTCCCAACCCTGTACAATAGAGGGAGTAATTGTGAGTTATCTACTGAATCAGCACAATAATGGAAAGGACAGAAGTGTGCCAGGTACTTCAGTATCATCTGTTGCACTAAGTGTTCCACTGAAGTGCAGTTTTTATAAAATTTTTAACAATAATAAATTTATAAAACCTTTTTTTTTTTAATTACAAACATACTTTAGCACTCATATAATGACAGATAGAAATGACTAACTGAAAACAAATGAGCCATAGCAGTGTGCCCACCTTTTCCATAGTCTTCCTTCTGCTACTGATGTATTTGAAGAAGACCTTCTCATGATCCTTGACATCTCTTGTGAGATTTAATTCCAAGGGGACCTTAAGCCTTGTTGCGTCTCTGCATACTCTGACAACATTTCTATGTTCTTCTCAAGTGACCAGTTTCTTTTTCCACTTCTGTAAACTTCTTATCTTCCATTTAAGTATTTCCAGAAACTCATTGTTCATCCATACAAAAATCCTGTCACCTTTGCTTGATTTCTTCCTCACAGGAGCTGGGAGGAAGTGGTGCCAATGGAAAAACTCTTCACATTCACTTCAAACTCTCAGTCACCTAGTGGAAAGACTCTTGATGGACAATTTTCAAAACATAGGCTAGGAAAAAAAAAAAAAGTGATTTATTCTAAACACAGGCTTTCATCAATTCTGTAATCATAGAATGGCTTGGATTGGATCACCAAGTTCCAATCCCCCTGACGTGGGCAGGGACACCTCCTACTAGAGCACATTGCTCAAAGCCCCATCCAGCCTGGCCTTGAACACCTCCCAAGGATGGTGCAACTTCCAGGGATGGGGAATGTTTTCCATCAATTCTGCACATTTTTCTCCATTTCTTTGGAATTGTTTCTGATATCAAGGTGCTGAAGTCACTTTTTAAAAGTGTGCTTTAAATTAAAAGGAAATGCAGTAGTGAGTTATGACAGCATCTCTGATTCTTTTCATTATCTCTTGTAATTTATTCTGGGTCTATCAGCAGTGAATAGGAAAAGTTGTCCTATGTCAATATGCTGAGATTTATATCCAACACATGAATTTAACAGAAGCCTCTGACACCTTTGTGATATATCCTATAATGAGAATTCTTTCAAGGGTAATGATTAGCAGAAATCCCCAAGATTCACAGATCCATTGATTTATTCTGTTTGAAATCACTAAGTTCAGAATTTTTGCACTCTCTTTGCCAGAGGATGAACTATGTTAAGTGTCAATGTCCCTTTGAAGGTTGGCCCCATCTACAACCTGTGAGACAGCGACAGAAACTTAGCAATTTTCAAGTGCAAGGAGGGAAAGGACGTGGGGGGAGAGGTGGGTTGTCCTATTTAATCAGTGTTAGATTTGAACTATATAAGATATTAATATCTCACCTTCCTCCAAATCCTGGAGTGGGACTAGAAAGTAAACTTACTCAAATTATACAACATGCTAGAATCATCAACACTCCGAGACAATAAAAACAAAACCCTTTGCTTTTGCCTTGTGCATTTTTATATATGAATATGTACATACCTGTACACACACATCAAGAGAGGTTCCCTGCTGCCTTTGCCTTTTGATTTTAGGTACCACAGGAACGTTATAGAGACTAAGTAAACAAAGCATGCTGATTCATTTCCTGGAGGGTTGAAATCACTAAATCTCCTAGTCTTCGGCTGTGGTGTTGGTTCTGTCCATTAATTATTGACTTAAGATTAAAGTGGGAATTGCTCCTCTGCCATCATAATGATAAAAAGCAAGTAAAAACATGAGGGATATGTGCATTTCATAAAGATTACAAATTCTCTAAAAGAAGGAAAATACCAGGGAGAATGCCACACAAAGGGTTCTCTTTTCACTGTTTTTTTTTTTTTTATTTTTATTTTTATTATTATTATTATTATTATTTTCATCCATTTTACTTACTCTTTACATCAGATTGTGGGTTTGATATAGCATCATGAAGGAGTAGCAGTTTTCATTCTTGGTTTATTAGTTTTCCATACTCCCATGTTTGTATTTCAAATACTACTGTGTGACTAAACTTACATTCTGACACGGTATTTATTTTTAGTGGCACATATACTCCACAGTTCAGTTATTCACCTGTCTCTTATGCACATATGGGAATAAAGTCACAGTGTAATCAGCCTTTGAAAGCTTATTCTTATTGTACCTCAATACTTCGAGCTTATCACATTCCAAATTGTGCTTTTTGAACTGGATTATATTTCATTGCCATATAGGTTTTATGTGACTTCCTCTTTTTCTAACACAATGGTTTTCTGTCTGTGATCGGTACATAGCTCCAGACAAGAGGTCTGAAAGAGGTTTCTAAAGAACAGTTTATGGTAAGTAGGTTTACATTGGCCACACAGGGGTCCAGAGCTCCTCTGAGAATTTTCCTTGGGCTCTTAAAAAGAAGAAGGCTAAAGACTACTAGCTTACACTTACTAGTATGATAGTATCCTTTTTTTTTTTTTCTTGTAATTTATCTGTATTTGTAAGTCAGAAATTCATTTCACCAAAGAGAAATAAAAATATCTGAATGTTTTCTTTAGTCAGCAGAGAGAAATAGGCATTGCAGGGTGCAATTTCGATCATAAAGATAACATCTGAGAGGACAGATGAACTGGAGTAAAAAGGCCTAGAAAACATGCTTTCTTTTGCTTAGACTGGAAAATAATTTTTTCTTTCAGTTCATTGTAATTTTGATGATTTTCTTAGAATTTGTATAAATGGAAGCTGAAATACATTTCAGTGCGAACATTTGTAAAAGATTTATTTAGAAACTGTTTAGTTAGCAAGTCAGTGAATCAAGAAGATTTCAGAAATCTTTTTGGCTGGCTTTCAATTTCATTTTTTTTTATTTGGATAAGCAATTTGTCTTCCACTAATACTCTCTTGTTGCTTCTGTGGAACTCAGTTCAGAAAGTGAAGACCAGTGACACAATAATTATAAAGATCATTATGTTGTGATGCCATATGTTGTCATATCACATCAAGCTGTTGCACATCTGTATAATTCTTTTCTCTGCAAATCAGTTCTGAATCTGTTCTAGGGCTCTGTGAAGAAATCACAGCCAAATATGCTGCCATTCAGCTGCCACACGAGCCAAGAGCCATGGCCAGATTTTCATGTCTCGTTCAACATTTGCCCTTGGTGGTTTCTGTTGCTGGAAATAGCTGGACTACGTGCTGTTGCAGAGAGTGCTAGAGCTATTTTGTTTTATATGAGGAAAACCATTTGACACACTTCTAAGCATTAGGTATGATTTACAGAAGCTTCATACTTTCATGATCCTAACAGCTTTTGTCTTACATTGGTGTAAATTATCACTTCATTGACCTTCTGTTCCATCTTTATCCTCTGTAAGGCCATAGGTAGTTTTCTATTGATGAACGTTTTTTTTCTAGGCTGCTTTTTCTTAGTTTGCTATTTATCATTTGCCCTGGACAAGTACAAATAACTACTGATAAGATGGCATTCCAGTGACAGTTTTCATTTTGCATTAAAACCCAAATGTTCTGGGCAGCAGCATAAATTTCTAATTACAGAAAACAGATGAGAACCTATAAAAGTGCAGGGTAAACCCTTTTACTGTGAAAAAGAAGATGCAAAGTTGTATTCAGTATGCTAAGCCCTTACTTTTCGTGGCATGTGAGGAACGTCTCCGTGATTTGTCAAATACATATGGGGTGATTTGGAAAAAAGGCCATCTGCCCTGTGGTATAACACAAATAAAGACGGCTGTTGCACTCAACAGCACACATGGCTAAAAGAATCTGACCCTCCTGAGATCCACTTGGAAATGTTATTGCAAAATAATTAGATTGCTTTGCTGATATTGTTTACTGCACAGAAAATGCAGTGAAAGGATGATCAGAAGCAAGAACAAGATAACTGTAGATTCCCTCTGAGAATTTGTAAAATTCTCTCTCTGCTTTTTGTAAAAATGTTCACTGAACTTCTTTATGGGCTGGTTCAGACCCATTAGGTGTAACCAGGCGCTGTGGATGTATTCACAGACCATATAGTGAGAAGATGATGCCTCAGGGACCAGGAACTGCCACAATATAGATCCTGGTTCTCTCCTGCCGTCCTTCCATCCTTGTTTCCACAGTATTAGCAAAACAGACCTGCTTTTTCAGAGCTTACGGGTTTTCCTTGTCTCTAAGGCCCCTGTCTGTACCACACGCTGCCAATCTCCTTCTAGCAGGTACCCACAGCCCCTCCTCTTTCTTCCAGTCACTGCACTTTAACTCTCTCTGTCTGAATTTTAGCAGTTTTCACAGCTCCTGTTCTGTCTCTCTCTCTATTTATTATGCCTCTCGATGACATCTTTCCATTTTTTCCCTCCAGGCTTTAGAGAAATGGATTTTTTACAAAATGCTTTCCCTTGTCACACAAGCTCACAAAATCAAAGCTCTCACCATCCATACTTCTACAGGTGCCACCCTGACACAGGTGCCACCCTTATCTTACCAGCCAGTAGTCTTAGTGACTTCTTTTTAAAAAACTATAACCTGAATTACATGCAAGATTTATTTATTTAAATGTTAAATTTAAATATATGAAAAACACTTAGAGAAGGACTGGGCATGTATCTTCCTGGCCCTTTTACATGGCAGGGCTCAACTCAGCACCTCTGCACTCATCTTCAGATTCAAAAATGCTTCAGATGGACAAGGAGCGGTGGGAGGCAGAACTGTAGCCTCATTGTGCCTCTGACTGTAAGAGAGGCATGGTGTAAACCTGCTCTAATTATGATGAAGTAATGACTTTGTTGGTCTTCTGGTCTGAGTAAGGCAGTTTTAATTTTTAAATTAAATTTTTTAATTTTTAAATGTTTAAATTAAATGGTAGTGGTTGCATGGTAGTCTCCAAACACAAGCTCAGCATAGCTGGTGGAGATGATTCAGTTGGTCAGATCCCTCTCTCATCTTCCCCAGCTCGTTTTGGGGAGTAAATACACCTCTTTCCTGGGTGAGATAACTTGGTTTTGCTATCTGAGTCTTGAAAAATGAGATATCTCAGAAAGGGGCCATTTTTTAATATCACGGTGCCATGCCTTCTACATTGCTGGGGACCTGGCATGAGAGTGTGCAGGTGTGACCCTGGTAGCATGGTGCCTGGGGACTATGGCATGAACATATGCCAAAATGGCATGGTTTCATCTCTGCTGCTTTTTGGAAATATTACCTGAGAAATGCCATCTGGGAATTCTCTGGGAAAGCATGGTTGTGAATCACAAGCATGCCAAAGGCTGTTCCAAAAGTTAAATCAGATGAGCAGTGACCTTTCAGCATCTTGAGCACATGCACTGGTTGTGTTCAATCTACTAGTACAGATCTACCTTCTCCTTGACAAATGTTAGTTTTTTCATTTTTTCTGAGGTTAGATTTTAGCAGTGTCACTCAAGTTTTACCTGGGAAAAAGCTGCTACTAATTTTTTTCTCTTTTTTTTTTGTGTTGTTGTAATGTTTTAGAAAATAGCATAGGAAGATACCACATGAAGTAACTGGATTGTTCAAGGGGTTTGCTGAACGAATTTAAACCAAATTCTTCACGGATGGGTGAAGAACACAGGGGATAGCAATGGGACAGGTACAAAATGACCCCTTTGTTATTATTTCAATCACTAAGGAAAAAATAAGTATGGGGGAGAATAGAAGATTGGAAAAGAAAGGGTGGTCACTCTCTGCTCTGCAATTTTCTTGGGGTTAAACAGATACTGTCTGTCTACAACAGTCTTAGACACTATATAGCAGCACTACTCCTAGTTAAGAAGGATGAAAAGAAGATTCTTTTTTTGTAGATAGGTTCATAGCTATCCGTCCAATTTGTCAGAGAAAGAATGCAATAGCTGATTGCCAATACATTTTTTTCTTTATGTACTGACGGTAAAATTTCAGTTGTGCTTTGCTTGTAAATAGAAATATATGATGCAATTTCTGCCTCTTCTTTTGTTAGTTCTGATTGTTTGGATTGACACTGTATCTGCTACTTTATGAGGCTCGTGGAAATGAATGATCAGAGAGTTCTTCACTCCCTTCCCAAGGTCTTCCGGTTGGTCAGCTTCAAATCTTAAATGTGTTTTGTGTGTCCATCTGTTAGACCTCAGACAAAATCAGCTAAAGTGATTGAAAAACATTTTCCATTTTCATTTTAGAAATAAGGTTCCTGCCCCTTCAAGGCATGAGGGAATAAGACATGTATAAAAACATACTGAAGTAAAGATCAAAGCATACCGAAGGGTGAGCAAGTGGAGTGCCTAGAAGGCATCGCCTCAGACAAAAGGATACATTGCTGTGACCACAAAGAGCTGAATCGACTGAAATTGTGCTAGGCTCTGTGGGCTATTTAGTTTCCTATTAAGTGATCTCATGACAGGTCAAAACAAGACAAATTACTTCCGATAGACCTCTAGTCTCAGTGCTGTAGCTAATCTGGTGATAAGGTTAATGTCGCTACAAGCGCATTTCGCTACTCGGGGTAATATGATTCAATAAGTTGTATATTAGAAAATATAGGTTAGGTGTGTACGTTCACTTTGGTCAGCCTCTGGATAAGCACTTTGAGAAATTCCAATTTCGCTCGTTGACTGAATGCTGGAGAGGCCATTAAAAAAACGTGGACTGTGTGAAAGCAGAAGAGAGTTTTTAATATAACCTGATTAATATCAAACCTTGAGAGGCAGAGGTGTGTTTATCATGTCCAAAATGCTTCCAGCCACAAAATGCAGAAGGGAGAGGTAGGCCTTGGAAATGAGTAGCTACCACCTGTCTCTGTAGACAGGCTGCTGGCAAGGTCACCTTGGCTGATGGAATGGACTGTTCAGCCATCCCTGTGATAGAGTCAGGTAATATCACTATGTATTAATAGGTTACATTTTTATCAAGTAGAGAGCCATTCAAAGCTTGTTTTGGATCTGAAATTCTGATAGAAAAATAAACAGACAAATAGCGGCCATCAGTTTATTTTGTGGTTAAGAAGAGTGTCAAATTTATGGAAAAATTTGTATTAGTTTATGCAAATGATTTTTTAGCAGGTTGCACTCAAATTTGACAGTCTTTCTCTGAAGGGACTGTGTTTATATTGGTTTGGGTTTAGGCTATTGGAAATTGGATACCGTGTGATACTGATTTGCAGAATATTTCGAAGTTTATTGGTGGCTTAGTTGAGCCTGTAAACAATTATGATGGAAGATGGATGGCAGATTTTTAGTTCTTTATCCATTCATCCATTTGGATGTCTTTCTAGTACAGACCAAATGAATTGCATGTTACTGGCTCGATACAAAACTCATGTTAAGTTCTCTTGCAGTACTTAGTCAAGACTAGAAAATTGCAATTGTCTTGTTTTCTTTAAAATGATAAATTGCATACAAATAATAATAATAACAGCAATATAAATTGGTTCCATTTTCTGTTCTTTTTCTCTTAGACAAGCTATGCTATTATGATTCAGATGCCCCAGATAGTGTATTAATTTTTTCTGAGAATCCAGCCATTCCATCCTTTATCACTGTGCTTTTGGAAGCTACAGACATGAAAAACATCACATAAGACATGCACCATATTTGTAGTGTAGCATTTAGGATGTTTGTGTCAAGAAAAATGCAAGTTCAAAATACTGTGTGTCACTGAAAAGATGAATATTTCTCCAAACATTCTTGCACCATAATGTTATCCAAATGCTCAGGGGCTGCAACGCTTCATATGTCCTGCTTCCAGACATGCTGAACTCCAAGCTAAATTAGTGTGTGTCACCACCGAGCTTTGTGAAACTCATGGCCTGAGTGTCAGCAGAAGGACGGAGGTCTTGAGTGAGGTCGGTTTATAGTGACAAGCTCAGCCCTGGGCTCTGCCCAGGAGAAAAGGAGTGCATGGGGGACAGTGCTTCCCATCTGCAGATATTCTTGGTTTGTGTTGTGCTCAGCCTTAGATTTTTTTGACAGGAAAAATCAGAGAAAGTGACTCTACTTCAGTCTCTAGGACTTGGCCTGCTGAAGGAAATGTCTCCTGAAATTACTTATGGGAAAATATAGTGGCTACAAACAGGGGTTACAAGAACACCATTATGGAATCGTATAAATTATAAAGAGATACCCTAGTGTATGGGGAGCTGAGATTTAAGTTTGTCATCTCTGTCAGTGATCTGGCAATTAAACTGGTGTTTTAGTCATGATCTCACTTCTTCTCTGCCTTTACCCAGGAATTTCTCCTTGACAAAAAATGACATAAGCACTCCTGTGAAAAACAGTAGGATTCTCAAACCACTTTACAAAAAGGGCTGTTCTGGCAGCCTGCATGCCCAGCTGGTGCCTCCAGTCACTCAATATGTGCCTTTCATAGTCAAAACCAGTAATAACAAGCTCTCAGAACTAGTGTTGAGTATCATACCGTCTGAAGTTCTTGCCTAGTAGCAGTAATGATATGCTATAATCCTTTAAATAATAGCACCTGATATCAGGCTTTTTCATTATCGCTGACTACAGCTTTACAGGGAGCGTGTCGTGACATGCTGTCACCACCAGTGCCTGAAACCCATGTATCATGACATACTTGACTTCTGGGATGCTTACCAATATAAGCACTAAACTTCAGATTTACCCTGTTTTCCTCAGTCCCGTGTGAAACCCTGGTCCGCTGCATGCCACAGTACATACTCTGAAGCAAAAGTTTGCTGAAACGTTTTAAATCCCTTAGCATAAAAAGCACACAGCTGTACATGGTTCCACAGCTGTGCTATCCCATCAAAGCAAAGGCATTCCTCAGTACCATGCTTTTCATGTTGTGCTTCACAACAGAAGAGTTTCAGAAATATTTAGAGATCATTTTCTTTCTCTGATAGCAATATTACACGTATGCCAGAAAAAGATCAGAGAAGGGGGGGACGGGACTACTCTTTAAATAGTGGTAAAAGGATTTTCCAGTGATTCTTCAAATGGTTTCAAAAGCCAGTTCATAAATTCCTTATTCTAAACTCTCTGACCTCCCAAGTGCACATACACAGAAAAGATGGTCTGGCATGGTCTGGCTGACCTACACATATTATGCCACTGTACTTATAAATGGTGTCTGATAAAAGAGCAAATAATAACTGAAGGCTGGTATCTCCACTATTTCTGTACCTCTATTAAAACAGATCCAAAGATCATTCCCTGATATACATAGCACTTTTTAGCTGTTTTTTACAAGCCTTGATAGCCCAAGACAAAATTACAATTGAGTGTGCATTTGGTTGGAGGGAGTAATTTTTAAGTATCAAAAGCATGAAATAAAGTGCGGACTGTGTGAAATTCACAACATGTGTTGTATGCTGTGGGATGTGACATGTAGGCGTGTGGGGATGTTTAAGGTATTAAATCCTACTGGGAAACTGCTGGGGGATTACACAGAGAGATAGAGCATCCCAAATTTGGTCTTTCCTCTTCTATTCTTACTACTTAGTCTCTAGCATCTGCAGGCCCAGCTGTGCCTGAGCATTCTCCAGGCAGGAAGCTTGTTGAGACAAGCCAATGTGATGCTACTAATGGAGCTCCTGGTCTTGAGAGGGCTCTGACGGTCCGACTTGCCCCCTCAGCCTTTTTTTTTAATGTAGCATCATAGATGTACGATGAGACCGGCTTTCTTCTATAGGGAAATGTAATGAGATACCTAGATAAAGCCTCATATTTTAACTGTAGATATGATACTCTCTGTGCTCAAGTGGAATGACCTAGTGTCATAATGTGCCATGCAAAAATGTTCAAGGTCACCCTTTCTCTGAGTGTCAGGATAGCCTCAGGGGACTGATGCACTGACCACGTTGCTTATTTTTGTAGTTGGGTATCTTTGCACAGCTTTACACTGGGCCACATACGCATTACAAAATGCCCAATGAAAAGGAAAAAAAAGTCTTTCCCTTCTCATGCTTTTCTTGCATAGATTGCTCCCATGTTTCTTTGCATCTTCTAGTTTCTCCCCCAGTGGATTTTTTTGTCAGACATTGTGTCCATGCCATCCTGCCAGGGACTTTTTCTATTTAGGCTAATCCAGCAAAGGGTCCATAAATCCCACAGTTACAACTATGGTGTCTCTTTATAGATTAAACACTGGCCTTTTAATGTGATACTGGGCTAAGGATTCTTAAGTGCAAAGAGAGCATTGTGATATTTTAAAAAGTAAATGTCTAACGTGGAAATAATGGGACAGACACAGCACTGTTACAGAAGACATAAGAAAATTTAGGGCCTCATAAATTTATCGAGAATAAGTGGCACCTCAGGGGTACCTATGAGGTATCTAGGCTACTTGAATTCCTACAGAGTGGAAGAAGAACTGGAAAATTAATCTACCACTAACACAATGATAGCTCCAAAGCTTTTTTATCAGAAACCAAGTGTAAAGCTGTAGTTCTTGTACTGTACATCTGTCACAGAAAATTTTGTCTGTATGGATGGTCTAAGAAGTTTTTGTTTGTATTAAAACACAATGATTCATTAAAACAACAATGCAGCAACGTCTCTTGGTGCTACAGTTTTCAAATGGCATTGTACAATTTAACCTAGGACACTGTGGTTATCCTTTAAAGAACATAAGGTGTATTAAGGAAAACATACAACTTTAAGAGGTTAAAATTGATATGAGTTCTCATCATTTGGAGTTGGAGACAGGAGCTCTTAACAAGCCTTTAAAACTTTGCATTTCCTGCTTTTCTGTTAACTCCTATTTGTGTTGATTAAAATTATGGTTGAAGATCTTTTTAAACAAGAAAATCAGCAGCAGCAGTGAACTTAAGAGCAACAAGCGGAAGAAAGAAAGCGAAGTTTAATTTTTCAGCTGATCAGGATGGATCTGGCTTATGCCCTACACAAATTGTAGCACGGGGTTTTCAGTTGTTAGCTTTGGGATTGTGTTACTGTTGGAGATGATACCCATATGTTGCTTCAGATAAGTATAATCCAGGTAATTCATTAATTAAATAAGCTTAGGGATTGAAAGAGGTTGATCTGCAATGTTCAAGTGCGTGGCAGGAAGAAGAAAAGCCCCTGTAGCAAACCTGAAAATATCTCATGAGGCCTGCTGTGTAAGTGGAAACAAGTTCAGACAAATGCCATGTGAGAGTCACAGTAAAGCCTGGATCTGTAGCTTTTATAGTCCTCATGCAGAGGTGCTTTAGATAGTCTTTGGATAAACACAACCTGAGGTTAGAATTGCAATGCTGCTTTTTTTTTCCAAAGTGGAAATGTATGATTTTGAAAGGCTGTTACTCTTTTATTTATTGTACGTGCTCTTTAGATTTCCTGCAGGGATAATCTGCTCTTTGAAAAGTCTAGAACTGAAAAGTACCCAGGTCTTTCTCATCTGAGATTTATCCTTGCTGCCTAAATGGAGACCATGTTGTGCAATTCATGACAATCTCTCTTATTGAAGAAAGAAAGAAAATAAGTTTTGATCAAGGTATTGTGTTTTTTAAATATCATGTCTCTCTTCTGCTTTAGAAGCTTTTAATCCATCTAAGCAGTAAAGGTGGGTGATTAATAAGCATTAACAGAGTAGCTAACAATTCTCCATCCCTTCCTTTCTTTTTCCCCCCATCTCCTGGGATTTTTTAGCCCCAGCCAGCAAGATGTGTGCCTTTCTGAATCTTGTGATTTTTTTTTATATCCATATGGTTATTGAATTCAATAGCCTTTCACATTGTTGGCAAGATGTTCTTGGATGGAGACCTGTGCAGGAAAGAAGGTTAGGAGTTTGAATTTAGTATACTGGAGGCTTAGGGGTGAAGAAATTACCTGGACAGTGTGAAAACACGCAGAGATACATTAATTAATTGATTTTAAGTGGAAATGAGTCATTGCTTCCAGGTAGATGTCATGAACAACACAAACTACTTCCAAGCGATCCAAAGAGGAATAGAATGCTCTTCTCTGTTCTGTTCAGGTTCATGATAGAAGTGATCTGACTCTTTATCCATTATAAAACTACATTTGAAGCACGTGTCCTAAAAGTGAGTTTTTTCTTTATAAGCTGCTCTAGGTAGAAAATTGACAAATTTTATTACTTCAGTTTTCCTTTAATAGGACTCTCTATATATCGTAGTGCCCTGTAAATCAATATATTAGATCTGGAAGAAATCAGGTTCCTTGGGCAGTGGCAGAAGTCAGAGGCCTGTTTGTCAGGGTTAGTAGTTCAAAAAGCTTTCAAAATGCAGCTCAGTAGCATAAAAGAAAAATTGCTATTAGACTACAGCACATAAAACACAAGAATATTGATTCCTCGGGCTTTAATCCTAGGTGGGCCAGCAAAGCAATCTTTTTTTCTTTTTTTTTTTTTCCAAATAAAGTGTTTTGTCAATAAAGTTTTGCTAAGACTGTAAGAATAAATCTTTCCTATGAGGAAATTTAAGTAATAGGATTAGAATTTGGACCACATAATCCTATACCGTTCCTTTTTTCTTTAAAAGCTTATTTGTGTTAACTAGTTCTAATTGAATGACTATAGGGTGCTCCGAAGCCTGAATTAGGCCAACACGTTAAGTAGGATAAATTTCCCATGTAACAAATTTAATGATCAGCTTTGAAAGATAGGCTAAGAGATAATCAATATCCCCCTAGGGATGTGTGTTCAAGCTTAATGGATTTGACCAAAGCAGATTTTCCTAGTATTTATAGTTGTTCTTCACTAGCTGGCTAGGAAAACATATGTTGAAAAACATACGACTGAAAAAAAAAGAAAAAAAAGAACTCATGTAGACTTATTTATCAAGCTATTGGTGATAGTAGGGTTAGCCCTCTCAAACTCACGTATCTTTTTAACATTTTTATCAAGAATCCCACCATGTGGTTTTAAAGCTTTGAGAGAGTAACTTAATCTTATTAGGTTTGGATTGATATGCCTCGACATGTGGTCAGGCTGGTGCACTCAGGAAAAAGAATCCCTTCATTTGTTTCTCTTGATGATGGTGATAGGCACTGCTTCGTGATTCTATGCATTCTTTCCACCACATTCTCTCTCTCCAAAAATGCACGAGATTTTTTTAGGAGGTTTCATTATTTTGTCTTTGAAAGACACTTTCCTGACACACATTTAGCTCTGGGCACCCTGGTCTGTACAGAATATCTTACACACGTGCAGCAGTTCTAATAATCTGTGCTTCGTGGGTTTGTTTTCCTCCCCAAAGAAAATTTCAGTCTTGGTTGCCACATCCAGCCACTTGAAGTAAGTAGTATCTCTGCACATACTGTCTGCAAATTTGATCCTTTGAATGTACTAGTGAGAAGGCATTGAGAATCCGATCTACCAGGTGTGCTAGATGTTATTGCTGAAAATTAAATATAGAGTACATGGGAATATTGTACAGAGAGAACAAGAAAGCAACGTGGTTCAGAAACTGTCCTGTTCTGTGTTCTAGAACTAGCTTTCCTATATTTGTGGTTAAACTACCGGGGGTTTGTAGACGCTTCACACAGCCAGCATTTGACTGGTATTCCTTACAACCCAAAAATTGGGAGATGTGTTTTTAAATATGCAGCAATTACCAAATGGATTTTAGAGCACATATAATGTTTGACACTCCTGATGCATTTAATAAATTTGGTTTTTTTTCCCCCAGATATCTTATACTTATTTTAATAAATAGAGTCATCAGTAAGCACATCATGTGAAAAAATATTCACTCAAGATATCTTACAAATGTCATCCTCAAGCATTTTATTTGATGTAGATCTTAATCTAGATTTCTTATCTGCATAATTCCTATTTATCTTTTGAAGTAGTCTCCCTTTTTATATTCGAGGAATACTTTGTGTGGTGTTTGCTGTAGATGAAAGCCATGATAGAAAGATTTATATGAGTATTAGCTCTCCAAGAATTAGATATGCTCTATACCATCTCTTTTACTTGACAGACTCTGGATGCCTGGTTCATAGGAAGATGAAAGACCTCAATTTTTCCTGTCTGATTTCTGATGAACAGTGTTGATGAAGCCATGGAATCCTGAAGTTGCAGCTAGCACAGAAAATCAGGGATTCGGGTAATATTAAAGTCTCTGGATAATGTTATGTCATTCATAGTGTTACCTTCTCAGCCCCGCTTTTTGAGAAAGGAAAGAACTTATGTTGCCAACAACCCACACGGTCAAACAGGGTTTTTAAGCATACAGGTCCTGACTCTGCAATGATATCTATACAAGTAGATGACTGTGCGGAGTGACAATGACTTATCTGAGGCTGCAGGAAATCTCTCTGGATGGGGCCATGTGATGGAAGTTCTATTCTTGTCTTGACTGAGGGTAATAGACTATTTGGTCCTTGTATGTGAAAATTTGATGTTAAATCAAAATAGCTTCAGTCTCCTCCTCACTACTGACTTTTGCATTTTCTTCATTAAAGGAGAGTCTAAGTACCGTCTTACCATGTTACTTACAACTAGTATTATCAAAAAAGTTGTGTTTCCTCTACTACTACTACTACATTTTCCCTCGAAGTACTAAATTTTGACTTCTCTGTTTCTGCCAGGAGCTTTATCCCTTGGGAAATACTTGTCAAATGTAAATGAGCTACCAGATTTATCCTCTTTGTTAATACAACTACACTGTGCATTTATGAATACTGCTTCAGAAAGCTGGGACAATGCTGTTATTTAATTATTAGAGTGATTAGAAACTCTGACACTTCTGATTTATTTTCTACTCTTCTGTTCATATAGGAGCACAGTGGGAAAAAGGCCTTGATATTCATCAATATCTAAGTTTTTTAACATTAGTAGTTGCAGGGGTCACTGTTATCAGCCTAATACATTTTTCCAGACACAGGTATAGATCATCATAGATTTTATTATGTTTTTATTAACAAATTTTTAAACAAGCAATTGCAAGAATAATGATAAATATTTCTTCTCCATTGTCAGAACCTTTGAAGACTGTGCATCTCCTTTAACAGCACATCAGCAATTTTTTTTTTTTAAATGACTCTGTTTATTAGTTCTCCTTTCACAAAGCTCTTTGAGCATCCATTACGATGTGCGTATGAAATGTGGCGATGCTGACAGCACACGGATCCTCTATGGAGGGCAGTTCTCTTATCAATCACATGCCATAGTTTCTGTTTCTCATCATGATGATTTTAGAGCCTCTTGCATAAGAACTGTACTGCTTATCTCTGCTGAGTTCAGCTCTTCCCACTTCTTTTTCTTCACCCAGTGACACAAACCTTTTTAAAAAATGCCATAATCTCCATGGCAGACAATCATAATATCATAAAGACAGTTTATATCACTCTCTGCAGTTTGCCTCAGGTGCAGAATTGGAACTTCTGTCCCCTGAAGGAATTCTTTCACTTCTTTTTCCTTGAAATATGCTTTGCGTTCGTTTTACTTTCATGATTGTTTAACTATTCAAATAAGTGTTACACTGAATTAACCCACTACATGTACAGGTCACTGGCAGCCAGTGGGAACAAAGAATTAATTACCAGCTCTTTAATTAAAAGAAAAAAGAAAAGACTAATAAATATGTAGAGGATAAAAAAGAACTGTTTTTCACGTTTTCACTAATATAGCAACACGCCTGCAATTTGTGCCAAAATACATTTTAGGATCTTTATCTGGAAAGAATGTCAAGGCTTTTGATTAGTTAAAATGGTACGCTAGAATACAGGACTCCTGTTTGATTCACTTTGTATTAAGCACCAAGTCGTTTTGGGGTCTGAGAAAGAGTAAAATAAGCAAAACAAAAAACACACCCATGTAAGGTCGTTGCAGTTGTGTGGCTGCACGCTCAAACTGCAAAACAGCTCGACCACCTTTAGTACCTTCGTTTGACCGTGCTACGTAAGCAAAGGTCAGCACTCCCCAGCCTCCCAATTCAAAAGACATATATAGAAAGGTGAAAATTTCAGTGAAGCAGTCATCATTGCTCACTGTAACCCCAGGCTGGATTCTGCCCTTTAGATGACTTTCAGAGGAGGTTTATGTTCTTGTTTCTGGTCATGTCTCCCTCCTATGGTCAGGTCCCTTGAAGAGTTTAAACGCTGGCTTGAATTAAGTGCTTAAAACACGTTTTTACTAGTGCTCTAGTATCATTTCCTTGTGAGCGTGTATGTTCCTTGCTGCTGTCTGCAGCATGTCAACTTGCATGGGGAGAGCCAGATCAGCAGCATGTGGAGGAGTCTCTGAAGGAGAATACTAAGAGTATGTACAGCCCTTTGAAGTATCTGCCTAAGGCAATAGCGTATCGGTGTGTGATTGAAGAGAAGTATAACACACACAGAGAAGAGGCCAAAGTGCCAGGTTCTGAGAAGGAACTACTGGCTGAAATGTCCCACGGCACCAGTGTCCCATCCCAGCTTCTCCCTCCCTCTGTGGAGCACAGTGTGCAGGACAGCTGCTCACCAGTCTGACAAACCAGGGATGGAAGGTGGGATGATGGAGAAAGGTACAGAAACTGATTTGCTGATGGGGCCATGGGAAACAGGAGGTGGGATTCTGTAAACCCCATAATCTCTGTGTGAGATTTGAGAGTGGTGGACTTGCTATCTCAGAGTCACAAAGCAGTTTGTGCCCCATCCAGTGACCCCATGTCCTGTGCTGGTTTATAGTGGTGGCTGGTGAATGCTAGAAACTATATAGTCAGCACTGGTGCAATATAGGCACACAGATGACTGCCTTTTTCATGTTTCCTGAACTCTGTGTGTGTCTATCTTCAGGAAACCTCCACAGAGAAACCTCTCTCAAACTGGCCTGATATTCTCTATTGCTTTTTCATCTTTGTACTGCCCTCCTACAGCCATGAGCTTGGTCCTACCAGAAGCCCAGAGGGGAGATCCTACTTGAAAAATCTTCTTTTCTTCCTAGAGAAGTCCACGTCCTTTGAAATGCTGAGATCAGTGGCTTCCAGATCCAGGGTATTCTCTGAAAATCATTGCTTGAGCCTTAATGACTTTGAAGAAAGGAACCCCAGCTGAGAGTGTTTGACAACCCAGAAGGAAGAGCCACTGAACTCAGCATCGTCAGGATCAGGCCTTAGATAATTGGCCAGTAGCCTGAAGGTTTGTGTCACAATTTGATATTGTTGTACTTTTCCTGCTGATTTCCTTGACCTCATTACTCTCTTTTTGCAAAATCACCAAATTTGGCTCATTTACTTATAAAGCATAATTGGAGCTAATGATAGAATAGACCTTTTTTTTTTCTTCTGCTGTGATAAAAAATAGAACAAGCAGCTGGAAACTAGGTAAATGCTTCTCAGGGTGTCTGCAATTATGCAGCTGAGAAGCACTGCTGGCCCTCACGTCACTCCAGCTCTCACAGCTGTAGGATCCACTAGTGATAAAAACAAACGCTCTCCCCTTCCACTGCTACCCTCTGGAATAAGAGAAGGATGTTGGAGGTGGTGTTAAAATGACTACTGTGCCTTTAAAGCTTTTGTTATGCTGAAAGCTGATGAGTGTTTGTGATTTCAAAGCCCTTTTTTGAGTGTCTAAGCAGTGAAACAGAGATTTGGAACTCTACATTTAGAATGCAAAGCCCGCCCAAGCAATTTGGGTCTTATTTTTGCAGCTTTCCTGAAAGGATTGCAATCTGTGTGACAGGGGGGTGGGTAGCAGGAAAATTGTTGGGGGAATTTTGCTGCTACAGCTCAGCCTGTTTTATAGTCTTTGTTTGCAATTTACTGCAGAGACAACCCTCCAAGATCCAATAAGAGAAGAATAATTTTTTTTTTTGGTATTTAATTTAGCTTTTTTCATCATTTATACAGGATGAATTCTAAACAATTTTTGAGAATGGTGTGGCCATGGATGGCACTGGGCACTGGTGCCACTTGGCAATACTGGGCACGTGAGAGAAATGCGATGAGGAAATAATATCAAGCTGGGAAATTTCCACTTATTTACAGCTACCAGAGGCCACTATTACTGCTTTCTGTCTTGTTTTCAAGATGTCAGAGAGAGCTAGCTGGTTGGAACATTGCAGCAAAGACCCCAGTCTCAGAAATTCCTGAATACAGAAATGGTCAGCAGTGTTTCAGTGGCTCATCTTTTTTGCCCTATGCCAGAAAACTCTTGGTGTTGTACCTTGATCAGGAAAACTATTGTCAAATATGCATAAAATTCAAGCTAAGCTACAATTTTCAGTAGTAAAAATTATTCACTTCCACTGTGTCTATTCATTTCTGCTACGTGAGTCCACTGTGCTGCAAGATGGTTATACAAGACCTGTTCTTAAACTGGCTGCAGGCGCCTCAGCAAAGGAGCTAATGTGAGCTGCAGAAGCTGGCTGAGAAGCAGAGAGGGTACCTGGCGAGATGGGAGGAGCAGAGGATGGAGTTACGTCAGCTGCACTGTAAAAATAAGCAAAACATACCCCGAAAAAGGTCCACATTGTTCAGTGTCCAACCCAGGAAGTAGCCAAAAGGTGATTTCTAGCAGTAAATGTAGGAGGACATAGTCAAAGAGATAGGATTTTATATTTTCCAAGCAGAAGATCTCTGCTATGCTTGGTTATTTCTCATTCTGATGCCATTTCACACCTTTGAAAAGAGTAACGGCCTTCTGTGAACCTTCTTGAGATGGAGATCAGAGTTGTGTTTTCCAAGATGCTCTTATACCACAGATTTTGTACTGTGGCACAATTTTTAGCTATCTATTCCTTTCCTAATAACTTCTTGTGTGCTTCATTTGGTTTTGTGTCTGTGGTTGATCATTTGGCTACCATGTCCTATGCTACAGGGTGCAGCTGGGGCTGAAGCAGCTGCGTTTCTGTGGTGGTTTGGAAACAACCCAACCAGCCTCCCCATTGCTAGTTTCTTCAAATGGAACAGTTACAATTCATTGCTTCAGTTTTTATTTAGACCAAAACCTTCTAATTTAAACCAGTAGTCAAAGCGAACACATGTTTTTGCTGTTTGTTTGTTGTTTTGTTTTCCCCCCCCCCCATTTATTTCAAAGGCTAAAGTGAACTGTCCCCACCTTTGTGGAATGGTGAACACCAAGGAGTAAGTCTTAGTGTGAGTCTGCAGCAACAGCTGAACTACGGGCCTTTAGGAACAGAAGAGAGTAATTCCAGACTTTTGGGATGAGGTATATCAGGAGAGGAAAATTCTCCCCACAGATACTTTTTGTATATCTGTAAATCTTGCAAAACAGTTCCTGGACCTGCTTTGCAGCAGAATACAGTATCTTTATGTCACTAGGCTCAATTTTTTTGGAAAGAATTATCTACTTAAATTTTTCATCAATGTATATATGCGTCAAATTGCAAACAGCCTCAGATGCAGATTTCAAGCAGTACTTATTTCTTAAAATGCAGTTGAATTATCCTGTTAATGCTGCTAAGTAGCATAGTTTTAAGCAGCAAAACTCTATGCTGTTGCTAGGTTTTAGTGTCAGAAGATTTTGTCACTATGTTTTTACTCTGTCTTTGTAAAACCAAGATGATTTGTAGCTTTCCACAACCTGGGAGCAGATAGCAGCGTTTTGGAAGGCAAATAAAATCCAGTTACTTAGCCTCACCAGCAATCACTGAATACATGACTATATAAAAACCTTTTCCTGATTCCTTCCTGCTACAAAGCTCTTCAAATTCAGAAGAATTACGGGTGCCTTTTACACTGGGTTCCTAGATACAGTATTTTCTCACACCAGGCTGATGTTCTTAATTTTTTCACCACTTCTTCCATTTTCCTTTTCTCTTAGAGGAAAGTGACTCTTTCCTAGGCATAATGGTGTATAGAGGGGCTTATTCCACAGCAGACACCCTGCTAATAGATCACAGCTAATAAGACTGGTTCGCTGACATTGGCTGGAGGCTTGAAAATAAAAGCATTTCATACCATTAATTGCTTTTTTTAGAAAACAGGCTGTTTTCTGCTCTGGATCAAAGACAATGATGAATGTCTAAATCTTGGGGTTCTGATTTAAAGGAGGGAGCTCTCAAGAGACTCAAGATTTAAAACTCTGCTCCTGTTCTATTTTTAATATTTTGATTAATAGAGTTGGCTGACCAAGGAAACAGGTGGGCAAAACGCATTTCCTGAGGGGTTTCGTATTGTTTGGATAGCCTGACCTATTTCCTTCATCCTTTTGACTGCTGTTTAGGCTTGACTAATTGGATGGCAGTATTGGTCACCAGCAACACATAGGAGCTTTTAAGATTTTTCATTGCTTGCACTTGGTCCTTTTTAGCAACTTGGGGAGGGGTGATGGCTGACTCTTCTATTGGCCTCTAAAGATGCAGAGAGGGAGTAAAATAACACACAGATACTTTTTTTACGAAAAGAAAAAATCTGGATTTAAGTTGTGCATTTACAGATAACTCTTAATATCCAACAAAATACTTTTCTTGCACTACAAATTGCAAATAAAGTGTAATATAATTCTCTGTTTCCTTAATGGAAAGTGTGATACCAGCTTATTGAAGTGAGCCCTCAATATTGCAGGACTTTAGTTAATCTTTAAATAGAACAAAGTGAGTCAGACTCAAACAATTATGTTTGGAACAAAGAGATTTTATTACACAGCCAGAGGCCTCTAGCTTTTAGCTCAATACCACAATTTCGAATCTGCACTTGCAGTGATCACTATAAATATTGCTTCATATTTAGTCTTCTAAAAGTCTTGTCAGGAAACAATTACAAAAGACCAGTTTTAGAACTGGTGTAATTGAGTGGAGTGGAATGATACCAATGATGCATTAGGTTCAAGACTACACTGAAGACTAAATAAAAATATTAAGTGTGCAACTGTTTCTTATTATCTAACAAGAAAAACATACTGTGTGGATATTTCTAGAAACTAATAAGCATTTATGACTTCATTAGAAACCCAGGAATCATAAATTTCAATTGAGTGAATATTCTGGTTGGCACAATTTTTCCCTCCATCATTCCTTAGACCATAGAGATTACCAGTCCTTTAGGTATTATGATGGGTGGGGGAAATGTAAATTTCTATTTTGTGATTGGACCGAAGTTCTCTCATTCTGCCACTGGATTCTTTTATGTCCGAGAGTTACCATGCCTTTCACTATTGCAATCTTAGAAATCTGGACCAACTGCAGATTTCAGTGTTAGCAACTGCATGCCAAAGGAGAGAGAATACTATCATTATCATATCGTGCATTAGCTACTCTCTATATACAGACATAAGGAGTATGGAAATGGCCTAGGAAGTTGGAAGGCTAAGGAAGCCCCTGACCTCAGCATTTATGGAGTTAATAGATGAGATGTTTCTCCATTTACTTTGCTAGGAGAAGGAGAGAAGGCATGATTTGGGAGTATGTTCATAGCATGCTTTCTGGAGAACACATAGACAGTGGTTATGATTGTAATTTTTTGGTAGTGAAAATGCATGGAAACCTACCTGAAAATCTACAGATTCATTTCTTTTCCTGACATAATGTAGGATCTCGTGCTTTCCGCTAACCACTCCCTACCAGGCTAAATGGCTGTGCCAGCATAACTGCACAGAATACTTAAGGATTCATTCAGCCAGAAAGGTGTCAGACCATCTACAGTTCTGGCTGCCAACTCCCTCAGCAGGGTGACTTAGTTTGCATCCTGTTCCGAGGTGTCTTTTCCTTCAGGCTCTTCAGGGCATCAACTGAAAGGTATGGTTGATGTTGTGCTTCAGGCACACTTAACCACAGCTGCTAAGTTCCTCTGTGAAGCCGTGCCAAAAATACAAATACAGCTTTGTGAACCAGGGACCAAGGACCTGGAAAGTAGGGTATAATGAACAAGGGGATCAGCTGATAAGAGGAGATTATAGGAGCTACCCATGAGTGACCATGAACAAGAAACAATTGAGTTTTATTAGACTTTTTAGGGTTTCTAAAGTCAAGTAGAATATTTGGTGTGCGTTATGCTTTCATTCTGTGCATGCTTTTAATTTGAAAGCTCACTATTTCCTGGTGGTAATGTAATTATGCCTAGTGAGGAGTAAAAATTGAAAGCGCACATTGTGTGGGGAAGATTAGTTGCATGAAAGATTAGCAAAGGCCATTATAAGTGAGAGAGATAATTTGGCAGGAATTTCTTGGATTAAGCAATTAAATGTTTTCACCATACCTCTAATCATAGGGTATTCACTGTTTCTGGAAATATGGTATACATAAGATTGTAACTTTTCCTCAGAGAAACCTTGAAAATATTTTGGTTATGCTTTACCAGTTGGCCTTATATCCACATAGGTCATCAATTTAAAAATGGATCTAAGTCATAGCAAGAGTGTTTATGCTTAATTAAATTCTCTGCATTGGATGAAACTCAAAAAGAAATTAAATGTTTTCTTTGGTTATGTCCACAAGTTTCAAGGGAGTGACTATATAATAATGTATCACAGACTTGGAAGTTTTGTAAACCATATCAGAGGTGGACAGTGAGGTGGATTGAGAACTGACAGAGTGACAGAGCTCAGAGTGTTGTGATCAGTGGTGCAGCTCTTTGCTGTATTCCATTGCAAGAATTTTGTTTGATAATATGGAGTAATTATTCTCAGCTGAAAATTTTTGTAGCTCAAAAACATGTTGGTTTCAAAACCAAAAAGTAGTAGTTAGTGTTGGGTTCACAATGAGTAGTGGGCAGATGGAAGAGGAAAAATAAGTAAACTACTATTTCTTCAATAAACGTGAAGCAGCCCTTGCATTTATATTGTCAGCTCTAGCTAATTTGTACACTAAAACCTTCCATAATATCTTAACTTTTTTATTTATCAATAAAAAAGTTATTAATCTCTGTATTATTTTCAACACTTACCTGTGATTTTGTTCTGTCTTATTTTGATTTTTACACCCATTGATAGCATAGCATATGTTGTACTGTAGTGTTGGAGACACCACTAGTATTTCTGTATGACTAATGTATTTAAATATCAGATACCAAAATATCTTCTCAAATACTACAAGTTTTTAAAGACTAGAATGACAAAATATAACTCTTGCAATATTAAACTAATAATTAGCCTAAGCTGGATTCAACACTGATGACCTATTTTGCAATAGATCCTGGCTTGCTGCAGTAGCCTGATGCAGGCACACTTGGTTATCCTCTTTATTACTCTTTGCTCTGTGCAGGACTGATGACATTTAGAATATCTGTGAACATATGAAAATAGTTAGTTAGTTAATTGAATTAATAATTCATTTGACCAGTTAGGTTTCTCAGTTTCACTGAATTCCAATTCTTAAATAAAGTTTCTCGAATTTACAGTGGTGTTTTGCTGATTTACTAAATAAAATGACTCAGGGGAAATTCCACATGCCATTCATTTGCTGAGATGTGTCAGAAAAAAATACAGATTACTATTAATTTTATATACAAATAAGAAGTCATGCAGACTAGGTTTATGGCTTATACAGTTAATAAAGTCTACCTGGTAGAATATTCAAGCCATAACAAAAAGGATATTTCTCTAAAATAAGAGGTAAATCAATGAAATAGTGTTCATTTAGTACATAATACAGAGTTCCTTCAAGATCCATAAAATGAATGACCCTAGGTATGTTATTTGGCTGCCTTTTCTGATGAAGTCTGTGGATGATCCCAATTCAAGCTGAAGTTAATGGAGTTGGAATGAAACTTTTGTTTAGAGTTCCCATAATTAAAGTGCAATTACACATTTTTGCTGTTTAGTGTTTGGTTGAAAATGGTCTCCTTGGCAATAATAGCTTCAGTGGAGATGCATCTTTGACAGCCTAAACCTAAGACGTAACATTTTTGAACATCACCTCCACAGGTCTATTTCCTTAAGATGACTTTAAAAATGCAATTAAGTTTGGACTTCAGGCCAAAACTCTGCTAGATTATAAAATGATTCCTTCCGAGTGGGAGGGAGTGTTGTGAAGACATGGCTACCGTATCCTAGCTGAATTATGGTTCTCAAAGGCAATTATCTTCTGTAAGCTAAATGAACACCATTTTGGTCTTAGCAATTAATGAGCTACAGTGGAAGCAATATCTTATTATTATTGGTGATAAAAGAATAGAATCCAGCCATTAGTGTCTGGCTAGATTTACATCGACCTAGCAGCAAGAGAAAATAATGACACTGTAAAGTAAGGCTACTAAATGCTTTAATTTAATTCAAGTAGAAGTTATCATAAATTAATACAGTTTTTTATCAAATGTTCATCCTTGTGGGCTCAGTTTTCATTTAAACATTTGCATCCTTTGATCAGTTTCAGATAGAAGAGTTGTTGCACTTCGAATTATGGGATTTAGCCTACATTAAAAAATATAACTGTGCCAGAGCTTTGCATTTTAGTCACTTAATCCCTGCAGTCATTGGCATTGAAGAGGTCTAGCTGAAGATGATTTTCTGAAGATTCTGTGTCCTTTTTATGCAATTCAAATATCATGCCACAAGTACTAATTCTGAATTTCCAGGACACTGAAAGGAAAATCCAAATGTCTGGCAGGAAGACCTGAGCCAACGCTTCCAGTCTGAATTGAGGGGGTTGTCTTTTGGTGCACCAGTTAGGGTGTGCTATTAGATGATTGCCCATCTAATAATTTTTCAAGGATTGATTACATTTCTTGCTATTAGCTCCTCATCAGAGTATCAGTCTGTACTCTGTTACTAATAATCTACACAACAAATGCTGCTGACAAGCAGAAAGCGAATTTGCTGTGTTACATATTCCTTCTTAAAGTTTGATGAATGACTTCCTGGCTTTGAATTGTGATACCATCTCTGGTGCAAACTGGATCATTTACCAAATGGCTACAGAACTGAGAATTCAGCAGTGTAGCCATATATTGCTGAGCATTTAATATCTCTATGAACATTTGTTTAACACCAAGCTCAACTCCATACTACTGACCTGACCAAATTCTGTTTTCAAATTCTTGACTTGATCATCTTTGTTTAAATCTCTATTTATATCTTTGCACTTGGGAAGCGTGATCCTGCCCTTATTTCTATCACTTCTAAATTTGTGAAGGATTAGCAGGAGAAAAAACTGAGTGCAGGGAGCCAATAGCAAAATTTTAGGTCATATACTCTTCCCCATCTCACAGCATGAAAGAAAAACTCACAGCAGTTTTCTAATGTTTTGCCTCAATGGCAAAAGAATGACAAGGATCATTCAACAAAAAGACTCAGTGCTGGCGTTGTAAAGGAAATGTCAGTGTCTCTCTTCTCATGAAAATAAGAATTTTCATTTAGGAAATGGAAGGAATTGCAACCAAGCAATTTAGCTCTCTGCTGTCATTATGTAAAGGATAGTAGCGGCTGGGATTTCTGGCAGGTTCTTTGTACAGTGCTTGTAAGGAAAATTGCTCCAGCCTGTATATCCATGGGAAAAAAGTACAATGTGAGAGAGAAGGATGGGGAAAGAGGTTATAAAAAGCGGAAGTCAAAACACTTTCACCTAAACAGTGGATAGATATGTAATTCTTCTCAGCAAGATAAATTTTTCAACAGATGTATATAACCATTGGTTCGGGTCTTCCCATTACTTTTCTTCATCTGCCACCACCGTCAGATGTCCCACATGGCAAAACAAATTAAAATCTCCAAAACAATCAATGTGGGGGAAAAGACTTTCTGAATTCTATGAAATTTTTCATTTGTTAAAGGAAAGCTGTATTGGAACTGTTAACCCAGCATACAGAAAATAATCTGTGCTCCCCATGCTTGCTATATTTCATCTGAGCTTTTATGGTTCCTAAATAAATATGAGAAAACCTTTTTTAATGCTGCATTAGTTACACAGTAGAAGTTGTTACAATAGCATTACTAGGCTGTTTCCCAGTTCACAATTCTTCACATCAGTTAGAGAAGACAGTGATTTCTGTGCAGTAAAATTAAGAGAGCTGAAAGTATTTTGGCAAATGTTACCTTTAAAACTTGCCATTAAAATGATATATAGTTAGTGACTTTGGAAAATGCCATCCTCAACATATAAAGTGAGTTGTCTGAAATCATGTAAATGAAAGTTTCTTCTGGTGACATTCTTGTCCTGTAGTGGTCAGGCCAAAAAAGGAATAAAAAAGATACAAAATAAGCATCATTAGAAAAACCAAATGCATCAAAGATCTGAACAGCACTCTGGGACAGGAAAAGAAGGGTAATTTAGAGGAGTAAGGTAGTTATCACTAAGGATTTACATCTGTAAAACTACTGTATAAAAAAATAGGCCAACGACATAACAAATATAGAAATTACAATTATCATAGTGTGAAATTCTTTAGGGTTTATTAGTTATTATTAGATGTACTGCCACCATATCACTAATTTATGCTAAATAAAGTAAGAACATGGAAGAGCACAGTTATTCTCTGTCATGACAGCATCATATGCTAGCATTAAAGGTGGAAAAGCAGAAAAAACCTTTTAGGTAGAACTCTAAAATCTTCAATAATTTCACTAGTTTTTAAATGGACAATAGCCAAGTGAATTGATAAATATATCTAAACAGAGACTTCTTTTTGAGCAAGGTTTTAATTCTAGCTTCAAGGTATTAAATGGAAAACTTTGAGTTCTGGGTAATAGAATTTAACAATTTAATAAAAGCTACCTTAATGCATTCAGTAAGAAATGATCTCCCAAAAGCACTCATGCTTCTAGTGCAAGCCTAGAATGAATGCAAAAAATGAGCAGGAATGTAGGAGACACTCAGACAGTCACAGAAGATGTCTTCAGCAGTAAAGTCATGCTAACTGCCCGGCTATCAAACATCAGGTAGCTGTCATGAAACGTGCAGTTTTGAGGTGACTAAATAAAATGTCAAGGTCATTCTTTTGCAGATGTTTTGGAACACTTCTCCCATGAGGGAAGGAAAAGCCCTCTGATTTGACAATCTAAAACAAAAAATGAGCAGAATGCAACAGGAGACAGGAAAATCTACTGCACTGCGTTTTGCACAGGCAAGAGGGAATAGAGCATCTATTTTTGGATATTTTTTTTCTACTGAGATTCTGTCCAGCTTCTGTTTCTCTAAAGCTTCTTGAAAATTGTCTCCTACATTGTCCTCTTTCTCTTTATACCACCTAGTGACTAAAAAAAGATAGACCTTAAAATCAAAGTGAATAAAATGAGAACAGTCACACAGGTCAATGAATAACATTATTTATGTCATTCATCATAGGCTTTTCCTATTAAGATTTCAGGTGGGTGGGTTGGGGGTTTTTTGTGGAAGCTGGGGTTTTTTAACGTCTCAGTTGAATGGCAGTAGTGGAAACTGTTTGATTTGGTTTATTATCTGACATTTCTTGGTTGTGACTCTTTGCTTGGCTAAAGAGATTGATACAGTCTGTATCTGAATGGTATGGACTGAATGCTCTACATATGTATCCGTAGGTGCTTTTGTACTTCTGCTTTATCTGACAAAGGGTTGAAGAGAACTCCTAAATTTCACAGAAGTCTGCAGCACTACATGTTCAGCATCCTTTGAGACCTTTCCGTTCTGCTCTAACTCAGGTAAGGGATAATAACTTCAGCATAATCTTCACATTCACTGCACCAAGTATGCTCGTGGTATTATTTCAGCTGTTTGGATTCTGTACAGCATGTGGACAAAAAAAAAACCCGATGAACTCCAAAATGCATATGTAATGAGTTCATGTGGCTGAACCAATAAACAAGACTATTTCTGCATGCAATCAAGTTTATTATGTACATATGCAATAATCTTGGCAAATGAAGTGCTGAGTAAGTAGACTATTAGGAACCATTTGGGACTCTTTCGCATTAATTTTTTATTTTGTGTTTGTGTGTGTGAAACATTTTTTCTAAAATTGTTTAAAATCACTTCCAGAGTGACCTGCTGTGCTGTCCAACTGGTTAAGTGATTTCTGTTACTATATCAAACAGTGTAATGACATTTAGAGAGGAAGAGGGAACTGTGTGCCAGTGCTACTTTACTCCCTCCTGGAGCCTCACAAAATGTCATTTGTGTCATGCTGAGTGCTGTTTATTTTAGAATAAGAAGCATTTGCAGGTTAGACTCCTAAATTACCTTTGAGACAGCCTACTAAAAAGGCCCAACCAAAAAACAAATAGAAGAATTACATGATTTAAATGCAGCATCACCAGTTCCAGACAGCTGCAGGACCGCCCTGTTTGTATTTCATAAGATGACAGAAGTCATCAGACTACAAGACTACAGTCTCAGACTACAAGATGCCTTTTTATGGCTTAACATGTGGGTTCACAGTAAGTTAAAGATGATCTAAAGTTGTGATCCTTACTAAAAGGGCCACCTTGATTGCGTACTCATTTTGCTCTCCCTATCTTGGTTTGAGCAGTTGTCTGCAGTAGGGTTGAACAGCAGCTCTTCATCAGCACAGTTTAGTTTTGGGTGCGATCAATGAGCACATTCACCTTCCTGGGTGGCTGTAGAATGCTTTTTTCTGCCCAGCACTTCATAATACAGATTTACAGTTTCCTAAACACTGTCAAATAGTTCATATAAATGTGTCAACAGCCACCGAGAGCTAGGAGAGAGGGGCATTTTGTTTGCTTTGGTCTGGATTTGTCTTGGGGTTATTTTTATTGCCTTTTTTTGTGCTTTTTCTTTTTTTTTCATGTGTTGCTCAATACGTTCCATAATTATTTCAACTGAGTAAGGATTAAAGTGGAAGAGCCGCTAGACTTGGTGGCTTTTTTATTTTTTTGACTTGTTAGTAATACTTATCCAGAAAATAATGAAGTCACAACCCTATCTATGCAGTCAATAAGCCTCTGCATCCAAGGAGGTGGATTTTTTCTCTATTAGAAGTCATACAGAACACCAAAAAAAAGGCTTCTACTATTTTTACCATCCTACAGAAGTGATAACATAGAAAGAAAAATATGAATATTCTATATTCATCTCTAGAAAGAATAAAAACTCTGTGGAAGAGTTCATGGCCTTCCAGGAACTCCTTACAGAAATAATTTAATAGAGAATGAAATTCATCATCCTCCATCTGCTCATAGCTGAATTTAGATGTAGAAATTTCTGTTAATATCTCACTGAGATTACTTTTTCCAGCCTGTGTGGTTTCTCCTCCAAGTGAGTTGATTGCTTGATTTCAAAGTGAAATAGGGGTGTTGCACATCTGCATTTTTCTAGAGCAACTCAGAAAAGCTGTATTACCGATATGTGCCTTTCGTGTTTGCCTTAATTACTAGTTCTTGATCTGCACCATGTGGAGGTGAAAGCATTTAGTCTAAAGAATCATAACAAATACACCAATTTACAGCAGTGCTTGTGGTAATTGTGATACACACACTGATGAACTGAGAAGAAAGGGAAGATGGATATGATGGTTGTAGTTCAGCGAAGAAGGAGAAGGAGTTGCTTAAATGGTTTGGTGCAAAACATTTTACTTGACAAAACATGTACTTCTGAAGATCCATTCATGACACTGATTGTTCTTCCAGACCTTCTCATCTATGTGTTATGGCCAGCTTGAGGCATGATTTCATTGACCCATGATACTAATTGCTTATTGAGAAAATATGCTTACGTTTAAGAGCCTTATTTTTTCCCTGTTTATTCTAAGAGGAGAAATCCCTCTTGAGGATGGTTTCACTCCCCAATATTCACTGGCTTTTGCCCTTTGCCAGCACTATTGTTGTGAGCAACACGGATGGAGTGACAGAAAGTCTCCAACTTACAGACCTGATCTCTAAGTCACTACAAAACTGTAATGACTTCTCACATCCGTGGTGCCTCTTATCTGATAACGCCTTGTGATTTACACATGGAAGTTTAATTGTGTGTGGCAAAATATCTACTGCACAGTTATAACAGGGTTTGAAAATACCTGGCTGTAGATTTCCTACTGGATGAGCATTACTGTTACCAGAGTGGTGTCACTGCAACCAGCATTTTGCACTGTAACAGCCAGGGATCTTAGGAAGGATTCAGGAAGAGAACTGTTTTTTTGGCCAGTCTTTTTTCAGTGGTGCCCAGTAAGAGGACAAGAGGGAACAGGCACAAACTTGTACATAAGAAGTTCCATCTAAACATGAGGAGGAACTTCTCTTTGAGGGTGGCAGAGCCCTGGCAGAGGCTGCCCAGAGAGGTTGTGGAGTCTCTGTCTCTGGAGACATTCAAAACCCTTCTGGACACCTTCCTATGCAACCTGCTCTGGGTGAACCTGCTTTGGCAGTAGGGTTGGACAAGATGATCTCCAGAGGTCCCTTCCAGCCCAATACCATTCTGTGATTCTGTGATGCTGTAATTTTACTGGGAAATAGACTTTAACTGACTAAATATTAAACTTTTAACTGATTAACTCTATTCTCCAAATGAGAAGCAAAAGACTAATTTCTGCCTCATTACTCACTGATTTATCAGTGAGTGATAGTGACATTTATCACTATCTAACCTTTACTTGTGTATTCACAGTACCTATATGTAAACAACCTTGTGAGAAATAAGATGATTACAATGAATATTTTCCATTTTTATTAAAAAATACTTTGCTCCGATGACTTCAAAAAGCAATCGTGCTTAAGCTGGGCAGGAAAAAGATGGTTCTATTCAAAACTTCACCACAATCCCACTTTCTACTCGTGGTCTCAAGAGTCATTGGTAGTACCATCGAGTATAAAATACCTCTGAAAACTGTATTACTTTCAGTGAGCATGAAAGTCCATCCCTGTAAAATCCATCACAAGATTAGTGTGATCTCTCTCCTCTCATTCAGTGCTCAGAGATGCACCTTTGCTATTCTTCCTGTTTGTGCTATCTCTACTAATCAGTGAATCAATTTTCGGCTCCTCTATAATTCTCAATCTCAGAAACAGCAATTCAGATAACTATGTTGATATTTTTTTCATTTCTTCCACAATAAGAATCGATGCACACAAATAAAACTGTGGAGGGGGTGTATGTGTAAGGTACATATTTTACTCAATATGTGCTGTGCAAATAGATGTGTTTATAATTTCCCAGCATTGCATTACACATTTTGCCTGCTTTAAAAGGCTGATGAAGTCTCCTGCACAACCCACTGAGATATTCTTCTGTATTTATTTATTGGGAGCTTAGACTCTCGAGAAAACAAGTAGATTAGGTCTGCCCACAGATTTTTCTCATCTGATTTTTTTGTAATTAACATTACCTGTTCTAAAACTTATTTTTTCTTGGCGTAACTGTATATTGGGGCAGCTGAAACCGCATTCGTTGCTTGTGAATGTTTGTAGGTTGGGCAACAAAGTTTTACTGCAGCAAATTCCTGTTTTTTATCTCTATTAACTAAAAGCAAATATGGCTCCAAATGAATTTCTCACATTTTGAGAATCAAAAGATCTCCCATAATGTATCTGCAGCACTTAAATGAAAGGAAGAATATTGTGTATATAATATTCTTCAGTGGCTAGCAGTTGCCTAAGAAGAACTTTATTTCTGTGACAGTTCCTAAGTGAAGTAATTTTGGATTCAGCCTCTAATAGATTGCTATTGATTTATGCAGTGTTCAGTTTTTGAATCGCAACGTGTGTGTCAGAAAACAAGATGGATGTGTACATTTTGCTGAAATAAAAGAATTCAGCAGTCAGCAGAGACAGAAGGGCTTGCAATACAAAAGCCAGTTGCCTCTATTTTAGGGTAATCTGGCCTCCATCCCATACTTACATTTAAGCCAGGTGATCGGTGGTATTGCCTGGCTATGCGATTACTCTAACAAACAGTTGTAGTGAGAGCAGTGTCATGTGTGTCCTACCAAAAGGAAGTACAAACACCCAGGTTTAATAATCTAAATATATTAAGAATGGATATAACCCTAAACAGTGTTCTCACTCTCTGAAAGGTTTTGTGTATTCAACATTTGTTGACAGATAGTCCATAACCCAGTCTTCCGTGGTAAGGTTCGTCGTGTGAGTAGGGTAAATTGGTGCAGCTAATCATGGTTATCTCAACCAGTAAGTTCCTGATAGAATTCATTAAATAAAGATTATCGTTTCAGGTGATCTGCTATGTGAGCAGTCTGTCTCTTCTGAATGGAAGAACTTTTTGGTTCCCTCTTCCAAAGACATAACTGGAGATGCTCTAAACTGAAGATCTGTGCTAAATTTACAGACATCTACCACTTTGCTCCACTCCCTCCTCTTCTAATTCAGAACTTGTGAAAGAGATTGTATTTATATACTTATAATTGGGATATCACTTGAAGAATAGCATATTCAAAAATAGCTTACATCTTTTATGCATCTCTGGAAATGTGAGTCTTCCACTGTTTAACCACATGGGGAAAAGTTCAACACATTTGGAAATTATGACAAGGGATTTTTAAGTGGATGCCTAAAAATTAATTTAAGAATTTTATTTTTTCTTCCTTGTTAGTAAATCTGGCCAAACCGAATTAAAAAAAATAATTTATTATTCACAGATGTATTAGTTTAATCAAGTTTTCGATTTGTAAACTATCAGTTCACTTTTTTTCCACTCAGTTCTCTGAACATTCACAAATTCCTAAAACTTTGCAATGACTTATAGTTTGTGATCTCCCTTTTCTTGAAATATCTCATTATCTTAAACACACAAATATAAAGTCTTCCATGGAATTATCCATGATTTTGATGTGCTCTCTTCATAAATAAGAAAATTCATATAATTGCTTATTTTTAGTACTCTGGTATCTTTAAACAATAAATATCATGGAAATAGTATTCTTAATGCTAAATTCAATTTACCGCAATCTTAATGCATGCCAGATGAAATTTTATTTGCATAACTTTACACTTTTCCATCATGAAAACAAGACTCAATACAAGCAAAAAAATAAAGTGATGAACATAGGGTCATTCAAATTCTTTAAATATGTGTTATTCAAAGTTTTAAATTTATCATTCGCGTTATGAGATGTACCAAAAATTGACATGTTGGTTATAATATTCTTATTGGGGAAATATACCTTCAGTAAAATTTTCATAGTGTTTGTCGCTTCACCATAGATACAGTAAAATATTCCTAAAGGACCAAAGAGATACACATTTTCTATCTAAATTACAGGAAACAGTAAAAATTCAGTGTCTAGAATTAGAATTCCAAAGTTCTTTCTTCAACACAGAAGTCTTTCACAGTTCTTACAAACTAATTGAAATATTTGTCTTTTTGTAAACAATATTCCATTGTACTTTTTGTCACAAATATATTTATATCTACTGTATATAGGTAGCATTTTTACACATATTTTTATATATGAAGTACATACACATGTTCTTAAATTCTTCATATCAATAGCTTAAATGTAATTTTTGACAGGTTCTAACTCTTAAAAAACATGTATTGGCAACCATTGCATTAGCTTGCACCATTGAGTGGGTGGTTCCCTCAGTGAAGAGAGCACTTATCCCTATCTCACTGCCTTTAAAATGCACTACATCATCACACATTGTTGCTTTATAACAAATCGAATTCTCTTCCCCAGCTCTGGTCTTACATTAGAGACTCCGATAACACAGAAAACAGTGTGGAAATAATTTTCATAGCTCTATTTAATTAAGTCAAGAGATTCTGTTTAATTAATCATCCCTGCTGATGACGTTAATAATGAACCAAACAGCTTGAGGAGTTGGATCAATCTTGATTTTATTGGATTTACTATAGTGAACTTGCAGATTAAATCAACAGAGTTAAAATCTCTTAAAGGTGTCTCCCACAATTCTAAAAAGATGACACACTCTGCTTAAAGGACAGACATGAGACTTTGATCAAGTCTATTTTTTCATTTTTCCAGCTGGAAGTCAGGAGTCCTATTTGTTGTGTTCAGCTAAATGATACTTTATTTCAGGTTGCTTCAGTATGATCTCTCTGCATGTACTATTAGCTATAAGTTCACATCACTTGGCATTGTGCTAACCAGCGATTTTATCTAAGGAGTTGCTAACATCTATTCTGTGACTATGGAATTACAGATAAGGAATAAGGATCAAAGCCATCAAAATGTTAAGCTGGAGATGTTGACCTGTCTAGCTGATATGGAACAGCTGTGGCTCTAGGTGATCAAAATCACATACAGGAGTGGGTAAGATTGAATTAACGATCTAATTAACAGGTTCTTTAAACCAATGGAAGTAAATAAATGTCCCATCTTACTCACCCACCACTCCTAGTTATTTATGAAGTTTCACATCAGTTGCTGTTCTTGCAGAAGACCTTGTGTGGGTGGTGATCATGTAATGTATTGCTTACTTTCTGTCATTACTTGTGATGTTGTGTTCTTTTGGATTTGGAATATGTGGATGAAATATAATAGAAGTCAGAAGCTGACTCTTCACTGCTAGTAAGGTTTGTATTTTTTCATATTTCTACTTAGAATTAGAAAGCAGCCAAAGGCAGTGATGTATGAGGGAAAACTATGGAACAGCTTACAGCGTAGGGAAACTTGGAAGATAGGGGACTAGAAGAAAAGATAAAATAATAAATAAAAATGCTTTTCTGGGGGAACGAAATAGAAATACGAAGGAAGCTTATGTTCATTCAATCATATTTCTCTTGATAGAAATATAAGATATTTGGAGCAGACAGAAAAGCCTGGGAGAGTCTTCAGGTGGGAGAAAATGTCCACTGAAACTAGTTTTAGTGTACATTGAGAGTTTTTTTTTTTTTTTTAGTTTAGAGGATGCATAAAGGCATACAGGACAAATTTTGTGGGAGAAATCAGCCTGGTGGTGCAACTTCTGTAGAACAACTTTGAAACTGTGGGCAGGAATGAAGCAGGAGCTGTAGGGCTGGAGCTTGGTTACTGGCAGAGTAAATAATGTCTTAGAAGGGAATCAAAGGTGTAAGAAAGCCTTGAGACTGTCTGTCCACGATGGAGTGATCAGAGATCTGATCTCTAATTGTGTGTTCTGATGGCCAATGCACTCTGCAAAAGTGGATGGAAGGACTGAGCCCTAGTAAGAAGATGCTCAGTAACACCTGAGAGAGAAAGAGCAGGCTGTAGAATAAGTCATATTTGGTGAAAATCAAGTAAATTAAGGTCCTTATTACTAACAGCAAACTGCTAATATCAATATCTCCAGATACATGGTTCTTTGGGCTGATACTGAGATTACAAGTTGGCCTGTTTCTGGGACCTCATGACCTAACCATGCTCTACATTTTCTAGGCTACTGAACTTTGCTACCCTGGGAAGCAAGTGTCAGCCATGTCTGGTTTTGAGGCAAAGCACTAGGAAGACTTAGGCAGCCCAAGCCTTAAATCAGGGAATAAACAGGCTTTATAAAATGGATTTGAACAAAGAATTTTGGTAGGGATATAGGTAAACATAACATCATCTACTGTCTGTTTGCTATAATCTTAAAGAGTTTTTTCCTTAAATCCTTAAAGGAAGGATTGTTGTATTTTCTGACAAGATGCTTAGTTGTTTGCTGTCCTCTTGAGCCTTGCAGTTACCTCCAATAAAATGTTAACCATGCAACAGACCCCATTAGTGACATCTGGATCTTTTCCAGTCCCAGGCCACATCTTTGCTATTTATTTTGTGTATTGTGCCAGACTGAGCCTTTCAGGAGGAATTCTACATCCTGCTTCTTTTAGTGGAAGCAATATTTTAAGGAGTTCCTTTGTAATAAATGAACTTTGAAGATGCAAGTACTGATTCTTAGAAGTCTGCAGTTTTTAAATCAGCAGGTAAAGTTGTGTTCACATTTCTACTACAAACCTCATTTTGGAAGGACTTGTAAATCTGCTGACTAGTATCGTCATTTGATGAAAAAGGCTAGGATACCAGATAGTGCTTGTATTCATTAGTCGTTTGTATTTGACCTAACTGAAAGGGCCCTTTTCTCTAAAGGCATCTGCTTAACTGGATAATTACACAGTAAACTGTAATGGTTACTCTAATTTCATCAGAGGATTAATGTGCTGGGAGTTGAAGCTATTCTTTGAACCCTGGAGAAAATTTCTGTGATCTGGAGTAGTGGCAAATGGACAAGTCATAAGGGAGATATTTGCAGTGCTGCTGTGTGTGCTCTGTCTCTTGAGTACAGCTGAATATATTTGCTCCTTTTTTTGCAGGAAAAAAGTTTGGGATAAGCTGTCAGTCGAAAACCTTTTTTGGACCAGTCTGACCATTTTTAGACAATGCACACAGCTGCATTTTCTTGATGACAGTAGAAAATAAAGAAATCTTCTTTCAGGTGAAGGAGAAAGAGATGGAGGTGGAGTAAGACCTTGTCTGGGATGCAAACAGCAGTTGATGTTGTAGCATCCTAAGGTGTATGCTCCAAAGGGTACCCAGCACATGGAGCTGTGTGCAAGTCTGACCTCCTTTTCCTACTGCTCTAAGACAACATTGTTTGACTAGACCAGTGAATTATATAGTAGTCACCGATGCACCAAGCATGAATAAATCAAGACGGATTGAATTTTAAACTACTGAGTGTATCCTTGGGAGATAGATGAGCAGAGGTGGGGCACGAGTCAAAGCCATGGTACTGGGGCACTAAGAGGGAATACCAACCATTTAATTGCTTTTGCTGTGCCAAGTGTGATGTATGCCATTAAAATACGGGCAAGAGCAGTCAAGGGAAAGCAGATACAGGCCCTGTGGCAAACGGTTCATGTGGTACACAGAGCAATACACACCTCAGCTCAGGGAGGCAGAGTAGCTCGTGTCTCATAAGAGATGTCCAGTGTGTCCCCTCGATGTTGGTTTTCCTAACAGATTTCAGAAACTGCCCAGTATTTCAGGGCCAAAGAAGGAGGCAAGTGATGTCTTCTTGGCATTATTGATTCTTTCCTTGCTAGATAAAACATTTTTAGTGTTTTGCCCCAAGTGGAGGATAAAAAGCTCTTTATTTTTTTTTTCCTGAAAAATCCAAAGTTTGGACAGTAGTTACTTCTATTTCCCAGTAAAAGGGATACAAGATAGATTATTATTTTTTTATTAGGAAAAAAACATTACCTTCATATACTTCTGTTAACATAAGTATATCTGTTTACTCGTCAGCATGATGAAATACGCTGATAGAGCAAAACCAGAAAGCATCACTAATAATGTATTGGTGTATCTAACATTCAGTACAGTGTGCAGGAAACTAATAAAATATGTTCCTTTCATTATATCACCAACAACAGTCAGAATAAAATAGATAAAATAATAAAATCCAGATGTCCCCAAAAGAACACAACAGATTCAAAGGCTAAATCTATGCACAAGCTTTCAAAGAATCTGAAGGCTCAGAGAGATGTAAGCACCATTTCTAGTTCATACCTTTTATTTTATATGAAGTATTGGCTTTGGCTTTTGATTGCTCCACCTCTCCTTCAAAAGGAGAAAGTGCAAACAGAACCCCCCACACTAACACAGAAGGCCAGAGAGATTTATTGCTTCATAACCCATTATAGTTTTGAAACTTTTCAGTAATTTAAAGCAGCTAAGTCAGCCTAAACATTTTTCCTTCTACAAATCTTGAACTTCAGAGCTCTCTGCCTTTAGAAGCAATAATTCTACTTGCTGTAATAAGTTTCATGGCAGGATTTCTAAAGGATGTAATAGCCACATTTATAAGAGGGTAAATACAATGGTGTCAGATCAATAACTGCAGGTTTCTGTGTAGCTGCTTAAAATAAAGACATTCATCTTGTGGTTGTGAAAAAGAGGTGCATGTTTTTAGAAAGTATCTAATACATCTTGATTTGAGTAATGACCTTAAATCATTTCATTTGTTTCCACATGTATGTATTTTTTAGCATGCAACTATAAAATTCCTTTTACTATTAGATAATATTTGGTTTATTTTTATCTTGGACTACTGACCTTTCAAATCCTTAGATTTTAAAGAGGAGGTACGCATAAGGACTGTATTATTTAAGCACTGTAGCCTTTGAGGTGTCTATAGTACAATAGTGTTATATTCTTTGAGATCAAAAGGCCAGCAGTTCTGGAGTAAGCACATCCCTCGTGGATTAATTATAATGAAATTACTCATTTGGAACACTGTGCCAGAGCTTTGACACTATCCAAGCTGCAGTAAAAATTTCATGTGAGCTTTCTTTACTCTAGAAGAAATGCTGCAGTGACAAAAGATGTTTTATTTATAGCAACCCTGTCTATACAGGAGAGAGAAGAGCTACTGTTCACATTTTGATAGCCAATATTTTTTGCTGTAACATGTGATTATTCTTCAGCTACATTATAGCTTTGATTCTTGCAATAGATGCAGATCATAGGAAGAATAAAAATGCATTCAGTTATTATCTTTATAGCCCTGAAAGATCTCTTGAAACCCAGAAATACTAGTTTTAAATGTTATTAGAGACATTTTTTATTTCATAAGGGAAAGGGCTCACAGTATCTGAAAAGGAGAATATCTGGGCTTTTTGAAACATGATGCAGAGATGATGGCATTCTTGAAGCATCACAGATCACCCCCAATCTGATGAAGCTGTTGGGAATTGCATCAGATCCGAGTGTACGTATAAGCAAGACTGGCAGGTCTGAGGCTGAGCATGGAGACTCATCTTTATGAGCAGAGCCGGTGCTCCTAACTTTCAATGCAGTAGAAGTCTGGCTTAGCCTGTTTTATACAAAGTTGTTTATGCAACTCAGCAAAAAGTTTGAGAGGAAAAAAGCAGAGCTCAATCAAATAAAATATCTATTAATGTAGTCCATGGATTGAGTTGAATGTTTCAAGCAGTTATGGGGAGCCTAGGACTTGAACAACTAGACCAAAATTAACACAAGGCAAATAAGAGTTAAAGAAGTACCAGAACGAGCTACTCCATTCTTCTGTCTTTTCAGTTGTTTTCTCCCACCCTGACTTGATTTGTGGTTTGAAAATATTAACTCCTCTGCAGTGTCTTGAATTATACCGCTCCCTGGGCTCTTATCCCATGCAACTAATGACTACCACCAAGCTGGAAAGAGGACCCAGGAGACAAACCTATGTAACCAAAGAGGGAAAGATTTGAAGAATAGCATATGTATGAAAGCTATTCTATCCTTGACATGTGTGACAATCTGACATGTCACGTTCTCACAATACGATGTTGTCTTTATTCTCCCACTTTTCTTTCATTTTTCTTTTTAATGAGAGGAGGTGTTGTTTCCCTCTTTTGCTTGGTCTAGGTTTACTAATTAAGAGAATGTCTTGTGACTGAGAGTGGTGCAGAGCAGGAGTCAAAGCAACCTTGACATTAGTGCAGGTTTACCATTCATGCAATGTGGCTGGGCTCTGCTGTCCCTCTAGCAATGAGTTCACACCAGAAGGAGGACCTTCATCATCTTTGAAATCTTCTTTTCTTCAATTTAGCACGTTTTTTGCCTTATTTTCCTCAAAGGAGATAAAATTACATTGCAACAGGCATGCATATTAATCCCAAACTCTCTAGAAAGGGTAGTATTAACTATTTGAAGTCTCACATGGGACTTTTTCCTTAGAACTCTACACAGCTGAAGGTGAAGATTAGCAAAAATATGAAAAAGAAAAAATATGCTTCAGGGGAAGTCATTTTGTAAAAGGTCTCTGTAGACAGAGCCTCTAGGCCTTGTTTAACGTTGTAAAATTGCACAGGGGTATTTTCTTTCTGGATTCTTTAGACTCATTTCTTCTATCCAGGCTACGCATGGTCACCTGAGGTGGGTTAGATTTCAGGGCTAGGGATCTGATAGGGACAGTGAACTCTTTCCTTCATGTGAATCATTACGTTAAAGCTAACATCTGGGCAAAATACATTCAGTTCCCAAATATCTTCTATAGTTTTCCCCCTTCAGTTCCTTTCAATGAACTCCATGTAAGCTAAAATGCTTTTTTCTGAGAGCTAGGAGCAAGAGATGACTGGAGGAAGATCATACTGAAGACTGTATATACTAAGAATGGTATTTACACTGATTAATTTAAAGGCTGTTTTAATGCACATTTTACTGTTAAACATGACAAATGTGAAGTGACAACATGGTATACTAAAGGTGACCCTGCTGCTTGGTGAAAGAGATGGGAATTAAAGGAAGATCCAGAAATTTCACAAGACAAGCAGTTCCTGTGCTATATTAGCTTGTGCAGTGCCAGGACTTTCAGTCCTAATTAGTGCTGAAGCCTCAGCACTGTATTGCACCATCTCTCTCTCTAATAATAATAATATAATCTAGTAACGGTTGGTTGTGCTGGAATCTCTGGCAATCTCTCTGTAATTTTATTGACAAGAATTCTGAGGCTGATAGAGAGGGAGGCTGTACCAGCAATATTCAGATTTCTTATACTGTTCATTTAAAAAATCGGGGTTAACTGTGATCATAGAAATTTGGAGGTTCCAGCTGAACAGTGGGTAGGCCATTGGACTGGATGCTTTTTATTGTTGGAACTGAAAAATAAATCTCAGTTTGAGCAGGTTTAAATCTGTTTATCTGAAATGTTAAAGAGGAACTTTAGGTACATTAAATAATCTGTCCTAGAACTATGAATGAATTTCCAGAACTACAAGCAAATGTAGACAGTGAATATGAGACAGAACATATAATTCAGATTATAAAGAATTTCAGAAGAGCTGAGTTCCTGTAATTCCAGTTTAAATACAGGGGAGCTCTAAATTCTTTCCAAACTCATTTATGTCGATCTCACTGATCCTACCTTCAGTTTTATCAGTTTCGATGCCTAAATCACTTCTCTCCCACCAGCTACTTGTCAGTGAACTAAACGCAGAGTTTTCCTTAAGGTTTCTTACATTTGTGAGCATTAACTTTGCTTTATAAGGCATGTTGTCCGTAATGTCAACTGCAGCAGCCTGTAGTTTTGACAGAAATCCCAGCAGATTAACTATGAGCTATGTAGGGAGAAAAATTCCACATAATAGTGGAGGATTAGTTGAAATGAGCAAACAAATTTGAGTTATTTTGAAATCCAAATGAATATACTCAACTGTGACTGTACCTCCATGACACTTTCATCATCTTCCTCTTAGAAGCATCAGTTATTCTACAGCTTTAGTCAAGATTTCTGTGTGGCTTCTAAGGCAATATTGATGCTTCAGTGAGCCATCTTCTATTGTTTTACTTCAAAGGAAAGCAATAAAGTAATTCCAGACTCTGGGATCTTCTGATAATCTAAGAAGACCCCTGCTGAATAAACATACTGCCAAGCCATTATTAACGTCTCTTTGAAAAATTGATCTATTGGAAACAGTATTCTGTAATAGAAGTTCAGCTTAGTATATCATGATCCCTGTGGGAAAACCATCAGTGGGTTTTGCCAACCAAAGTCCCTGGCTGTTTTGTTAAATGCCAAAATGACATCTTTTTTCCTAGGCAATAAAACTGAAAAAAACCCAGAATTATTCTCCACAACATGCTTAGGAATCATTCTACAACAACTGTATGATGCTTAACAATTTTGTGGTACAACTTGCTAGTTTAGAACAGTAGCTATTTGTACACAGTATTTCTGAGAGCAAACACATTATCCACTTGCTTTATCTAAAGTGGCCCTAAGCTTGTTTTAAAGCCAAATGACACCTCATTTTTTCCCTGTGCTACTCAGTCCTTCTCTCTATGGAACAAAGTACCTAGTGCTTACTATTCAGGAGCAATGGACTTAAATCTTGTTTCTGTGTGATTTTGATAAGCAGGTTCTGAGTTATGCAAAGGGGATGATCATGGAGAACAGTGTAGAACATCTCAGAAAGCACTCTACGCTGGCATGTATATAGTGGAGTGCTGCTGTATATGAAAAAGGCACTTGTTAAGGTCCAGAAGTAGTAGACCCATTGCCACAGAAGTTTGTCTAAGCCTTGCCTGCTCTGCTCCTATGTTAAAAGGAGCTTAAGTTCTTTACAGCTTGCTCCATTGTATGGAATTTAAAACAACACACTTGTAATAAATTAATTTTAAACTAAGAAATGTTATGCCAATGAATAACCAGAAGAGCTGCCTGTTCCACATGGCTGTCCCAGAACTGAAATAACGTGTCTCAGTATTGTTGGTAAAACTTAATATCATGACATTCTGGGGGAAAAGGGCAAGGGCAAAAACAAGCCTGGGAGAGTTAGTGTGAGCTCTGGAATTAGGGTGGGTTCAGGGGTTTAAGGAGGATACTGGAAGTTGATCCCTTTTCTCTCTCCCTCAATTATTTGAATAATTTCTGTTCAGGATTCAGTATCCCTCCTCTGCTTCCCATATAGCCATCTCCTTTTACACACAGCTATCTTCCTTCTTATGCCTTTCAATTAATGTGCAAGAACACCCCTCCAGTTCTCTCATTTGCTTCCCGATTTCCTGCAAACGGATGAGGGATAAATTCTGGCTATTGTCTTACTAGAGAGAAGGGGCAAGATTAAAAAAAAAACAAAACAGAAGAGAGGAAACTCTTGCATATTCTCTTGCTATCGGGATAAGTAGACATCTGTGGTCATTACAGGACAATGAAAAGCCTGCTTGCCCTACGGACAAACAAAATCTGCCACACCATTCTGTCTTCTGCTGGATTGATGTTTGGGCATTAATAATCACAGTTTGGGAAAGGACTGATGAGTGAGACTCATTATTTGATGGATGTTACTGCTGTTTGAGTGAAAAGAGAAGCAATACCTCAGGACAGGGTGATTCAGGTGCTGCTTTTGACTACCAGGGGCTGGGGTGAAGGTGGATGAACTCTAGGAGCTGGCTTAGGATGGCTGCAAACATTTGTTTCACTGCTCTTGTCATCCTTGCACATTAAGTTAAATAAACACAGTGCTGAATTAGCATATTTTTGCTAGAATAATTTACAGGCCCACTAGTGGCTGTATCATATAGACAACGGCTATCAAGGTGTCACCTCCAAAAGCAGAACTGTGTCAATAGTACAGAGTGTAGGTAGAACAAGTAATTTTTGCTAAGGATCTGCATGTAAGGAAATAATCTGTTTAGTGCTGCTAAGGACATCATCTAGCGGACTGAAGTCCTGGTCTCTAAGCAGTGTATTTAGCTGTCACGTTCAAACATGAGGGTTTTATCTTTATTCAGGGTTTTTCAAAGGGAGTTGAATTGCAGTAGAGCCATACTGACACCAGGAGGTGATGAGCATTACTGGCCAAAGATGTATGAGCATGCAAGTATTAACATGTCTCACAAAAGCTTTTGAAAAGTACAGTCAGCAAATGAAAACAAAAAAGGACCAGAAAGACCTGGAATGTCCACTTTCATGGCAGGATTTTTATCTGATGATGTGGTTTCAGGATGGGTATCCTCTCTTCCTCCTCAGGGTTTTATTTGGAGGCTTTTTAGCTCACTCAGTACCCTGTGGAACTGCCAGAATGAGGACTACACCTTTCCTTTCATAGTCATAATAATGTATTAATAGAAAAATAATAGAATTCATGGATCCATCCAAACAAAAGAAAAGTGCATGTCTGAATTTCTAAGTAATAAATTATTAGGGAGAGGTGGTTCTCTTCACTTCCAGGCCTTGTTTTCTCCCCTGTTAATTAAGGTGTGCTGCAACTAGCTAGCTTCTAACACCTCTCTCGAACCATTGTTTACATTCCCTGTTGGAAAAGCAGGAGAGATGAGTTGAAACAGTTGGAAATTGGAGTTCTCGGACAAACTGGATTTCTGTGCCCCTACAAACGTGGTACACGGTACCTAAAGGCAGCTACATAGAAAATGCCATGCACTTGCAGAGGCAGTTGGTCAGCTGAAGATTGAAGCAGCAACTCTAAAGCAGGAAAACGAAATTAGAAAATTAAATGCATAAATTTATGAGGTGGAATTTAGGGATAAGTCAGCTTTTTACCTGAGGGACTCTCCTCTACATAGAAACAAAAACTTAGAATGTAGGAGTTTTTATTTTGGATTTGAATACAACTGAAGCCCTAGGAATCAACCTGGATTTATTTGTTTAGACTCAGAAGTGGGAGACTAAGATACTTTCTTTAATATTGTGCCCATCTAACTCTGTCCTGATCAATGCTACTTTGGGCAGTAATTCTTGGTTCTTAAGCAGCAGAGCAGATGGAAAAACAAACCTGCTTCAGGTCATGAAGGCATGTTTCTGCCAAGTAGACTTTGCAGGGTAAATCAAAGAATATAGATTAGTATTACAACTGTTCATTGTGGGTAGAGGCTACTGGAATTATTGTTAAGTCTAAATATTGTTATGACACACCAAATTCAACTGTAAGTTGATTAATGTGTCATATAGGGCTTAGAGTACTTTCTCAATGATTAATTGGTTGTATCTTTGAATAGTGATTTGTAAAAATATGGTGCTGCCTTTGGTGTTGTACACTGCAAAGCACTGCTAGGCATTATGACCCTATTATTTTATATTTTTTAATGGCTAAATTGAAATACGTACAGGATTTAATTCAGAAGCCTTGAATGACAAATACTTCAGCTAAAATATTTAAATTCAAGCTCTGCTGTAAACCGAGAGCAAGGTCACTGTAAGACATTAGAGCACACAACATCAAGAGAATGAATATGAAATATTCTGGTTGTCCTCATTATGAAAACATTTGTCTCTTAGAATATTATTTTTTAAAGAAGTTAGATAGTATAATTTTCATGTTTTTTCCTGATTTGTGTCCATGGCTGGCACTTATATATTTGTGCTAAAACAAATGTATATTAAGGGGGAAGAAAAGAGATAAGGCTTGGTCAGAGTTATCTGTATCAAGCCGAGGGGGTGGGGGTGCTCTCTCACCTAGAGTTAAATTAGGAAAGACATCTGAATGTAAATTAGACTTATTGCTCATTGCAGGGATTAAATGGGAAGTATTAGTCAAAAAGACCAGAGAGATGCAGAAGGGGCAGACAGTATTTGTACTCCACTTTAATTGAAATGATGGCATGTTTTTGGAGGGGATCTTGCACTGATTCCAGCATAGTATTATGTCAGAGCATTTGCTTCATAACAATTTTCTCCTGAGATTTAATTGCCAACACCAGCCTGAAACCTTCCATGGAACTGCCACGAGGTGGAGAAGTCAGCTAAGGGTTTGCAAAATCGGTGCTCTTTCCTGCCTGAACAGTAAATCTAGTCTGCATGGGAAATCAACTTCAGCTCCCAGTTATTTCTTCTGCACTTTTTCCCTAATTAGTTGACTACAAACTTCTTGTATGAAATTATTCATAACTTAGATTCTAGTAGAAAAGAGAAAAGGAGATTCGAATTTAGGCTACTTCTCTCTGCCACTGAAATCACTCCTGCATTTGAAATCTGACCTGGAAGATTCCTGTCACAAATTCTCTCATTAAAATACAAATGAACAAATAGAACAGCTGGAAAATTTCACATTCTAAACTAAAACTAAACTAAATGGTAGCTGCTTTTTCTAAACTAGTCTGATCTTTTTAATTTTTAGAGACAACTAAATTACTTCCCTGGTCCCCACACCCCTTCCCCAAATTACCCCCTCTCTCCTATTTATCAAAAATTAGTATCAAAAAACATGGGGAAAAAAGAAAAATTTTGAATTTTATGTGTTTGGTGAGAGTGGAATGCAGGAAAGTAAAATTTAGGTGGAGAAGGGTAATTGTCAGTATTGTGTAGAAATATTTCCTTCCTTTGGCAGTGTTAGGTTTATGGTTGGACTCAATGACCTTAAGGGTCTTTTCCAACCTAAATTATTGTATGATTCTGTGAAAATCCCAGGGTACTTCAGACACCAATTTGCCATTTCAACTTTCCCAGGTATTTAACCAAAAACCTATATATTTTCCTTTTTAGTAGTACCCAGAATGAGTACCCAAACTACATTTTTTGATAGACCATGGTTTGGGAAAGTATAGCAGTGTTTAATGGGGAAAAAGCATTCAGCTTCAGGTTTGGTTTTAGGGGAGGCTGGATGCTATAAATGTTGGCTAATTGCAGAAGTATTTGCGTGACTGGGTGAGCAGTGGCACAAAACAGAAAAATGAGATAATTTTACTGCTTAGAAAATGAATCTTATCAACCATGATAGGCTTTCAAGGAAAGCAAGAATATTTTGAGAATAAATTGTATTTAAATATTTCCTAGGTTATAGTTCATTGCACTTATTTTCTAAACTTGTGCGGGAAAAGTCCTAATAGTATACTTTAATTTCCTCTCCTGTATTTTGTGATATTTAGTTCACACCATTACATATAAAAATGTAAGACCTTTTCCCCTGACAAATGGAAAAGCTAAAACTTGCTTTCAAAACTTAACCCTATTCCTGCCAGAGAACGGTAGATTAGCGTCTAATGACCTCTGAGAATAGGGCAGGGGGGAGAAATGTGTACTGTCTTTTTTTATTCATTTGTTCAGTTTGTATTTTATAACTCTGAACAGGGAAATAAAAAGAAAAAAAAATTCAATAGATTTTAAAATTTTTGATTGGCTTAAAAATATATCATCAATAAACACAGATTTACATATAAAAGTATATATAGACTAATATATGCCCCGCATATATATAAAAATAAGTGCAAAGAAACCATAAAAATCAGAGAAAAAGGCAAGGCCAAATTTGAAACATGTAAATCGTCAGGAAAGAGGGGGAAGCCATGAGCTGGGAAAAGCAGAGGTGACTGATCTATAGGAAGAAAAAAATGAATGATGGTGAATCTCATATTACAAACACACATGTGAACCCACGCTGCTGCTGAATCTTTTCTGCCACTATGGGAGACAGGATGGCTGTCAAAGTTTGTTACGCAGAGAGCTGCCTGGCCCTGGCTGAAACACAGCCAAAGGGATTTTTACACCGGAAATAAGCTGTGGGTAAAAAATCAGTCAAAATAGCACAGCCTTTCGATGTGTCAGGCATCTCTTCTGAAAAACAACCTTCCCAACTGCTACTGCTACTTGCCAAATTTATCAGACCGTAGCTAAGCCTGAAACCTGCATGACACCCAGCTGTTATGGTGAAAAGATGTTCATGTGCCTAAAAGATGACCAGCTATTTGTATTTGAGTCTATAGATTGTTTTAAGCAAAAAGCAATTCTTCTCTAGAGGTAAATCCTGTTGCATATTGCTCTCAAGAAAACTTTGAAATGCTGATGGCAGGATGGAAATGAAATGCTTGCCTCGCAGTTCTGTGCTGAAAGCAGATAAGAAAACAAAAATAAACTGCAAAACCCACAGTTCCCTAACTATGTTGATAAATTATTCTAAAAAGCAGAAAATGTAAATAATGTTACTGCAGGTTTTTAGGTTTCAGGGGGGAGGATGACAACAGTTACATCTATTGTACTACTTAAGTCTACTTTTTTTTTTTTTCTTAAATGATTAAACATGTTCTTTTAGAGATTTCTTAGGTATAAAGGAAGGAAATAGCCTTTTGCCTGTCTTCCTTCCAGTCGACTGAGATGTTACAGCATTTCTGTACCATCACACCGGGGATCATGTCCTTGCTTTCACAGACATTGGCAGCCACTGGGTGGAGAACTTGCCTCACAAACCCCCTCGATATGACAGAGCGAAAATCAATCCAACTGTACTTTGCTGGCTGGGCAAATTTGTCTAATACAGGTCATATATTAGGCTTTTCTTTCTCAGTGGTCAACGTGGTTCAATTTCCAGCTAGGACATAATTTGCACAATAACCTGAAGTTGAAATTAATACTAAGAAACAAGCTGTACTGGGCTTGAGAAAAATCCATTAAGCTGTCTGCATTAGAGGAAGAAGCTGACCAATGGAGTTGAAGCACATTTGTTATACTGTAAGAAGAAAGTTTCAGATAAATATCACAGGAACCAATTTGACACTCCAATAAGGTAACTTTAGGTTTAATCTTAACTGCAAATAAGAATATTCTCATTATGATTTATTTGTAGCACTATCTTGTCTAAAGGACTCAAATGAGATCAGAGTCCCACACTCTGAGCTTGCATCCAGCAGGAGACTGTACTTTCCCAGTGCAGCTTACTTTTTAAACAGATAAAAATCAGAATTGTCTGGAAAACCTAAGAACAGAGCAGAATGGCCCAAAATCACAGAGATTGTAATTGACAAAGGACAGAATGCACCTTTCTGATTTTTGTTTTTATTGTGTCCTTACATGACAGCTGCCACGATGCTATGACTTAAACGTGTTGGTTTTGTTAAAAGCTATATCAAAACACAGTAGACACATCAAAATTTGAAGTTGTATTCTATAAAGATTTTAAATGGTGACAAAATAAGAAGGTAAAGATAGTTAAAGAAGTTAGGCTTCCCAGAAGTAGTTCAGGAGGGGAAAAAAAAGTATTTTCTTTTCTTGGAGAAAGACACTTTCAGCTAAACCAGAAATCCCCACACACCCCCACCCCCCCGAAATCCAACTGATTTTCTGTGTCGATTCTGTAAAATGGTTAAAATTCAAGGAAAATATTTTCATCAACTTATTGAGTGGAATGATATAATATTTAATGCAATATAGAGACTTTGTGAAGCAGCAGATCCCTGGGTTCTAGTGGACCCTGCTAAGAAGTAGACAACTTGCAAATTATTGCTTTTACTTTTTAAAGTGACACAACAGCTCTCTGGATATTGTACTTATAATGATTTCCTTTAGATTAAGCCAGAAGATTTCTATTAGAAAAATCTTTCTCGCAAAAAAAATATGTCATATCATTAAACAGACTAAATTATTAAGGCAGAATCTTCTTAGATACTTGCATTTGATTTAGAAAGATTGCAGTTATTCTGGGATAGATTGCATCAGTTTTATTCCTGCTGAACTGTAACTTCTGTTGCAAATCATCTCAGCGGTCAACAAGCGCAAAGTGCTGGGGGAAAAAAGTATGGACCTGGCAATATTAGTAGCAAAAAATTTTGAATGGATTTTGAAAAGCTGCAAATTCCATCATTCATTATGGGTAATATGAACTGGCTTTCTGTGGATGCCATATATCTTGGCTTCTTTATGTATGTATTTGCTTTAAAAACATCATTACCCAATTAACCATTCACTTGCTAGCCATCTAGCTGCTCAAAGATCCAATTGGTAATGATTATTCAGACAAGAATTTTGTCCAAGTAGCAAATTGGCTGAATAATCAAACTGTTTTTTGTCTGAACCAACCAACAAAAAATCCTAATTGATTCAGATCAAATAAAAGCATCTCTGTTCTTCCTCATTCAAATCAGAAACTAAACTGTTTCAGGTTGTGCTAACTGTGATATTTGTAGTAGGATATCCAAAGAAAAGTGTAGTTATAGATATGCTGTATTACTGATGGAAAGAATGTTGCTATTTTACCTAATAGTCCAGAGAAATTCAGGTAATTTTCCCAGAAGCTCATTCACATTCACATCCCTCATCTTTCTGAGGGACAGTGATATCCTGTGTGTCACGCTGTAAGCCTTGAGTTTGATATGTCATTCTCTCAGGAGAAGTCTTAAAGTTCCCATATCAATATTTAACTATTCATTGAACCCAGAGGAAATAGGATATTTTTAGTGGCCAGTAGCCAAAATACCCATCTGAGCTTTAGGAAAGCTGTGTTCCATCCTCAGGTCCATAGAGTGAAATAGTTCAGGAAAACTCCTAATATAGCATTTGGAGCTCTGTCCTCTGCCAGGTGGATTTAAATTTGGAGTTTCCCCAAGAAACTGGGGTTTGCTGAAATCAGTCAATAAATGAGGGCTGCCTTGGAGAAGCAAGAAGGAGATGAGTTTCTTCCCACTGTCATCCTGATTTATCCCTCCAAAGTTTAAGATATGCAGTTACACAGAGTTCCCATCTGCCAAAAGACTGAAAGAGCACTCAAACTTTCATTACAGAGCAATAAAAGAGAGCAGGTCTGGATTCAGCCGTGGCTGTGTGACTGAGACCTGTGAGCTACAGTATCCTACCATGTCCTTTTAACATGACTTCACTAACAAAACAAAAGTTGATTTTTCCAGGTTTTTCTTGCTGGACTTCAGTTAGCATGCTCTGCCTGACAAGTGCAGCTGTATTTTACTGCAGCTCCTTCGGTTTTGGAGGCAGGACACTGGAGCTCAGGGCATCACCTCCATGTGTCAGTTTGTCCTGCCCTAAAACACATCCAAACAAGAGCATTAACATTACCCAAAGCATAGAAAAGAGTTTTAAATTCTGTGTTTGTGTAGCTATTTTCTGACTGCACAGGGACCTTTGTTTTAAGTTTCTCGATGTCAGCTAGTAAAGGAGGGGAGGGTTTTTACATTTGATGCCAGGCTGGATAGGCCTTTGAGCAACCTGCTCTAGTGAGAGGTTGGAACTTGATGATCTTTAAGGTTTCTTCCAACTCTAACCATTCTATGATTCTATGCCTGGAAAGGAATTTTGGAGGAATTTACCTTTTCCTGTTGATCATGAGGAGCAACGTTATGTTTAGCGTTGAAAGCTGGGCGGTAAGGCGGCTGCTTGTATTTCTAAATGCTCACACCTGACTTAGGCACTGAACCAAAGCTGGTGACACCGTGCCTACGGCCCTGTTGAAATCTATATATTTGTTATTAGCTCCAATGGGGACAGAGATTCTCTCTATCTTGTACATTGGGCTGCACAGAAGAAAGAAATGTAATCAAGTTCTGGCGTTCTGTGCACGTTCAAACACACTCCCCTTTTCCCCCGCCGATGTATAGTTGTCATATTGTAAACATTCTGCTAAATATTTCCTCCACCTGTTTCAAAGAATTAAAGAATCATCTCTTAACAGGAAAAATAAATGTACCAAATGTCACCATGCCTCAGGGGGATCGAGAATGGTAAAACAAATGTTGTAACGTTCTATTTTCGATCCCAAGGTAAACAAATGAAACGATGTGTGTACATGTGTACGCACATAGACTCACTCTAGCGGTCATGCAATCCATCACCGAGACTATTGGTTAAGAGAGAAATTACAGTTCCAACATATTTTCCAGACGTTTAAACCTTTCTCATAAAATTATTTTGGGCTGAAAAATGCCTCCTGCTCATTCTCGAGCCAGGTCTCGGAAGTGAATTTTCTTGGAAGGTTTCATAAAAAAATAATAATATGCTTGGGGTTTTTTATTTTCACATAATAACTTTGAAATACATTAGTTGACATTTTCCAGATTCACTTTTGTGCTCAGCAGCTCAAAAGAAGCCCTTACGCAGGAGATGCACTAATGGCAAAAAGCAAAGAAAAACTTTTGCATTTAACCCTTCTGATTGCTATATGAGAAAAATAGTCATTTGGGTTTGATAGAAACAATCCCATTTTATGAGGCATAAATCTCTTAGTTTTTATTGTCCCCTTCTGATAGGGGTAAATTCTGCAAGAAAGTATAGATCGGTAAGTAAAGATCAGTACATTTTAGTGAAGATAAAGATTTGCTTTTTTTTTTTCTTTTTCAGGAAATCAGGTCTAGATTTTGCCTCTCTCAGGTACAATCCATAGGAGGGTGCTCAGAGGGAAAAAGAAAGAATCATTGTTTTCCTTTCAGAGCTTCCAGGAAGTGATCTTTTGAATTAGAGATGAAATAGGAGGCTTGCAGGCAGCTCAGGCTCCAGATCACATGTGTGGATGTCTAAGGAATTCAGATTGATATTGAGAGATTTAGTAATCTCCTGGAGGCCAAAAGAAAAAAAAAGAGGGATAGTCCTTTAGGAGTCCTCAGAATCACGTGCATAAAAGATGTTTGTTACTATAGTTTGCCATAGTTAACCTTCTCATTTAATAGATTTGTGTGTTGCTTTGTAATATTATGCTGTTAACTGTTGAGAGAGGAGCATGTGTATGTTCTTAATGCTTCATCAGTGCCTGCTCTAGTGTCCAGACTCTGTACTATTAGGTAGTCCTGAGGTAGAAAGAAATAACCCATAACAAACTTGGTGTGAACGTCTCAGGCTAATCACAGCATAAAAGAACTGACCGGTCGTTTGACTCGGAGCCTTTAGTTCAGTTCCAGCTCCACTGGGATTTTGTCAGGCAGTTTAGGATATACTTGAATTAACTTTGCAAGAGATAACGTGAGCACTTGAAGCACCTTGTGTCTTTCCTTCTCCAAAGGGCATAGTGACCTGCACCAGCTTCCGTACTGCTGCAGCTACGCTGCTGCTCGTGCTACCAATGTGATAGAAGGAGCTATCCCAGGCAATCCTAAAATAAGGGTAAGAATAACAGCAGATGTTTTTTTTAAGGATAAAGATATGAATGATTACGAGATCCACAGTGATGCTGAGCCATAAGCCTGCCTAGAGAGAACAGAAGGAGATGCAGTCCTGCAGAGTGGGAGCGCACAGTATTGGTGATGCAGTGGCCTTCCTGTTTGATGCTGCTCCTGGTTATTAGCATTTAAGCCACTGACATTTGAATCAATAACTAGTTATCCTTTTTCAGAATGGAGATCATTCGATAATGGAAATGACAATGAAACCTAAGGTGGACTCATCTGGCAAAATGAAAGCGTTCTTGTCAGTGGCATTAGCAGAGATTTCAGAACGCTTTTCCTCAGTCTTCAGAGTTCCTGCTCCTGTTCTCAAAAGGCAGTTAGCCTTTTTCTGGGTGCTCTGCTTAAATGCTGACAGGACTTTTTAGCTGTCACGCTTGATCATCTTATCTGTACAGAGCACTTTATCAAGCTGTCTGATTTGCATGAAGAAAGTAAATAAATTAAAACCCTCATAACATGTAGACTTCTCTACCAATGAGCACATCCCTGATACCATATACTGGACTCCAGTACCTAATGGTTTCAAATCTGTTTGCTTTAGAATAAAAGTAAAAAAAGGGGAAAAAAAGATCATGTACCCCCAGCATCATCTAGTAAGCACCCACCGAAAGCAACAGAAGTCTCCCTCTGGCCTCATGGAACTGGTGCAGAGTCCATTTAGATCACTGAGTCATTCCTGTATTTACAGTTTGAGTTACAGCAATTTCCCAAAGGGCAGGAAGGGACTATCGATACCGCAAACGAGAGTGTGAAGATTTGTTGCAACCAAAGGGTTATTTCCATTGAATTCGGTTAGAAAGAGGAGCAGAGCGATATAATGAAGTACATGAAGATTTCATTGTGACTTTCAGTGGATGCAGTATCAGGTTGCAGAAGCAGTTAAAGTACTTTTTCTGGATATTGTTGGAACAGCATCAGATTTTTAATACAGAATGCTAAAGAGGATGGAAAAAACTTAAGTATCTTGATGGTTTAGGATGCATTACTACATGCACTTCGGTCTCTTCCTCAGGTTTGGCTCATTTTTCTGAAACTTTAAATAGCTAAAAAATGGCTTTCCTATGTTGCCCTGATATTCTATTATATTCTGTTCTTTCTTTCTGGCATGTATGATATAGTGTAATGACATCGCATCCATTAAATCCATCTCTCTTGCTTTCAGAAACTTGTTTAAGGTTAACTGAGGCACAGGGGTTATATTTCATGTATTTCGATGCTGTTTAAACTGCAGAGCTTTAATTCATAATGCCTTTAAAACAATAAAAGAATAACCAGCAAATGGGTCACTGAAGTTGATACAAGGCTTCTGCGCTAACAATACTCTATAAGTTATATATGATTGAAGCACTTTTCAATTCCTGAACTCTTTGTGTTGCCAGGGAATACAATCCATACCTTGTTCTCTTAACACAACATTGCTGTTTTAATGAAGGCTGCTGATTCGGCAATAATTAAATTTAATATTAATATCCATGTTAACTATCTGAGAAATGACACCTACGATACTTCTCATCTTTTCTTAATCTTTTCTTAAGCAGAGGATGAACGAGGGTGATCACTACATATATATGAATAAACATACATATATAAACATAGTCCCAAGAAATATAATGATGAGAAGACTGATTAAGTGTAATGCTGCCAGAAAATTACCACACATAATTTATAACATTTCTCCATATCTCCATGTATGGAGGCAGCCAAAATGAGCTAGCCAAAACTTGAAAATTACAGCATTGTCCAGCTGAAAGTTCCCCACAGAAGAAACCAGCTCTTAAATAACATTTTAAAATAGGCTGTTGTACACACTAAAACTAATTTGAAAATGTCAATTGGAGATCATATCAATTATGAGCTTCAGAGGTAATTATACTGTGTAAGCCATGAGACTGAGATGGTTCTTTTCCAAGCTGTTGTCTAGGATTTGCTATACTCAGATATTAGCCATGATGCTCCCCTGGCTCAAATCCGTGTAAGTTCCAGATCTGATTACATTTTCTCTAGCGTGCGAGAAAAAAAGAGGCTGTCCTTGAATACTGAAGTAGTAACTCTTGATATCTAGAGATGCCGTGTTCTTACCTTTGGCAGCAAAACTCAGTCGGTCACACAATCTAGGTGAAATGCACCCAAAATCTCAAGTTACACTAGGGGAGGTTACTAAGTATTGGAACAGGCTGCCCAGGGAAGTGGTTGAGTCACCATCCCAGCAGTTACATAAAAAAATGGGTAGACATAGTGCTTAGAGATCTAGTTTAGTGATGTTTTTTGTCAGTGTTAGGTTGATGGTTGGACTAGATGATCCAAATGTCCCCTTTCAACCTAGGGAATTCTATGGAAATGCTGAGGTTCTCCAAAAACAGCTGAAGGTGTCCATGGTGGACCAACACAACAAGGAATGACGCTTATATAAACTGAAGAAGAGGTTAAGTAGTGTCCTATGCCATCATGCTACAACCAGAGTTACCTCCCCTCTCACTCCAACCTATCGCATCTCAATCAATACTAGATGGCAAGCCTTTAGAAGGAAACACCTGAAAGCAATTTGTAGGTGTTGATATGTAGGGTTTCACAGAATCACAGCATGGTCAGGGTTGGAAGGAAGCTCTGGATATCGTCTAGTCCAACCCCCATGCTAAAACAGGTCCACCCAGAGCAGGTTGCACAGCAAGTGAAGAAGTTCCTCCTTATGTTTAGATGGAACTTCCTATGTTGAAGTTTGTGCCTATTCCCTCTTGTCCTGTCACTGGGCACCACTGAAAAAACTGTCCCCATCCTCCTGACACCCACCCTTGGAGTATTTATAAGGGTTAATCAGATCCCCTTTGTCTAAAGCTGATCTAAGAATCAGTGGAAAATCCAAACAATGAGCTATGCTTAATCTGTCTGTAATATGTAAAGAGAAACAACTGACCCACTGCCAAAACTTCTCTCTGTGTGGGGAGGCATATTTTCATGTCACGATTAGGAAGAAGAAACTGATTTGTTAGACCAGAGTATCATCTCTGCCCTAGGAAGACCTTTCCTGTGGTGTCAGTGATGAACTCCATCCTTAGAGGTTTGCAAGACCTGCTTGGATAAAATCCTCGAGCAACACTGTCTGAACTCGTAGCCGAGCCTGCTTTGAGCAAGGGTTTGAGTGAGAGACCTCCTGAGCTCACCCTCTTCCACCAGCCTCAACCCTGTGATCCTAAAGCTGTATCTGGACACCTAGAATCTCATTGTTTCTTTGTAGTGTTGCTTTTCTGATTTTGAGGGGGTTTGTAGACAGGGTGGTATTTGTTTATTTGTTTTAATTTTTGGGTTGGGTTGGGTTTTTTCCCCAGAAACTAGTGAGAAAGTACATTTCTACAAATATTTTACCTGATAACTTTTAGTTTTGCCTGACTTTTCTTCACAATTGCAGTCATTAATTTAAAATTCTTCTCTTATTGAAAAGTAGCCCTAAATATATTCATTAATTAATGACTCGTTAATGTCCTACCTTTTTTCCTTCTTGTTTTAACCCTGATTTTATTTTTCTTCTTTTTCTCTCCATCTTGCTGGTTAAATAAAAATAATAGCCTACATAATGGGAATAAAATTGAAATTAAAAACAATTTCTATTTTAAAAGCTTTTAAAATCCTCCAAATTTGTAGGAAAAACATAATTTAATGAAAAATGTACAAGTTATTGTTGTGGGTTTTTTTCTTGCCAGCCAGCTTTTTTTCTTCAGAAATGGGCATGAATCATGGTAAGTTTTTTAATAGTAGTAATCAGAAGGCTTTCTAACTGAAACCAGTCAAATTATGGCTTCTAAATGTAGACTTTTTTTGTTAAATGTTTAGTATAGCCATTCAGGGAAACATAATGTTGTTTTATGCTAACTAGCACAGATTGAAAGTATTTTTCAGTCTCGATGTTGACTTGTCTAAGAACCTTTGTTTATATTGTATCCTATTTATGCAAGAAAATGAACTTCATTTTAAAGCTGGTATCTTTGAAATAGAGGATAATTTGCACTGCATGGATTCTGTCTGCAATATCAGCTAAGTTTGCAAAGAAAACTAGTGTAAAAACAGTAATGTTCGTGCAGCCATATCTCTATTCTATACTGATTTAACTCCACGGATTAGAGTTGTGACAATTTGCCTAAACTTCATACCAGTGTAAGTCTTGATAACTCTAAGTAGAATTATGTCTATTAAGTCTCTAAAACGAGTTACCATTATTTTTTTCCAGAAATGCTAAATATTATTTACGTCACTGGGGACTGCTTGCTGCTTTTCCCTTTCTGCTGAAAATCAGGACACAAGAGTCACATTCAAGAGGTAGGTTCTAAAATTGTAAAAAAATGATAAAAAATCTTTCTTTGGGCCAGTTTCAGGGAGATTGGGTTTCTCCCTGCCCTAACAAATAGGATTTGCTTTGTGATTCTTGAAACAGACCATAGTTTGAAGACAAACTGATGAAGAGATTGGCTGATCCAGTGTGAAATAGTGTGTGTTTGAATGATACATCACTGTTCTCAACAAACACAAAATCTCCCAAACAGGGAATGACTACGTGATAGATAATTTAGGGCTTTCTTCTTTGGGGTACAATGTGCACATATCGATATCAGGTGCACATCTGCTCATCTGTATTGAAAATGTCATTTGACTTTGTCCCACGACTTAAAGCAGAGTTTGTGATTGGAAGAGTGAAATCTAAAAGAGGTTCCTTGACTTCTGGGGTGTGTTACCACATCACTGATTATTTTCCTTATTTTACAGAAAGTATTTATTCTTTTCGCAGAGCTTTCTTGCCCATAGTACTAAAATATTGCATAGTAGAGAGTGCCTTTTCTTTCATTTTTCACACATTTGCAATGGATTTAACTTCAATAATATATATTAAATAGAGATGGGATACGGGCTTAGGCAACGACATCCAATTGCCTGGGAAGTTTAACTGTTATTAACATGCTCCTTGGCACAGTTTTCAGCTGGATCATCTGATAGTTTACCAGACAATTGTCAAACATGGTTTGGAAGATAGTTTGGACAAGGATTGTTCCCAGTAAATACTTTGGACAATGGCTGTGGAAGAGAAGAGAGTTTAACTGTGTTTTATTATTAACCAGTAGGTTTTGTGCCTTAAGTCATTTCTTGAAAGTTTATGGATGAATAAAAATATAAACCCAAATATTTGGCAAATGTCCTAGCTTCTGGGTGATTATTTTTTCTTGTTTTGGTTTGTAGTTGTTTTTTTTTCATTTGTGGTGGCTCCACACAGGAGTTCTTCTCTGTTTTTAAAGGCCTAAACATACAGTCATTTACTCCTGAAATTAGTCATTGAGTCTCTGAATAATCAGCTCTTAGCCAATGTATATGTAAGTTTCTGCCTTATTTATGGGATTTAATGAATGGACTGTGAAGCCCCTGGGACACAGTTTTTATTTTATTTTTACGTTTTCACTTTATCAGGTTATTTTCCACATGATTTCACTTATTTCCCGAGAATACAGGTGCTCTCTAAGCCTGAAAATACATTCCTCACTATTCACTCTTACTTTTGAGCATTTCTGATGCAACCAGCTTGAAATGTGCCTCTCGTGTTCTGAGTGGCCTGGCTTCCTAACATTTTTTAAAGGGTCATTCACTTCAGTGAGAGTTTTGCAGCTGAATGAAAAATCCACTATGTTTGATTTTTACATTCTCGCACACTAAAAGGGAGAGCGAGATACCAAATTATCTCCCTCTTAGAACTTCAACATTACCATGCCAAGATTGAATTACACCATGAAGAGATGCATCTTATCCATATGAAGCATATCCATGGTAGCTGATATGGGTAGGCTGATAGGAAGCCAGGAAGATTTTCAGCAGCCCTCAACATCTAGATCTGGATGAGTTTCAAGGCATGGTTCTCTCCAGTCTAGCACTGGAATGAAGGAAACCAGATTGCTAAACATTTTTAATAAGAGTCGGTATCTCCCCCTCCTAATGGGAGCAGGTGGATGAACACATTTGGAAATCTAGTCTGGTGCTGTACTGGGAGGAGACTGGAAGACTGGGTGTTTTCAAACACAGATATATCTGTTAGTGCCCTGGAATTGCACAAAGCTGTCTCATTGTTTGTGTATATTTCAAACATCTGTGTTGCAGAGAGATTGTGGTGCTCTGTCCTGGTTTCCAGCAGGGACGGGGTTCATTCTCCCCTATCTCTATCCACCACAGCAACCCCACTCCATGCGTGCCAGGCCCAGGGGCAGCAGGGAGCCAGCCGGGGAGGGGAGGGGCCACAACCGGGAGTGGGCGTGGTGATGTCACGGCGTAGGCCTATATATGGCCGGGCAGCACCAGGGTGCTCTCAGCGGCGTCGGTGGCGGTCGGCGCGGGGTGGGGTTGGTATGTGCTGGTGTTTGTCTCCTCCATCTGTGTTACTGTTTCCCTGTAATACCTGCTGTTCTGGTAAACAGTTTTTATCTCAACCCACGAGTCTGCCTTTTCTTTCTCATCCTCTCCCTGCCGCTGGGGGGCGGAGCCAGTGGGCTGCGACGTGGCGCTTTTGTTGCTGCCGAGGCTAAACCGTGACATGCTCCCGAAAAGCCAGGTATTACTTCCAAAACTAGAGGTGAAAAGCAGTAGTTCTGTTAGCTATCGTCAGTGGTGTCATTTGCCACCAATTACTGTTTAACTTCATAAATCTTCAGGGATTTTACGAGTAAAGCTCATGCAGCTTTGAAACTGTGGTGGTTTTTTTTTTTTTTAAATCTGATTATTCACAGCTTGCTAATTTGTAATTGGACTTTTACAACTCAAAAACCTCCAGATTTCAGAAAAAACTAATTTATTTTTTCTTGGTTTAATTGTGGTATTCACACTCAAAACTGTGGAGTGAGATTGCTTCTAGTGGGTTGTATGCAGTGTTCTGGAACTAATAAAATATATTATTGATTGCTTAATGAAAAGCTCCTCATTCATACAGATTTACTGTGGCTGAGGATGGATACAACAGCTACTTCTTACTCTGTTTTGAGGATCACCTGCCATTTTACTTGGGTGTATTACTGCATATCAGGTGTGCTTTTAAATTAAGTTACGGTTGCCTACAGGGCACTGTTGGGTGGCTCCATTAAGGTACCCTTGTACTTTCCCTTCCACGCAGTGCTACCTGTTGCTTTTAATTTAGCTTAAGATCATCAAAATTAATTATGAGAGAGTGTATTAAAAGTTGAAATAGCAAATCAAAGAGTTTTATTAAGTGCCCTTTAGATTTTCTTGTGTTTTTAGTAGTTTTAGCTTTTTATTTGCTCATCACTGATTCATCATGATTACTATAAGAAGGATTGGTAAAGTGGAACAAAAATGCCTGACTATGGTGGGAATAACTATGTCTCTCTTAGTTCCTACCTGGATTTGATATCCCTACCAGGGGAAATAAATGTACCATGGTTCCAGCAATGAGGGTGGCAACTTGTAGTTGCCCTTCCCCTTTTGGGGTGCTTGGTCTGTGCACCTTTATCTTCCTCCATCATCCCAATGGCAAAAATTCCAGGGTGTTAGTGGCACATCCCAGCAAATGTCACTGTGCTGTGATGAGTTGTAGCAGGGAACGAGCTCCCCCACTCCCTGCTGGACGCAACACGGCTGTGGTAGGATTTATTGGGACTTTTTGGTTCACGTTGCACTGTCTGGGGAAGAACTATCGTTGTCCTCCTGGGTGGACCTGTTGCTGCACTGTGATGGTTGCTGTCCCAGGGTACAAGACCCTGTGAGGTCCCCATGCATAAAGTCCTGCTGGGATCGTAACCTGTCTGGTGCCCAAATGGACCATGATTTCTGTAGTTCTAGTCCAGATCATAGAAACTTTTAGTTTCCTAAAGCAGAGAAAAAAAAAATCTTCACGCAGATGCCTGAGTTTGCTCAGATCTCTGCATCTGCTGCATCTCTGTCTGTGTCTTACTACCTGGCTGCTCAGCCTGGAGGGACTTGGGATAGTTGGATGCATTTGCAACTGGAGAATAAGGTCTGGCATCCATTAGTATCTCTGGATGTACAAAGCTCCAGACGTGAGGGTTTGTAACATCCATGGCAGGTTCCAAACCTAATGACATTGTCATCAGTCTGGCCTTGGGCAGATGGGCCATCTACCAAACCTAGCCTGGAAAAGATGTCCTGTGGGGTTCAGTAAATAACAACTATAATATATTAATCTTCTTTATGTTTCAGAGTCATTTTCAAAAAGTTATAGCCGTCTATAACCACCTTCAACCTTAACCTACCTACCCCATTTCCGTTAACTCAGTTTGACATTCAATAGACATACTATACCCATCGATTTGTAGATGGGCATAGCCCTCTTAACTGTACTCTACTTTCAGAGGATTAGTAGTTTAATGACCGACAGAATAACCACAACACTAGAACCATTCAATTGACATACCATACAAAACAATCCCTGCTAAACACAGCAGTGCTCAGACATGGACCCTGAAAGGACTCAGCTCAAATCAGCTCCTCATTTGTAGATGGACCAACAGCCAACGTACCAGGTTATCAGTTGTACTTCTCATGTGAAGTCAGCAACCCGACATTCATTCCCTCTAAACTCCCTGCACAACTTGCTCTTCTGTATTTCTGGTTCCTGTCTCAGGGCCAGCGTACTACAAGTCAAAGAATCCATTAATTTCATTAACAAATCACAATTCTTTTGGAGTAAAACATGATGACAAAAAAGGTCTTACACAAATTAGACAGTGCTGGGTAATTGTAATATCCCTTTTGATCCAAAAGCTAGTTCTTTTCACCGTTTCAAATTCTCCCCTTGCTTCCAGTCAAATTTTGTTTAGACTCACTTGGATCTAGTTATACCTTTTCCTGCCAGATTAAACTCCTACTTACTATCGGCAATATTTTTTTTCCATGTAACCAATGTGTAAATTATCTCCAGGTCATTTGACAGATCAACTAAATAGACTGTACTTTTTCCGTCTCTCACAGTGAGGCGTATTTTGAAGACTGCATCATTGTGTCTTTCCAGAATCGCTTCCAATTCCCTGACATCCTTTTAGAATGATAGATATTAATTCTGGACACAGAATTACAGTAATGGTGTCATTAATGCTGCCTTACCACTTTTATCATTTTCTCTTGCTTGCAAATCAATTAAGGATCACGTTAGCTCACTGAAGGAAATCAGGTTCAGCTGGTCATCTACTGTAACAGTCATTTGTTATCCGTCTTGAGACAGAATCATTGCTCTCAACAATAGCTTTGCTCATCTTACAAGTATTTCTTGTATCTAGATAGAAGACTTTGCACTTGGCTGCCTTAAAACCTATGTTTGGAACTGAACTGACCTTTCCAAGCAATCCAAGTCTCTCTGTACAACTGACCTGTTCTCTGTATTATTTACCATTCCACCAGTAGGTCACACCCAGTCCTCTGATTAATTGAAAGTAAAAGGAAATAGATTTTTTTTTTTCTGTATAAATTAGTTTAATGCATGAGGCCATGACCCGAAGCCCATTAGACTCACTGAAAGAATTTCTATTAAATTCAGGGAGCTTTAGATCGGGTTCCGAGTCAGTTGCAGTTCTGTTATTTTAGAAATTGTCCTGACACCAGGACTGAGTAGAATGCTTTATAGGCTTTCCTGACAGCTACAGAATTATTTTTGCTTAGTTCGGTCTACTTTTTCTTTTTTAAGTTTTCCCCAGAAAAGAACAGCCGAGCTATCTGAGCAGTATGGGGTCAACAGCTGGCTTCAGAGCCCACACTGGAATTAAAATTAATTTTCAGTAGCTTAACAAGCTAATAGTTTGTGCATCCAGTTTCTGGGAGTATCCATTTGCAAAGATTTAATATGTTCTGGATTTTCTTAAAAAGTAAAACTGTTTGGTCAATTATTTTTCCCTAATGACACTAGTAAGAGGCTTGATTTGATTATCCCGAGTGAAATATTCATGCCTGTTGTGAATTTTGTAGAAAACTTCAGAATTTTGTATTTTCATTCAAATGTGAGGTGTATTTTTTAAAACATTATATGATCTTGTTACATATTTTATAAACTTAAAATACCAAATAATGCAAGTTATCCCTGTTTCAAGAAAATCTGGGAATCCTTAATAGAATAGTTTTTGATAAAGAAAAGAATAAAGATTTTCATTCAAGTTTCCTGAACCTCAGTTTCCAATGGGACGTAGAATGTATTTCATTTGAATCCGTCTTGCATGTATGAATTACAAACTATTTTTTTCAATGACTGTTCCTTATGTGTTTTTACGGGTAGCACCTAATGTAGTAAGTCCTTGATCTCAGTTTAGATTAAGGCATCACTGTAATAACTAATAATAATTTTTCAATTGAAAATAAGCTGTTACTGAAATAAAAAGGGGTTACTTTAAGGTGAACATTCTTCAGCCTTGGCTTGAAGCCATCTTCAACGGTCAACTACAGAAAGATTTATTAGTCAGATGACTTTCATATGTACAGCACAAATTAAAATCCCAATCTTGGAAATTTGTTTAACAATAAAACCCTGGACCACGTCTTCATCTAAACTGTTGTACAAGGACATCATGAATCCATGTGAATTTAAGAACTATAGCAACCTGCCTCAGGCCAGAAGATATTCCTCCCATTTTTTCCTAAAAAAACCCAAACCAAACAAAAAAAAAAAGCACCCAGAAATAGGGGGGTCACACAGATTTTTACTGTGTTCTTTTAGTGATATTAAAGATAGTAGCTACAATTTTCTCCTTCCCAGTGGCTAGAGACGGGAATTTATTTGCTAATTGTTACCTATGTGCTTTGGCACATGAGGCTGTATCTTTCAATATCAAATAAGTTGAGTAAGCTAATTGCACTGATCCTAAAAGTTTCAGTGCCCATAGGCTTTCTTTGGTGCATTGTGTATTTGTATCAGAAATGAGGCTTGTCTTGTCTGCTTGCTGTGATGTGCGTGGGTTCTTCACCTCCTGCTAAGATCCCAGCTATTGATTTGGGTTGGCTCTCTCCGTAGGTGCCTGGCATAAGGCATGATGCCTTATTTCTCACAAAGCATTAAATACCTGTTTATGAAAACTGGGGCTTTTGCTGGCACTTTCAGATGGTCACCAAAAGCACGTCTTTACTGGTTAACTGAGAGTACTGAGCGCTGCCTTTTAATATAGGGACCTAAAATCTGGAAATTATTGGTGGCATGGGGCAACTTAAGCAATGGCAGCAGATGTTCTGCCCTTTGCTGGAAATTGGGTGGATAGCATCCTGACATGCAGCTGAGAGCTCGCTGCCAGTGGATTTTATTGAAACTTCTTAATTTCTTTCCCTCAAATGGTTTTCAATATTTTTTTATATTTTTTTCTGAAAGAAGATTTACATATCCAGGAATAACTGTTTCATGTGTGGTCCTATGTAATAAATCCAATATATAGGTATCGCTGCGTGAGCCGTTCTTCTATTGCCCTGATAATTTGCAGTTCAGCAGCTATATTTTCATTTGGACATTCCCCAAGTCTGCTATGAAGATATAATGGGGAGAGAGTGAGACTGTGTTTTTGTCAGTGGTTTTTTTGAGAGTATTCAGATGTAAGAGCAGAGAAGTGACAACTGTGGTGACGATGTTGGGGGCCGTTCTAAAGTTCCACTGGATGATTTCAACAGGTGAAGCATCACGGCTGAAATAGCCCATGAAGCAGTAAAACTAAGGAAGGAAAACGAGGCAGATTGTCAGAAATGTGTTCCTGGCGAAGTGACAGACACACTCCGACGAGCGTGCAAACATGTGCGTAACCGTTTGTGTGAACAGTGTTGCTGAAATTAAGGGAAGGAAAGATCTAAAGAAAGATATTCCTAAAAATATACATATATTTCCCCCCCCCAGGCTTTGAGCTTTCAGTCTATAGAATAGTTTGGCTTTTACTACTCAGCTTTACAAAGCACTTCAAAAAGTATTGATGTAGCAGAGGCAGGGATATGAGTAATCGAGCAATATAGACTCTTACAGCTCACATTTGTACGACTCATAAGATTCAGGCCATGAAGAGTAGGAGAAGCTTTAATGCAAGGAATAATGCAAACATATTTGTTTCGCTTATTTTTTTCCATCAATAACTTCGCATGACAAAATATTTCCCTGTTCTATTCTATATTTTAAGGAGGAAAAGTAATTTAGAGCTCCACCTTCACTGCTCTGCTTAGCGAAGACCAAGGACAAACAGAAAATCCTGGCGACTACTTTGTGTAGGGCTGCAAGTAGCCACTAGGAGGAGCTGACTGCCTTAAAGAGAAGGTAGGGCATTGATTTACTAACAATTCCAATAAAAAGTGTTAATAAAATGTGTTCAGTACTAAAAGTAGTGCTAAGCTAAGATAAAGTTGAAGTATTTATATATTATTTACAGCGGTTACATAATAACTTGTGGGATAAACGCTCTGTTTAATACTAATGTACTTCCAGGCAGCGAAGATATTCAAGGGCCTGATTTCAAAAACAAAACTCAGAACGCTGTTCTCTCCTGAAAGATACGTTCTGATTCATGTCACTTCCTTAGGAAGAAATGCCCTGTATTTTATGAAGAAGTGTGATATAGATAATGAATTAAAAAAAAAAAAAAAAAAAGGAAATATCTCAGTTCTGTACACGTTTAAATACCAGTGGCCTTGTGGCCTTGTTTATAACTGTGGCTTTTGGACAAAACAGCTTCTGTTTTTCTGTAATAGTCTTTTTTGCTTCATTATAATCTCTTTATATATTTAGCACCATAAATAAAATAGCAACATAGAAGAGAAGTATAAATAAAACACCGGCATAGAGTGGATATGCCAAAAGCAATCTCTCAACTAGTTTCTTAATAACAGTGCTGTAGTTAGAAGAAAACTCTCTTCAGTGCTGTACTGGAAGGGATGAGGAGGTAACGGTTACCTTCCTCCCCGGACTGGCAAACACAAATAGTCACACTGGGACACTTACAAATGGGATTGCTCTTAGAGATTCTTATCAGTCGAGGCTTTCTTTCTCTCATCCTTCACAGGGAACTTGCTGCTTATGAAAGATGCCAGAATGATGCTGCTGACATCTCATTAAAAGGTTGTTTTGGTGAAGATTGTGTATTTTAACCAGAGAGCCAGCACCACGAACAAAGTATGAGTGTCTTCTACCCTAATTTACAAGACTGGGAGTGAAGTGGTGTGTTTGGCCTATGATTATAACCACTTATATTTGGCCTGGCAAAGTACACTTCAGGGCAAATGCATCCTGGGTGTAATGTCTTTTCTTGTTTAAAAAAAAAAAAAAAAAAGAATTTGATTTAGAAAGGTAAATATGAAATAAACTTTTTTTTCTTTGTCTAATTTTATGAGTGACTTGAAATCAGAAATATTGCAGCTGCCCAACCGTAGCCCAAGAAACTCAGTGAAACAAGGTTTATTTTAGAGACCTGGAGAAAGAAGGGAGGAAAGAATAGAATCCTAGATTCTCTAAAGATGAACTCACAGAGGCAAGTTTGTGATTTGGGAGGAAGTAAATTCTGCTATCAGTGAGTTCAAAATGCATGGGGAAGAAGGGTCTAGACTTTGCAAAAAGACAAGTACCTGCCAGGTCCTGCTTTATTGTCAGCTTAGCTGAGGTGCTGCCCCTCACAAGTGCCTTAAAGTGCTCAGATTTTGCCAGATTCAGGCTGGGTCAACCAAGAAAGTAGCCTTTTCAAGGGCAATGTTTTGCCACATTAAGAATTTAGATATATAATCTCACGTTTTCTATTAAATTATGGTGTCAAAGGAGCTGGCGTGTGGGATGTTGCTGTCACTGTGCAGGATCTTTTAACTGTGAGGGACATTGATCATGACTTTCTCCCTCCCACTAAGGTCAGGAATTCCTACAGCATAGTTGCGCCCTTTTCCTTTTGCTTTATGGGAGGGTGACGTGTAACTTGACAGGCTCAATTCTGCCAAACTCCTTGGCTCTTATTCCACTATGGAAAATAAGTTGGGATAAAATCAGGTAATAAAATGTATTAAAGTCCAGAGTTAGCTATAGCTTATGTGACCAGTGAAATACAGGGGTTTCACTGTGATAAAGCTTGATTTTCCATCTGTTTGTATTTTTATAGGCAAAACATGTTACTTGTGGATATTTATTATTTAAAACACTCTGGCTTATCAATTTTTACTTGAAATAATACTTCTAAAGCAAACATATCCTTCCTTGTGTGAAAGCTGCATATTACAGTTAATGATCCAAATCCTAAATTGTTTGTGGGCCTTACTTAGTCAGAGCTCCTACTGATCTCAGTGAAGGCTGAATTACTGGCTCATCAGCATTAGTAATAGCAATCCTAAACACTGCTTTAAGAAACCAATATAAACTCCCGGAATATATTCACCATGTGAGCACATAAAGCCAGTGGCTTGATGCACTGGGAAGTGCCAACCTTCCCTACAAATGATCCTCGGTGTCGCAGCCACTATTGTATTTGAGAAGAGAGCCTTTAAGAGGACGAGTAAACTTGATGCAACCAAAAATCATTAAACACCTGTTCCGTTAATGACATGGAATTTGTCCTGTGTACAATTGCAGCAGTTTCCATCCGACAGTTCATCTGAGAGAATTGGGCCTAATAAGGAGGGCAGAGGTTCTCAGCTAATGAGCAAGTCGAGGTTCTGATCTATTAGGTTAGATAGAAACTACACTGTCTTTGAAACTCAAAATTGGACCAGGGCTTTGGCCTTGTTTTCAAACATTTATTAATCATCAGTAGCTTAATCCTGCAGGACGATTCAACTGAAATGAGAGAAACTGTTCACAGGAGTAAAATATATACTGCTGGGCCACAGAAGGACAGTACATTCCTGGTGACATCATTAAGTCTTCCTCCACCCTCAGTCCCTCTTCCTCAACATCCTGGCTCATCATCATCCAGGGAGTTCAGTCTTGCTTAGCCCTTGCTTAGTCTGCAAGAAATGTGCAAATCGAAGAGTGATTCTCTATAATCTGAGTTCTTGACTAGTAGAAAAGCAACTTTCTTTCTTTGCTTCACAAGAAGTTCTGTTCTTAGCAAAGTCATAGCTCAGCATGCTGAAGATGCTTAGGTGAATCTTATTTTTGCCGAAAATATCAATATTATTTAATTTATAATCTATTTTTCCAGAATATATTGATGAGCCTGTCCATGAAGATGATTATTTTCACAGAGAGCAAGTAAGTCCATAGAGAGAAAAACCTAAAGAAATTTTATTTTGCAGATTTCATTCACTGTATTTAAAAAAAAATAAATAATGAATTAAAACTGCAGAAAAATTTGACCTTTTGAAATAGCAACTGACAGAGTTTAGGTGCTGTGCTGCAACAGTGTCATCCTGGAGCTGCTTTAGTCACCATTAGTTTGTTCTGTGTGCTGTGACTCTTTTCATAATGTCCCAGTCACATTGTCCCTGAGTAAATTCTTCTAAAATCTCGCAGGCGTTTATCTCCTCTTGACCTCTCTGAAATGCAGCCACCAAAACAATAACTGTTAATGTGAGCACCAGACTTTGTGCTAACCGTGTTTTGAATGAGACGGTGATGTGTTCTTATCATTGGGTGCTCTGTTAGAGAGGAGGTTGAGGTATGGTGGGCTTGGGATGTTGTCAGACACTGAAGTAATTTATATTTTAGAGGAAAGAGGAAGATGGCCTGAAGCTGCACACATGGGTGGCAGTCACTGAATGAAAGGCTCCAAGACTACAGATTGAGCTGAAGACAGAAAATGTAGTTTGGAAAGGCCTTTATAGACACCTCTGTTATGAGGCAGGGCTGGGAGAGCTGACACGAAGTTTAGTGTTTGGTAGATTCACACATGACTACTTACCTGAACATCCACTGACTTCGCTATTGCCACGAACTCATCAGTTAAGGGAGCACATGAGATATTATAGTCTTGCCACAGGTCACAGATATTCCCTGTACAAAATTACTGTAATGTGATCTCTAATTTTTTAAAAAACTGGATGCGAACTAATACAGCAAATTTATTTTTCTCATTAATTCTCAGGCATTTTCCAGCAGTATGCATAGCCCTTTGCAAAAAATAACTGTTCAACTGCTCTACCCTCCAGTGTCAGCACTGATCTTCAGGGTGCACTGCTGATGGACATTATTGCCCTTAATCTAAGACCTCGTCAGTGCCAGAAAGACCTGGCTGGCAGAGTGATACAGGCATGGTTTCCTCGTACCACTACAACATCCATCTCCAGAAAGGGTTTTGCCAGTATGCTTCACACTGATAAATTAAGGTATGCCACAAGCAGTATGCATTTTGTTAGTGTAAACATAAAATTAAAGTGTTTTCCAGATAAAAAAATGCTCTTACAGAGTCAAACTGAAAGTTTTGAGTGTCAGCCTAGCTTAAGAGAATTATTTGCTTCTGACCTGACTTAACAAATACTGACTTAAGAAATACTGTGTTGTGTTGGTCTGTTAAAAATAAGTATAATGGCACCAACTCCTGTGTTCCTTGGATGGCACATGCTGAAGACCAGCCCACCTTGCAAATATTTACTCAAGCTAAATAAAGATAGTCAATATAGTGACCGAGAATTGGGTTTATTTCCTGTTGCGCAGCGAGAATTCTTCCCTGTTCAATGTGTGACAAAAGAAATCCTATTTTGTGGCCACTAAGTCCAAGCAGTACAAGTTCTGTTTTCACTTAATTTATTAAGAGACTCTATTTTTTTCAGTGTAAGACAATGTTATTCCAGATTGTGTTAATACAGCTAACTTTGTTGCTACTCTATATGAAGTGCATTTTTCCTCTTAAAATTTTCACAGAAGAGTAAGAAATCGTTTCCAATTCTAGATACTCCAGGCTCTAGTTATAGAGCTTCCTTTCGAAACTCTGTGACCAGTAATTCTCTGACATCAACGGCAGCTTCGCTAAGGCAAAGTAAATGTCATAAAAATGTTTTGTTCTACCGCAGACACTGGCAAATAACTGGCATCTGTTTTCTGTTGTCTAGCTGCTATTCTGTTTTCTCAAACAGAAGCTTCCATTCCTCATCTAATTCCTTGATGAATTCAGTCTCTTATGGGATTGAAAAAATAGTTGGGAAAAAAAATGTAAAACATTCTGTTAAAGGAAGATAAAAAGTTTCGTAGTGATTTCTGTGTAATTAATTGTTCAGGCTGGTTGGAATTTCTTAAAATAATCCAAACAAAAACTCAAGAATGTTTATCCTGACAGCTGGAAAATTCTTGAGCTGAATAATATAATTGCTTCTGGTTTTGTCTGGGTATTCTTGATAGATTCCACTGGAATTCAGTTACTTTTGTCATCCGTTTTAATATTTTACCAAAATACAGCATAATGTCTGTGCGTATAGTAGGGAGATTTTTCAATTGTATCCAACAGGCTAACAGGATATAAAATACTTATCAAAATACCTATTCAACTCCTTATTGCTAATGCTTTAAAGCACGTAAAACAGCACTCTGACTTCAGGAATTCTTTTGGCTAAGCATATAACATTAATACTCATTAACATGCTTTCAAATATAGTGCCAGAGTGGTAACAAAATCAACACCTTCTAATTTTTATATTGAAACTAAGCCAAAGTGCATTTGGTTTTGTCACTACATACCAGCCTGCACGATACTTAAGATACCAACATAAACACTGAATAAAAGCAGAATTTCTTTATTAAGGGAAGACATGCTGCAATTTCTACCTTGGACCGCTATTCTTCAACTGCACAAGCAAAATGCATGGTCAGGTAAAAGGATAAAAGGTGAGATCAGCTTTTGTTTTCACACTTAAAAGTTCTCATAGTTTGCCACTGTCAGATACCAAATAACACCCAGAAAGTTAATTCCTGGTTTTATACTTACTGCTTGCTATTTAGATAAAGTCTCAAGTAGCCACATAAGTTTATGGGCAATATTTGCCATACTCAGATACGTTCTCTTTGTTATTTCACATCAGACCAACAACATACGTACATTAACAGTGAAATCTGCTCACAGCACACTTCGTTTCAGCAAAATTCAAATTCTACAACCTTATAAAATGAATTGCAAATTTCATTACTGCTGTGAAATAAAGAAGATACAGATATTTTAGATAATGCGAATCAGCGCTTATTTATAAAAGGTGTCAGTGCATATTTTGAAGATAAAAATACATAATTGTAGATAAACATTTGCTTCCAGAGCTCTGAATCTGCAAGATTATTTTTCAGGGATAAGCTGAAATTTGTTGTGAGATCATTGTCTTTTCATGTATAGTACAAGTGAGACATTTCTGTCTCAATGCTATCCTGTGGCCTGTGTGAATTGCTGTTTTTTTCTGTCTAGTACCCAGCAGATTTAGAACTCAAATCACTGCAGATCTTTATCAGACACTTTACTGCAATATCCCAGTTGTGGTCTAGAACTGATAGCGCAATGACACATAGGAAAAAAATCCCAGTTTCTCTCTCAGGCAGAGAGCTTTGATGCCACCAGGAAAATGTGAAGTTTTTATTTTGTAGAGCCCTTACTAAGCGCACCACTTATGAGACAAAGTGGCAGTAATTCCATTTACAGACTTGTGAATCTGTATCATTGAAATAATGAGGTCTCACTGAAGTAATTCTCTCTCTCTCCCAAACCTTGTTGTTTTGGTTTTGGTCAAGAATAATTGGCTGAGGCTTCATTTTAACTTTACAGTCAGTTACCCAAGCATCCTCTGATTTGACCTTCGGCATCAGTCTTGGTTACTGTTCCTCATTTTACTTTATGCTTATTCCCTCATTCTATTCCACTTCTTCCTTTAAAACTTCAATTACAAAATTATTATGCTCTGCACTAGGTAAATTCTTAGTGAAATACTCTTTGTATTGCTTTGAACTCTTGTAATATCACAACATGGACTGCAGTGTTTCAAACCGATTTGATATTTTAAGAAGTTGTTTTACTTGTTATTCTAGTTCAGTATTAAGAAGAATAAAAAAGAACAAAATATGTGTTAGGAAGAAGGAACAAGTTCTTCCATTTTTTAATGGTTTTGTTGGTTGGTTTTTTTAATATATTATGCCTTGCTGCTTCTATTTGGCACCTGAAGAAGAGCTCTTCCTCAAAGCTTTTCTGTTTACTTTTTTCAACTTCTCAAGTAGATCTAATACAAACAATGATCTGATAAAAACTCTTGAATTTTACTTTGTGAACTTTAGCAAAGTTATTTTTCACAAAACAGAACCTAAAACTCCTTGAATCTTTCATGCTGGAATATTATTCAGTTCTACTCTGTGATTTTTTTTTTTTTTTGGTATTCACTTTTTTCACAGAAAATGTTATAGCCCTGCACTATTCAAGAAATTATTTTAATTCCCCTAAAATGCACTCTTTTGAATTAATTCAGTGAAACTGCTATGTAGCATGGTACATTGTCTTAGGAGGTGCAGTTTATTCATCCATCTTCACTCCTTTCAGGACAGAGTCTGTGTCATCTAAATCTCTTATAAGGCTTACGGTCGTATTTCTTCCTGACTAGTAGGTTTATCTGTGGCATTCCTATGAAATAGTAAGTTCGTCAGGATCAAGAACTAGAATTTCCACAAGAAGTGTGCAGCTGGGAGGAAATGTACCTTTGATGTTAAAACAATTCAAGGCAAAGCCTTTTTGGTGGTTTTGACAAATATGAAGAAAAATGTATTCTGCAGTTTAACTCCCCAGGATTAAAGTGAACTGTTTTATTTTTGCAGTTTATCCACTGCATTTTAATTGTTTTGATTCGTTAATAATTTAATATTTGACTTATTTCCTTCTACCATCTCAAATGCCTGATTTCTCTCCCCAGGTAAATTGCTTCCTTTTCTGATGTCTGTCTTTTTCTTGTAGATCAGAGTTCCAATATGGCCACGCTCTTGAAAGGGAAGCACTGAATACACAGCTCGTTTATCAAGGCAAAAGTGTTTAACTATGACCTTAAGCACATGCTGCTGCTTGTTAGTTTAACTGAAGCTACACAAACACAATGAAAGGTAACTGACCTTTATTCTGAGCTCTGGGTATCTTTTTGATGATGATCTCACTTTGTCCAGAGGTTTAACAAGTGTTTACTTTTTAACTAACTCTGATTACATGATCCTCTCTTCACTGACTCTCTTCCTTCATCATATGATACAGCTTTTTCTTAAGTCTCTGACATTTCAAGTGAGGGTCACTGTATTTATGCAGTGCCAAGAACTAGGAACAGTCTTATGTGCTGAGTGTGCTCTTCCCCATTGTTCTGCAAATTAGTCAACATGAAACCAAATAGTGATAATGTGTTGTTATGATTAAGGTTAATAAGCTACTGATTATCTCCGTAGACTACCGTCCTAGACACATTATTTAAATGGATTGCTTCGTTGAGCTAGTTGATAAAAGATCCAAATTCCCCCTTGTTGTGATAAAAGATGTTGAAAGCCTTTAGAGGGATAAGGAAACATTACACAACAGGAACAGTTTTCTCTGTCTGGTACATTACAGATTTATTTTACGGTGACTGTAGCGCACTATAGCTCCAGAAAACATTGTCTGGTAACAAAAAGATGCTCCTCTCTGTCTCTGAGACTAAGCCACTTGAAAAAAAAACACCCTGCCTTAAGCAACCTATTGTCACCTTTCTGGTGTGTGCAACAAATTTAAGAAGCGATGGTGTTCAGTTAACCTTGCTTTATAAACTTGATCAACATGCAAGCTTTGTATGTCATTTTTGTTTACATATTTACATTTAAAAAGATTCTCATGTAATCTTATGTGATCTAAACATGAACTCAGTAGCTCAAGGCAACTCTCCTTCAGTAAAACCACTGAAAACCGGCCAGTTTGTTAAAAAAACCCAAACAGGCAAACAATAAAAATATCCCAATAACCAAAATGAACCCCAAATATAATTTCAGCTGAGTTTTTGGCAAAACTAACAACTTGGAAAACTACTTCCTAACCTTCAAAATTAACAAAAGTTTTTAAAAGAACAAGCTTAAAAAAAATTCCCCTGTATATATTTACAGAATACATAAATCTCAGATCAGAGAGAATTTTTTTTAATTACATATTTTTGGCCCAGTACTAGTTTTACAACTCATTTCAGATCATTTGAAATTTTGAAAACACTGACCAGAATACCCTTTTCTTCTCTAGCTCTGGAAGAGTATAATTTCCTTTGAAATTCACGATCAGATATAGATTTCTCCTAATGACAGTGCTTCATCTCAGGGGGAAAAAAAAGAAAGAAAAAAAAGAAAAAAAAAAGGCACAAGAGCTTGGAAAAGCTTTCTCTGACTTTTTAGCCCAGAGTTCTGAGTGCTACCAACTGGGTCACCACTGACAAGCTTGTATTTTTACGCTTTATCGCGCTGGTTGACGCTCCCAGATCCCAAAGAAGGGTAGCTGAACGTTGAGCTAAGAAAGGGCACTTGTTATGCCAAAAAAAGCAAGGTGCATCTTGCAAAAGTGCTTTAACAATCAATTATTAAGAATCCAGAGATGACAACTCATATACATGTATGTAAGTCAATAACCTTTGGGCACTTAATCCCCAGGGATCACGGTAGACTGTAGCAGAAAGGATCAAGGGGATAATGAAGTCAAAGTGATGGTGAAGACCAAATGCAATCTAGTTTAGCCCTAAGAAAGAAAAGTTTCCAGTGGCTTCATTGAACTACATAGTGTACCACAAGACAACACATGGCAAAAAGGCAAGTTAGATCTCCAACTTTCTCTCTTGCATTGTTTTGGGAAGTCCTTCTTGCTTCTGTTTACCTATTTGTTACAAAGCATATACCTGAATTAATGAGTTGGCAAGTTCTAATGATTTCTTTTCAAATCTCTCTTGTTTATCCTCTTCAGCTGTAACCAGCTCCACAAGACAAAACCTGAAATCATTCAATAAACAGGAACTAATGGAAGCCGGATACTTGACTGACAAACTGTAAGTATTTTTTAAGGATACAGGAAAATGCCAGTTGCATGCCTGTATCACACGGTGTTGGTGTGAGAGAGAAATTAGTTCTCATCTAGAGCATTTTTAAAGGTGAAAATTTTGTTGTCTGAGTGAAATTGAAATAAAATATTTCACTCTTAGTAGCTGAATGCAAAATTAAAATTCAAGAGCTGGTCCTGCAAATAGTCAATTTTGCATGTGTAAGATAGGCACTGCAATAAATAGTATGACACAATATGTGTCTCAGTGTGCCTCTCCTACTTAGTCAATTTATTAAATCTATATATACCTACCTACATAGAATAATTAGCCCAACAACCCACTGTCACCACAGAATGATCATTATTACTGTTAGGTTGTCCCTTTCGAAAATATCAATCCAAAATTCATATGAAAAACTTAGGGCTACAAAGTTTTCATGTTGACAGGGATTCTGGAAATTATATGCTGGGTGTAAACAAGCTGCAATTTTACTTGCAGTACTGTATGCCATTACAGTTTCACTAGCTAGATGAGGAGTAAAATCAGGTCTTAAAATATATCAGACAGATATAAGCAAACGATCTATCTTTTTCATTAAGATAATTCTCTTTCATTTCCTCTGAAAAAAAAAAAGACTTTTGCAGAACAAATCTGAAAACTTGTTTAAAACCTCAAATGAAAAGTGTAAAGGTGAGAGAAGTTCTGGCTCTTTTGTCATTTAGAAAATGCAAAGAAACCATGTTGTTTGAAAGAGTCAGGAAGAGTGGTATCATTGTGAGAAGATTAAAGAAGACACTCCCAGTTGTGTTTCTGTGCTGTTGTAGGGTTGGAACATGCTGCAATGTCATGTGTGTTCATAGAATCATTCAGGTTGGAAAAGACCCTTGGGATCATCGAGTCCAACCATCAACCCCACTCTACAAAGTTCTCCCCTACATCATATCCCCCAACACCACATCTAAACGACACATTCAGGGACAGCGGCTCAACCACTTCCCTGGGCAGCCTCTTCCACTCTTTCTGTGAAGAATTTTTTCCTAATGTCCAGTCTAAACCTACCCTGTTGCAGCTTGAAACCATTCCCTCTTGTTCTATCTCTAGCTAACTGTGAGAAGAGACCAGCACCAACCTCTCTTCAATATCCTTTCAAGTAGTTGTAGAGAGTGAGTTCTCCCCTCAGCCTCTTCTTCCTCAAACTAAACAGTCCCAGCTCCTTCAATGGCTCTTCATAAGATTTATTCTCCAGGCCCTTCACCAGCTTTGTTGCCCTCCTCTGTTCTGTGTATGTGCCGTGTAATTCATCACAGGCCATTAAGTATAAAGGCGTGAACTCTAAATCAGAACTTTGGATAAATTGCTACGGTGTGGGAGAAAAATTTGGAGAAGTCATGCTTTACACTTCTTCTAACAGGCAGCCACTATTTGTGACTGGCGAAGCTGGGACATTGGACATGGCTCCCTTTGAGTTATTTAGGGTTTCTCTTGTCACAGGCCTTAGCACAAAAGGGACTTAGAGACATCAAGGCATCACTTTTGTTTGCATTGGCAGATTTTGAGTGGGAATAGCAGGGCCTCCTCCTCTTCTAGCTCTCTTTCTGTACAGAGTGGAAAAAGAATGGAAAAAAATCCAAGCCTACTGCTTGGGCACACTGGGGATATAAACTTCTCCTTAAGTATTTCAGAGTTGCTCCCTGGAACAAAAGGGGAGCAAGGAAAGGATGTCTCTCGGGAGTCATAATTCATGTTCCACTCTGCTTATTGAATGGGGCAGCTCCTTGAAAGATTCATAGATTTTAAGGTCATTTATGATTGTCTTGCCTGGCTTGTGTGACACAAGCCATAGAATTTCATCCCTTCAGTGTTGCCTTTCAACCCATTAGGATTATATATTACCCCAAGTATATATGTGCTTAATGATTCTCCAGTAATAAAAGAAATAAAAAATTAATGGCCACAAACACAGCAACTTGTCTGGTACAACTGAAGACCAAAGAGTGTGGTGTTGCTTGTTAAGTTTTAAGTCATTTGAGGGGAAAAATAAATACCTAAAAATACTTTGAATGCTCCTGTTAGGTTTTCTTTGGGTAAACTGAAGACGGTGAAGGGAAATAAAGCAGTCTGTCCTATTTTCTCTCTATTTGGGGGAGCAGCATCCATTCCCTCATCTGTGCTGGCAGTGCCCTTTGCCGAGTTACCGCCACAGATGTAAGCAAAGGGGCACAGAGAAGCAGCAGAAGTGGCAGTATTATCATTGTAGAAGATGAATGTAGTGGCACTTCTAATTTATTTAGTATTCAGGATTTCGACTTTAATTAGGATTCTTTTGTCACATCATTCATCAAATGCACTTGAAAGAAATGGAAATTAACACCAAAGTTTCTGTTGCCTGAGGCATGCTTTTAGTTCTTCTCCGTGTTTTGGTTTATTGTTGTTCAGTTCAGTGAAATAGTTTACTTGTGATGGTTCACTTAGCTGTAACTGAATTTCAAAGGGGGTCGAATGAATACACGCTCTTTAAAAGTGCTGTTTTGTGAAGTCCCTGTAGCTCCTAACACCTCTTTTATTGAGAAACAATTTTTCTTCTCTCTCTTTATATTATTTTATATTTTTTGTGACTGATTTCCATGTTACATAATGTAAGGTGGCGTACCAACTTTTGCCCTAAGAACTCATTATCGAGCCAGCTAGCAGAGGAATACTGTGATTGCTAGAATGCTAGGAAGTCACAGGCAGTCTTCTTACAAATTACACTTGTGTTCAGATGCAATAATATCACTTATTTGCTGAAATCATTCCTGTTTAAGATGAAGCTCAATGTATCTACGCTAAAACTAAAGTTCTGAATTAATTATTACGCCGTTGTAAAATTTACACTGTCATGGCATAACAGCAGCCAGATTGATAAATGGTGCTCTGTATATCCAGAGCTTTCAGCTCACATAGAAGACGTCTAGGCAGACATCTGAATGAAAAGAATGTGAAGCAATATTACAGTCTGAGGCTACGCATTGTATTGGCAAGGCTACTCCTGTCAGCACAAAAATCATTAGTTGGTGTCCAAAACTCGTGCTTAGCTTAAAATCAAAAGGTGTATTAAGTAAGTATTTCTGAGAGCTCTGCAGTTAATGAAGCCTGGTTTGTGGTGTTTGTGGAGGTGAACTGGAGAATCTAAGCAAGTGCAAATTCTGACTGTAGCTTTTCTTGCAGTTTTGGAATTTGAAGGTTTCTTCTTTCTGGATTCTCTGTTGCCCAGTGAGATGTGTAATATTTTTCTCTTTCTCTTTTCTTATGTTTTCTTGTTGCTGATTTTCAAAAAAATCAATAGTGAAGTTTAAAGAAACTTTTGCCCTTTTTGTGCCACCTTCTCATACGTACCTGAAAGTTAAATGGACTAAGTTGAAACATTTCTACATAGCAACTACCACATAATTTTTCATAGCAAATGTTGCTAATACCCAAGAATAATATTTGGGAGTACTTAAAACTTACATTCCTGTTACCAAACCTTTTAAAAAGGTCTGGAATGTCTCCCAGCTTTTTGTCTACGTTAGAGGAGCTAGAAATTACACTTCAAAAAGGCAGGCATTCTCTTAGAAAACATTTGATGCTGCAAGTTGGATGTGTACTGAAAAGTTCTGTCACAAGCCAACAGAGCCAGTGCTTGGAATTGGAGATAAGTTCCTGCTTTATGAAATGTTGAGCACACTTTTCAAGGCAGGTGTAAAATAATGAAAAAAGCATTTGAGAAAGTCAGAATTACCTATGAGCTCACCTACCTCCACGCTGAATCAACCAAACATTTCAACTTCTATCAGTGGGAACAAGACCAAACTCCTCACAGGTTTCTGAACACCACCATAGGACCAAGACACTTTGTACCATCATTCAAATACGAGGAACTAACTTGTTTCAGAACCCTTTCTTTGCAGTGACTGACTTCTGGTGTATATTAAGTCTGAAGTATAATACAGAATTCCTAAGAACTCACATTACACATTTTAAGTATGATTCAAACAAAAATAATGGAGTCTATATGTTTGAGTAAATCCATCTAGCTATAGATTGTTTCAAATAGCTAGTACACTGAAACACAAATATATTGGTGAAGTTCTTCTGGAGATCAATTAAGTCTTAAGGAAAAAACCTGGCAGCAGAAACTGCAGTGGTGGCTAAAAGATCTCTTTCATAATAGGACATCACGAGCAGTGTTTTTGTGGATGCCTAAAGCCAGTTCTGAGTATAAATAAATTGTAGCTCTGAGAATATTATCTATGCCGTGTACTTCAGAGCTGTCAGTCAGTATTTTTGATCATTAGCCATCTGTGATTATTTTAATTTTTGCCAGCAGGAGAAGGAACTCTTTTCCACCAGGGAGCTCTGCTATTACAATATAATTTATATGTAAAGAGCTCATTTCATTAGAGGGAAAAAAACCAACTTTTTACATAGTTGGGTTTGGGGTTTTTTTAAGTTTAAAAGAAACTTGTAGCATTAAAATGTTTACTTTGCATTTCTTTTTGTGTTGATATCCTTGGAGTGGTCCATGTAAAAGCAATTAACTGGTGGATTAACAATAATTCTATGTCTTTAGCTTGGTTTTCATTTAGCATCCAGTACAAAAGGTTTAGAAACTGATTCAGTCATAGACCTGAAGTATTTAACTAGAGAAGTTATTATTTTTCAGTTCCACTTGAAATTACTGCATTTTAGACCCTATCTATGTCTTTACCTCATTAAAATCCTTACAGAATTATTTTAGGTTTGCCTCACATCAGTCTGTTGAAAGAATGACTTTATAATGACCTTGTTTTTCCCAGGTATGACTTGCTGAAACGATGTTGCATCTCCCTGATTTACTAAAATGAAAGTCTGCCCAATGTTATGGTATAAAGCTCTGTTTTTATTGGCATTGTAAATGCTGACATTATAAACTGAGTTAAATTGGTTCATAAGAACTCTAACATAAAATAAAGTAGTTTATAAACTTTGCTTAACTGATTCTGACTTTCCCCAAAACTATCCCTGTTTGTCAATGGTGTTAACGTACCTGCTGCCACTATTTTCAGCCTCAGGTCTTGGAGATCTTAAAATTTGAAAATATTCAGGTGAACTTCAAAATAAAATCTGCATCATTATGGCTATCTACACACAACACCTGTGTTTAATATCCTCAAAAGGGAATAGGGTTCTGTGTATACCAAGAATAGTTCCTGTGCTTTTATATGTGTACACAGTCTTCTGTTTCATGCACCACCACTGTAGTACAGATAATGTCTATATTTTTAGCTCTTTTCTCACAGATCTGCATGAAGCCAGTTCTAAAAGCAGTGAAAATTGAGTACTGGAGTTAAACTACCTTCTCTTGGTATAACTAAGCTTTGAGGCTTCTTAAAGTAACTTACATTTTGCATTTGACTTCTGAATTTGAATCAATTCCATGATCTAACATATAAGGTCAGGGTAATGGTTGTAAACTGAAAGAAGGGAAATTTAGATTAGACCTCAGGAAGAAATTCTTTGCTGTGAGGGTGGTGAGGCACTGGAACAGGTTGCTCAGAGGAGCTGTGGCTGCCCCATCCCTGGAGGGGTTCAAGGCCAGGCTGGATGGGGCTTGGAGTAAGCTGGTCTGGTGGAAGGTGTCCCTGCCCAGGGCAGGGGCCTGGAATTTAATGATCTTTAAAGTCCCTTCCAACTCTAACCGTTCTATGATCCTGTGATTACAGGGCAAACATCAAGAAGGAAAAGATAAATTTAAATAGAAAGAAAGTTTTAATGTACTAAGTAGTTGCTTGTGGTAGCAATTACAATTGGATTCAGTGTTCAAATCTTGCATTCCCAGGTACCTTGGGTCTGTACATATGAATCATCTTAGTATTGTACCAACTGATTCTTCACAAGGAGATCCCTAAGCAGTAATAGTAATGGAAAAGCTT
>VXBW01007513.1:1199836-1226445 GCA_013400375.1 Thinocorus orbignyianus | reverse complement strand
CCCCCCTTTTTTTTTTTATGTCTAATGAGGGATTTGCTTTTTAGCATTTTCAGTGCCGTGCGATACAAGGTTCTCTCTTCATTCCACAAACATGTAGTAACATACACTATTATTGCAAATCAGCAAGAATAAATATGTAAATATGTAAGGTAAAAGACCTGTCTGGAGAATAGAGTAGGATGTAGGGAAATTGGTTACCTCAGGTTCGCTCTTGTTCACTCCCATGAAGCGAGAGCCCTCCTGGACCTCCATCTCTGAGTCAGTTCTGTTCAGAAGGAGCCACATCCATTCTCTGACTCATGGCAAGGTAAAGAGGAACAGGATCTAAAATAAAACACTAATGTAGACACACTGTGGCTCTCCTGGGATCTCTGCTTCTCTCATATTCACTGAAATTGGCCAGGGAGTATGTTGGTATAAGGACAGGAATAATAGGTCATGCACACTTACATCACAAATATAAAACCCACCTTCTTCTCAACGAATACCCTTAAAAGTGACAGTTAAAAGGTTTAAGGAAGGTAACATTCCATAAGCATCTCTGAATGTGTGATAAGTTTTGGATAAAATAACTTTTGAAAATTGTAATAGCTTTCAATTTGAATAGAAAAAGTAACTGAAGAATTGACCAGTACCAGGTTTTCTACATTTTTGACAAAACTGCCTTGGAAAACTCTCCTGGTTGTATTAAACAAAAATATCCTTGGGACAAGCTGAAAGTAATTCACTTTTTACCTCTTTATTGCCAAATTTGATTTGATTTGATTGAATCTATATTTATCCTCATGTGGCTCCTGGAGCACTCACAAACTTTCATAATTCCAGTCTATCAGGGCAAATCTGCAAGTAAAAAACCTCACTTTTATCAGCAGGTATTCAACGAATGGCAGGTGGCAAATAAAGCACTTAGTGAATTGTTTTAATTGCATTTCCCTCCCATCTCCCAGAACTTGAGAAAGTTTTAGAAAGCTGTAGAGGAGCAGGATGGATTTATTTGCTGCTATCATTTTGTTCCAACACTGCTTGCTTTCAGAAAAGACTTGCTGATATAATTTCACTGCCTTTCATGTATGGATGATATTTAACTGGTGCGACAAAGGGTATATTGTAGTGCAGCAGAGATGTATATCACAGCAAATATGAAAGCAAAGAGCTAAATTTGCTGCACCTACTCAAGAATATAAAGAAGCTTTTAACTTGAGTCAGTTGACATATAGGGCAGAATAAAATCCTTTACTCCTGGGAATTAAATAGAAATGAAGCTTAGCAGGTTTAGCTGTAGGTATGTTTTCTGCCATTAGTTTATTTCATAGAATTATATTAATACAGTGCTACAAAAAAATCATTAATGGGATAATTCAATGTTTAGCCCAAAAGCTTTTTTGACTTACACCATTGCTCTTACTGGTTTTGCTTGTTTCATGTGATGAAGAAAGCACAGAAGATAGCACATACCTTCTACTAATGAGTATTCAAGGTTGGGCTGGAGATCCTTGAACAGTGTGAACTTTCTCCAGTGAATGAAGCTGCTGAAGTTCCCTACACATCTTTATCTGTGGCTGCAGAAATGAATAAAGAAAAAACAAACCCACAAACAAACAAAACAAAAAACAAAACAAACAAACAAACAAAAAAACCACACCAAAAAAACCCAAACAAACACCAAATGAGCCTGTTAAATTTCTTTACTTTCAAGACTTTTGACTGATCATTTTCTTCCTACACCTGTGTTAATTGTCAGGAACTCAGGAAAGACCTGGGATTTCACCTCCAACAGAAAGGCCACAAGAGAGAATTTCCTTGAGAAGCTTGACAGCGTCCTCTTGCTCAGGTTCTGAGAGAAGTGGATGATGTGTGAAGAGATGGGAACTAATATGTTTTCCTTTCCATTTTTAATTAAAGGTATAATCCACTGAAGGTGGCGGCATGCCCCTCCTGTGCTTCAAATGCTAACCTAGGACTCAGAAGAGGAGGGTTCAATATCCTGCTGGGCTACAGACTTCTTGAGCAAGCAATCTGATGTCTTATATCCCCATCTCTGAAAAAGGCATCTGTTCACCTATATTCTAGTGATTTTATTCAGGTAAATATGTGTAAATATTAATGTTCTTAAGAGGATTACATTTAAGATATACATATATAAGCATTTCTCAAGATGTCTCTACATTTAATAACTTCAGCTAGAGACTGTAGCCTATATTCAAGTCTGAGTTTACAATGTTTACTATATTAGGAATTTTACATGACTAAGAATGAAAAAATGAGTTATTACTCTGAAACTTAACAAGATACTTTTATTCCTGCTTCATGGTAAAGTACGAAGTTTAGTTCCAAGGCCAGTAGCAACCAAATATATTATTTAAAAAGGAAACAAAATACAGCCTGCTGGGCATTCATTTGCGTAAAGGAGTCCTCTGCATTTACAGTTCTAGGAAAAAAAAATCCTTCTAAGGCATTCAGTAAATATTTTAAAGCATACAATATTCCTTCTTACTGAAGGGACGTATCAGAGTGATTACTCAAAGGAAAACTGAAATAAGAAATAGTAAGATATAATGGGGGCAAATCCTACCATTATAGTTCAAGAGGAAAGACAGACACCTTCAGAAGATAATTAAGAACTTTGGGGGACCTAAACCACCTTCAATGAGACTCTGGGACATTTGGATTTTGAGTTTGTGTATCTCAATTTCGTTAGGTAGTTCTGAGTTGGCCCATGTTCTATTGCACTATTTATTGGAAAATGTATCCAGCATGATGGATGTCTCCATTAGCTGTAGTTCTCTTTTATCTCCCAAATCCTCATTCTTTTCTCCTCCAAGTTTGTTACTGATAGTTTCACTAATGAGTCGCGGTGAAATCATTCTGCAGAGATGTACTTCGAAATGCTCGGAGTACTCAAGAGCAGGAGAATTACATGCATTTTATACTGCTGTAGGAAGTTTTTAAAGGTTTTTAATTATTTCTTACTTCTGTATTTTCATTACCCTAATGAGAAAAAGGGAAGAAAAACAAACAAACAAAAAACTCATAACAAAAATAGCCCCTCTTTCCCACATTCCCTCTTTGAATGTCTCCTCAGCAAGAGTACAATTCTCCAGAGTCGATTTTCCTGATAGAGTCCTCCCTAACTATGTTGGACAAATGTCATGTCCCCTGGCTCTCTCCATCTTGTCATGAAAATAGACCTATTGCCAGCTACACCTTGCTGATTGCTTCCTACCTGCTGCTAAGGATAATTTGTGCAGTGTAAATGAAGACTTCAGTAGTTGCTGTAGGAAAAAAAAATAACTATAAAGAAGGGGCTGCTACTCAGCATTCGCATAAAACAGCCAATAAAGAAACAGCTCTGATTAGCTGAAAATGTGTAAAGTGTATAAAAGATCTTTAAGTTTTCACGATCTTAATTATACCAGGCATCATAAGTAAGTGTTTCAACCTGAAAAATGAATCACCTATGTTTGCATCTTTTCATTTGCTCGGTCCCATACTAAGAATATGTGTGTGTTTGTTTTCTTTTTTGTTCTGGCAAATACTTATTACTGGATTGTTGGTTTTTTTATTTTTTGAAAATAAGCAATGAAGGAGTTTGCCAGCGTTACTCTGCAGAATATTGTGGCCATTCAGAATGCTGATGTTCACATTTGTTAATTGCCCCCAAATACACTTTCAGATAATCTCTCACCTCTGGAGGAATGAAGGAGACAAGAGCATTACGTGTGAATTGCAGAGAGTGGTTGGCTGGAGACTGAGATACCAGCAGTTCCAGACAGGAAAGCTATCCTTCCTGTATGGCCTCAAACCCACCTGCTTTGCCCCCCTTGCTGCCATGCAACAGGTCACTCTGCCTTACGTTTGTCCCACGCTATGAGAACAATATGACACACCATTTATCTTCTACTTTTTCCTATTCACTATGTGTAGATAAAGGAAGACATGTCCTTTCTGCTGACTGAATGACTGCTGTTCTGTTTTACGTCCATTTTCTTGGCATAGCCCAAGATTTATTTGGAAGGTACGGGGAGTAGAAGTGAAAGTAGTCATGAAAAAACTAACACGAAGGAAATACTTTGTCCTTGTACTGAAGAACCAGCTGACAAATCCTAGATGAGACATTCAGTGCATTTCACAGGCTGGCATTCAGGTATGTTTGGATAATTCCCTAACCTTTTACCTGCAGACTACATGTACAGCTTCCATTTCTGTCTTCTGCAATGAAAGAAGCAAAATAAATGCATCAATAATCAGTGAATTTTATATCCTATCGCTCAATCCCTTTCCTAGTCTTGTGGGTTAAGCTCCTCTCTGCATACACGTACACATTTTCCTTTCTGTTCTGAGTAATATTTCAAGCATCTGCTAACGCTAGTTTAAAATACTTTCTGCAGTTTGACAGCCAGTATTTCATCTTGAATCCTCTCTAATTATCCTTCCCAATTTGGCTCTTTTCACACTTCTTACCAGACTCCTCAACAAATTATTTAGACGTTGTAAAATGCTGGTCCTGCTTCAAGTGATACTGATCTTTAATGTGTCCGGATACTCTTTCTCCTTCAATTCCTTTAGCTCTCTTCACCTCTAAAGACATAATAATCTAATTCGTAATGCTTCTACTGAGGCTCAAAAAAGGGCCCCTTTACATATACCACTGAGCAAACTATAAACCTTTTCTTCCCCTGAGAGCTTGGACAACAGCATCAGCTCACAAAAATGAAAACAGATCCACAAGTTGGTCTGAAGTGCCCAAAGAATTAAAACACACAACTGCAGTTGACGGGAGGAGAAATAAAGTGAATGCTCTGGGTTAGAACCACCAAAGTTTTACTGAGCTGCCAGAGGACCTGAAAGGTTCCAAAGGAACTGAAAGGTCCCAGCCTGCTTTGAGCATTGATAGATTTTTTTTTTTTTCTCTTTTCAGGATTCAGCCCACTCAGCCAATAACACTGGAAGACTGAGAATAAGACTCCCAGCTGCCTGTTCCATCCTTACTGCAGCGAGCCAAGGTGTGTTTGTGATGTTCTCCAGTTAGCTCCTGACTTTTCAACATGTCAAAATTCCTCAGAAGTTACTGAAGCATTTTGTTTTATCAAAATAAGGGAACCTTTTACATTTTTTTATTCAGGGTTTGCTGAGTTCTGGCAGAGGAAAAAAGAACGATTTGTTTCATGTCTCTTCCAATGAGCAGTGCCTGGGAAGGACACCACTTCTGAAGCAGAGCTGTCAACAGCATCACTCCTGCCCTGAACGGTGGAGCAGCTCACCATTTTGAGGTTCTTTTGAGATTCCTGTGGTTCACAATGTTTGGAGTATCATTTCAGTGCACTGGATGTCATTTCTGTTCAGCTGCAATCGCAGTTCTGGGAAGCTCTGGACCCCAGCAGAGGTTGTGCTTCTATTCAAAGCTATCTTCACTAATAAGAAGACTGTTGTTTATCTGCTGGTGGTGGAATGAAACCAGCCCAAACACTTCGAAGCATGAGTTGTTTTTCTTTTGGATTTACAGCAGTTTTATCTGTCTCTTGAAGATGCTGCTAAGGAGCCATTTACAAAATAATTATAGTAATAATAGTCATAGTAGTAGTAGTAGTAGTAATGATGATGATGATGTTGTTGTTGTTATTATTATTATTAATAATAGGAAACCAAGCCAGTGAATTTTGCATGCACTGAGAGAAAAAGGACCGCAGCTGTCACTGCCGTTAAGAATAATTTATATATTGTCTGATTTATCCTTCTGGGGTTATAAATGTTGACAAGTTAACACCAGGGCAAAGGTAGATCAGGCTGTCGAGTTCCTATTTTCTGCTTCTTGCTCTTCCACAAAGTGCTGCAGAGATTGATTGATTTGATTTTAAAGAGTTCAGTTACATCAGGTGACACAGTCTTCAATATGAATTAAAAGAGTAAAATTGTTTGTTTAACTTGTTTTCATGTTGACAGGATCTTTGCACTCCAGGCAATCACTTTGTTTTTCTTACAGCTTTGCTCTTTAGCCACCCAAATGTGGAATGTCACTCAGCCTCGTCATACGCTTTTCTTGATGTTCTCCATTAGTCCCTGCCATGCTTTTCAGCAATCTAACAAATGTGGATCTCCTTTTGTTACTCTGGTTGTTTGTCATTTTAAGCTTTCTCTCCCAAAGCTGTGTTAAAGGCATTTCTTAGTGGACACCAACTTTACTCTGTAAGATGTCAGCTAAGACTTTGAGAGAGAAGTTACCACCAGTATGATCTTTTAATTAAATTACTGTAGATGTCCAAAGTGAAAATTACACATTTGAACTTCAACCGACAGTTTAATTTTGACTCTGCTCCAAACTTTTTGAGGAAATTAGGAAGTGATAATCCCACTAGGGGGTCTCACTGGGCTTGAGTTTTTTCTAAAAATGGTATTTAAATGTTTTCAGAGTAAAATTTAAGTAATCATCAAAAATTTTGAGCTTCTTTTATCCACACAACTGCCCCACTGAACCTTTCCAATCTGATCTCTTGCACACACATTTTTAATTTCTAGTTTCACTCCATCTTCTCTACTTATTTAAGCATGGCATTCAAATTCATATGTGCATCAGCTGTTATTTTTTATATATATACAGAGAACAGAGATGAAAAGACCAAAAGGAATGCACAAATAAAAGGACATAATCCAGCACTGAAAACAACAGAAGCCAAAAGGTTTCAGGAAGGTTATGTGTGATACAGGAGGGCTCTGATATGATGTGGTGACCTAGATTAGATTTCTGAAAAAAAGTCTGGTCAAAGTCATGTGGCAGCAAAATCTATAGGGTTTCTTAGGGAAATTTTGAAGCAAGTAATACTGGGTTTCTTTCTCGAACTTAATGGCTTCCCATGTGTAAAAGCTTGGAGTCAGATTGTGAAGTCATCACAGCTAAAAAAGCACAAAAAGCTGTTGTGTATATATAAGTTCTTATTCATGAAATTGTTTAACTGTGTTTACATCTCAATGATGTGAGTGAGTTTTAGCAAGTACTTAAGCGTTAAAGTAGTGTAGACTGGGTGGTAGGAGAAATGCAGAGTTCATCATTGTCAAAATGGGACCTGAAAAGGATAGGCTCTTTCAAAACTACATAGTTGGGAAAAAAATTTCATACTAGCAAAGTTCTACACTTTGCAGCTGCATTTTTGCTGATTCTCTGAAGTCAGAGTTAATTGATAGACAATTTGGCCTGTGGACTTTAAATAACATACTGAAAATCTCTGTTTTCGGGAGAGGCGGGTTTAAAGTTAATTATTCCCGAAAATGACTTTTTCAAACTGAGTACTAGAGCTGGCACAGAAGTTGCCATTGAATAAGACTTTATTTCTATGAAATTATATTTTTTTTTCATCTGAAACTGAAAGTTACAGTCCTTTTCTGGGACAGTTCTGGGCCATAATGAAATGGAAGCCATTTAGCAGTTCATCATTTTAATTTAGCCTACCTGAGCTTCTCTAGTTGACTTTCCAAAGACAGATTAGAAATCTGAGTTAAGTAGGCACAATTCCTAAATGGGAAGAGCTAATTATGAGATTCCAGTTTTGATCCCAGACTTTTTACGCTCTACAATGTTTCTGATCTGTAGGTTTATCTTTGCGGATAAGCAGTTGGTTTTTTTATCCTTCGGGTCTGCAACTCTCTTTTCTCTACTTTAAACCAGACTCCCCCTGAGCTGGGAGGCAGGAGACCCTCCACTCTGGCCTCCTTGTTAACCCAGGGATCTTTCAATGTATTTTCCCCATAGTGTCAGCATCTATCTTTAACACTGCATTTCTGCTCAGTTCTTACAGGGTTTCTTTTCTGATTTTTTGTTAAAAAAATAATTCTATAATATCACGAACCAGACTAGAATCTCTTTTCTTCATGCATTTGCCTCTTATGGTAAATTATTTCCATATTTCTCAGTAACAGCTGCTTCTTGCTTCAAGGCAAGCTTCAATTTCTACGGCAAATACCACAGCTTCCTGGAATGTTTTTTGCCATTTTTTTCCCCCACTGAGCTCAAACTGGAAATCCACATCGTTAGTTGTTAGATATGCCCTGAAAATAACTGTAGATTTTCTTGTGGTTCATCTGAGGTTCCTTCTTTTTCCCCCTCAACTCTGATCAGAAGGGAATAAATTCTGCAACACACGTAGATATAAGCTTTCTCTGGGTTGCTAAAACCCTTGCTTCTTTGAATTTTAGCCATATATTTGCCCTGTGAAGTTATATCAGTGCTTCATTTGCCTTAAAATTAAGTGGAAATTTACAAATAGATGTGGGTCTCTTAAATGAAGGGCAGTGGTTAAGTGTACACATGTCAAGATGCTTTAACAGGAGTTAAATATTAATTATCTAGTCTCTAATTTAGTCTGGTGATGACACAGCCCTAAATTTAAAAGATGCACCTATTGAAATATGTATGGGCCTACTGAAATATGCTGATTGTTGTAGCATAAAATGGGAACAATTAATTAAATAATTCACATGTCAGAAGTTTGGAGGTAACAGTTATCCATCTTATTTACCTATTGTAATTTTGTTCAAATTATGAATGACAAAGCAAAACTCTTGCAGGAATGCTATGCTATTATTTTCAGTTCTTTTTTTTGTTGTTGTTGTCTTTATATAGGTAGGTATTTTATCTGTACATTAGAAAACATGTATATTCGCTTTTGACTATCAACTGACTGCATTAAGTTACAACTTTTTAGAGTGAGGATTTATCACAAAATGACTAACGTTGTTTTTACTTCTCTTCATGGCAGGGGGAAAACACTCAGCAGTGTTATTGGTAGTTTTCAAAGAAGTCAACTCTTGTTTTCGTATTCAGTAAGCCATATTTTTTTTGTGCACCCATTTCTGAAAATAAGTGGAACGTCCAATATGTGTCTGAAGCAGTTTTGATTTCAGCATTTATTCCAAAGTCACAATTCTAAATTGCTAATGTGTTCTGAGTGTCTTTACCAACAGAAATCATGTAAACAACTTAAGGACACGAGTTCTACATTTAATTTTTGTAGTTCTGAGCCAGTGTAGGTGATATAAGGCCTGATCTATGAGCTCTCACTTCCCAACAAGCCTGGGTTTTCCAAATCGAGTCCATGTTTGGTAGAAAAATACACATTTTGTTTTTCTTGTTTGCATTCATTTGCATCATATTTGCAATTTGTAATTAATTTTGCCGTGTATTTTTTCCTGAAGTACTTCTCAGTTTATTATTATTATTATTATTTAATATAGCCTGTGGAACACTGAACACTGATTAAGTGTTGTATGCTTTCTGTTATCTCTGAAGCATAACCGATGAAGTATTGTGAATTTGGCACTGTGTAATGTAGCATTTTGCTTGCTGTGCAGCACTAACAAACAACACATCAGTAGTCATGCCTGTCTCTCATTTAAATGCAACCTCAGAGTCACACTGCATGTTACAAATATCTGGGAGCTGTGTGATTAGTTAACATCTTGTGCATAACCCTTAAAATTATAGCAAGTTCTCAGGAGATAATTAGCTTTCTGGATACCTCTGGTGAAATGAACTATGGCTTAGCAATGGTAGGTACTGTGTGTTCTAAGACTCCAAGGAACGGTGGCAAGAAAATGCCTTTAAAAACAGCTTAAGTGTCTTCTACATTAAAAATAAATTAAATAAATATATCAGAGAGAGAGAGAAGTCCTTGTTTGTTTATTCCTTGTTATCAGGATTGTCTTTGCCTTCCCATCATCTAATTTAATGTTCTTTCCTCTTTTTGGCAGCTCTTCTGGTGTAAATAAAGGGTGTTCAGCATGCACCAGCCTCCCTTACTGAAGTCTGCTCACCTCTGCCCCAGAGTTCATGTGTCATATGCTACGTGTGAGTAAATAGACAAAATACATCAAACTTGATAAGCAGGAGGATGCGATATGGTGTTTTTCCTTAGCAAATCCTTGAGACTTCAGTTCTTTGTACAGATTTAGGGAAAGCAATGTTTTCCAAACATTTTCCAAATGTTTTTTGTCTCGTGAAATAATCTTCCAGCCATGTCCACGTGCGACACTTTAAGGCTTTTGATCCTGCTTTGAAAAGGCTGTTCTAAGCTTTCAGTGTTCACAATATTCTCTTGTAGCACTGGAAGTATCTGTATAATAACCTCAAAATTAAAATGTTTTGGAAGATTCTAAATATAAGTTATAGCAGCAGCTGTCAGGAAACAGCGTTTTGACAAAATTGAACTTTTTAAAGGAAAGTATCAATTTTGATTAAATTTGCTTGAAAGGTGTTTTCTAATTTGAAACAAAGCATTTCAATAGGCTCACAGCATTCTCTACATTTATGGGAGTATAATGTTGCTGTTTCTTTCAAAATTATGTTTCATTTTGAGGTTCTTGGTTAACTACGATATAATTCATACTCAAGAACTGAAGTATTTTGGAAGTATTTCATATTATTTCTATTGACCTTTCAATGCTTTTATACCCTGAAAAAAAATGTTGTGTAAGAAACTTCAACTTTTATTTTCATCCTATTTAGTCTTTTCTTTTTCTGAGGTCAAAATTTTCTGTGAAATTCCAGATTTAATCAGTATTCTTAATGTTTTTCCTGAAACATGAACATTTGGTCTAGCTGCACTGATTCTGCAAAGGTCTAAGCCTGTACATGTCTTTAACCATATTGATCAAATTGAAAAGCTCCCACCAATTCAGTGGATCTCAGTCCAGGTATCTTTTCCAGTGGTCATATTGCCCATCTGATTTGATCTTCAAACTTTAGCTTTATTAGCCATTATCCTTCAAAAAGAAGGCAACTTAATGAGTTTTCTGAAGGGTGTTAGTGATGTTAAAAGCAGGCATACAGGCAAGTCCACAGAGCACCGAAAGCTCAAGATACACCATGCCTGAAGACATGGCCTGTGAGTGATGAAAAGAAGGGTGAAATGACATGTAAACAACTTCTTACCTAGAGAGAGAGACTAATAAACAACACTCCAGTGAATAGTCTACTTTTCCAAAATAAGCAAGTGGAAAGGAGTTGCTTCTTAATATCCAGATATTTGACAGAGGAACTTACAGGTATCCCAAGGATCACTCTATTGTAGCAGTTGTTTTCCCAAGAAATACAGCTTTTCAAAGTTTCCTCCTCTCTATAAATAACCATAAAGCAGGTTACTGAAAGATTCTGAAAAGCAGAAGACTGATTTGGGCCACTAGTTTACCTTTTTACCCACCGGTGACATCTATGATTTTCTGAAGCCAAATATGCCTCCTGATGATGGAATCTCTTGTTAGGCAGCCAGGATCCTTCCCCAGGGCACAGGGAGGGTCAGACACCTGAGAATGTGAAATAAAATGTGTGATGTGTGAGGCTACCTGCAGTTGCAGAATTAAGAAATGGACAGGACAAGTCTCCAAGCTTTACAAAGCTTCAGAAAAGCATATCTGCTTTCTTCTGAGGTTCAAAACTGTCTCTTTTAGATAGGGTACAGCCTATTTTGAGGTACCTGATACGTGTTCACTTATGCCTGTTGAAATGCAACAAGAAGGTGAGAAGCAGCGTTGCCCTGTGCGTACTTAATTCTCAAATGAGCAGTTGCTACTTGAATTGTGAACAGGAAACCTGCCTGAGGACTTCCAAGACCATGCCACCCAGGTCCTAGATCGGTATTCTAACCACTGTCTTCTTCAGAGCGCTTTCATGTACTCCTCGTAGAGCTCAAATGCTGTGCAAAAGGCAGTTGAAAATTCGCTGAGCATGAAAGAAAAGGAGGAAGAAGAGGTTTAACTCTGAGCACTGGCTGGTAAAGGGAAAGATCTGGTGCCAAGCCTTTTCCCTCAAAACTCTGTGTTTTGTAGGAGAGGGATAATCCTGTCAATAGGAACTGAAATCCAGAAGCCTTTCTCTGTTGCTTCCACTCTTTTTCTGCATTCCTGTAGCCTCCACAAATTATATATTCATCTGGTTATGTTACAAAAAAATCCCTTAATGTTTACCTCTACTTTGATTTAGATTGAACCAGCTAGCGCATGTTAGACTTGTTAAATCATTCCCCATAGCACTTAGGAACTTTTAAGAATTGAAAATGAACAAACAAATAAATCACAAGCAGTAATATAGGAAGGGATAGAATGGTTTGATGCTCTTCAGGACTGAATGGAAGTTTCCAGCTTAATAGTTTTGCACTGAATTCAACAAAAATCCCATTTCTATTGTTTAGATATCTACTGGGTCTGAACTTGGGGGTCAGCGATCTAAAGTTTTCTGATTCTTGTCAAAATCACTGAGTTGGCCACCTCTCTTTTTTAGAAATGCAGACATTTGCCTCTTCTGCCTTACATCCTTGTGTGTGAAATAGGAATAAAGTTAACTATGTTAATGGCAGGTACCTAAAATAATTTTACTGATAGTCTCCACAGAGGTCACTAAGCAAGTTCTAAGTGCCAAAATAATACTCTACTCCCCTAACTGGAGCTGACTTGCTAAGCTGAAGGACACACTCTCTAGTCCATTACCCTGTCCTCCATATTTTACATTTTTGTCAATAAAAAATAATGTACAGCCAGAGTGTGAAAATTTCTTCTGTATGAAGGGCCAACAAAAGGCCCATGCCTCACCAGGCCTCCAGAAGAGAATAACACCTCAACAGCCCAGCTGGTGTTAATGGTTAAAAAATGAGACATTCAGAGCCTATGTGTCAAATATGTAGGGCTAAATTCTTGACCCTGGCTGACAGTCTTGCCTGGCTGAAGAGGGCACTTTGGGCAAAAAGCTGCCTTTGGCTGAGGCAGATGAAGATAAATTCCCCTTGGAGAGATGGCAGAGTTGATAAAGAGCTTGTTTACTCAGCCTATAGAACATTCCACCAAGATACTGAAATATTGTGATTTTCTTTTCAAATTCTCTTTAATAGAACTTAAGGCATCCGGTGCCTTGACTGGAAAATAGGTTCCACTATGTAAACCAGACACGCACAAGCCTGGTTTGAGTTCCCGTAGAGTACTTCATGATAAATGGATACTCAGAAATTATTTCTTCAAACAGTTCCCTAATTTGTAAGTGAGATGATCACAAAATAGTACAGTTTTTTAGTTCTCTTCTTCATTCCGTCAGGTCAAGTTTTTGACCCTTTTTGGTGAGAGGGAAGCAGGAAAAGTCTTCCACTGGGGGTACAGCCCTTGTATAGGACAGTTCTGGCTGAAAGTGCAAAGCGCATTCATATCATTCCTTCCTTTTAAACTCTTGAGGTGAAAGAGAAAAAAAGTAATCAGTAAAACCAACTTGATACAGATGTTCTTGCCTTAGTACTCAGAGTGCCCTAATGATCCCTCAGGCAGCTGTCAGAGTTTATGGTTTAGTTTCCTTGTTGCCTGAACTGGATTTTTGGCTGCAATGGAGTTAGCCGGTGGTTAAGTTTTATGGTTTTGCCTGTATGAGATGCCACGTAAGTAAGATTTCTCAGAAATCTTTAAATAGTTCTCACTAATTCAACTTATTTAAATTCGTAGTAGATATTAGGCAGAATTTGCAAACAGATGGGTCAGGTCTATACCTTATGTTAATTAAAAAGGAGGCAGTAGTAGATTCACTGATTAGCATTAGCACCGTGCTTTCACCTGCATCTTTAGGGTGTTTCTCCAAAATAGTTATGACTGCAAGAGGGTGTCCTGTCTTGCAGCAAAAATAGTAGGTGTCCCATGTAGCCTAACCTGGTCACCAACTGCTCTTCCTGAGCGGCGCTTCTGCTGTGGCGATGGAGATGTTGTTTTGGCCACTTGTGGAGCAGATGATTCACCGCAAAATGCCATTTGTGGCTAATGATCACCCGCGGTGTTACAGGGTTTGCACAAAGGTAAAGCAAAGAGAAAAGAGAAGTTGCCGCATTAAACCTACTCTTCGTTTTTGCTACTAAATCTGTATCTCTGTTGTTTGCATTTGTTAAATGTTCTGACAGTTTAAAAAAGTCACCGTTAGTTCAACTTGCTGGAGGAGTGTTTTAACGGAATGCCTTGAGTTTTCTCACTCATCTTCCCCTTGCAGATCTCAGCTGTTTGAGAATTGGGCCCTGAGTTGTCCTTTCACAATGATTTTGGTTTTGTAAATTAATGATCTAAGTGATTTATTATTCAGTTCTTCCACTGCTGCTTTATTTCTGTTGATCTTTGTTTTTCTGCTTAATTTCTATAAATTACTGTACAGTTTCCCATAAGGTATAATTAAGCAGAATTGCTAAAGTTTTAATTATTGTGTATTATAGATGTTGAAAGCAATATTAGCACTTAGCTTTTAAAAATGTGATAGTATATTTATAAGAGAGCATTTATAAACACATTTACATATAGTTAAGATGAAAAAGGTATTTGAATTGTAGTCATTAGCATTTCTTCAAACATATGGCATACCAGCAGAGGCCATGGGCCATGCCTTCATTAACTGAACACTGTTTCATCAGTATCTCAGCTTCCTGCTGTGCCACCCTGTGGCGTACCCTTCTGTCCCTGAGGTTTCAGTGACAAGGGACAATATGTCCCCAAGGTGAAAATCTGGGAAATAACGCAGATTAGCCCTTAGAGGAGTTCTTATGATTATTTAATCATACTTAGGGAAGAAATATACTGTGCCACAAAAGAAAAACGGTAAAATCCTACCGGCCTACTGTTTTCCACCTTGCAGGGTACGATGGTCCCTTTAGCACCCCATCAACAAAGCTATGGTGGAACATGACAGCTTTATGCTGCCCATTATAAAGCCAGCCTGTTTCAAATTTGTTCCTGTAATGTGTAAAGCCTACATTGGTACTAATAGGTATCATGGGTCAATTATCATTCATTGGCCATAATGTCCAGGTGATGGATCAAGATTTAACTTCTCTTAACCGTGGCACATGGAGCCATTTAATTTTATTTCCTAATAAAAAAATGGAAAAGGAATAAAAATATTCATATAAATGTCATGCTCATATTTTATTTGTGCATTTCTTAGGTATATAAAGATGGGCTAATATGACAGGCAAAGACATTTGTTTTCAGTCATTAAATCCTCTAATACTCTGCCTGTTATAATATTCTTTGCTAAAAAGAAATATATTTCAGAAAACTCTTAGTAGATATTTAAAAACAAGCTATATATTTTGATTGACAAGATAAAACTTTTGAAAGTAGGGTTAGGAGGGTCTTGGGGGTACTTTGGGAGGGTTAGTATTGTTGGGTTTTAAGATGCTGGGGTTTTATCAGCATCTGCCAGCTTCACTTTTCCTTGTTAATGTGGTGAAGAGTAAGAGAAAACGTTGAAGTGGAAAATAATTGTCAAAAATATTTTCTTGTTTTGGTATGGATATTGCTCTGCTTTCTTGCATTTATATCTGGTTTCTTCAAGAAGAGTTAGATCTTTATGTCTGTCAGTGAATTCCCTCTGTCTTTGGAATCCAGTTAGAAAAACCTGTTCTTGGATTAAAAGGGGGCAGATACCAACAGGAGTCAAAATATTTAAACAGTAATTTTAAATCAAATGTAGTGGGAATAATTTTTCTAATATTTAAACACATATTATGCTACAGTATGTCCCTTCATTCTACCTATAGAAAAAGCTACTCTTCAACATGCATTTAGGTGGAGGAGTATAAAATCTACTACAGTTTAGCTGAATGCAGGTGGAGAAAGTGTGGGTTCATAAAGTAAGATTTAATGTAGATCATGACAAGTGTCTGATACAATATAGATCTTTTTTCTATATTTTCTTACAGTTTTCATCAGGCCTAGATTTAATTACAACAGAAGGTTTAGAAATATTTTGGTAGGTAGTCAAAGGAAAAGTGTTTAAATTGGCATCAGTCCATTTTTACCTTCACTTTCTTTTTTTTTTTTCAGTGGGAGGAACCTGAAAATCTCTCGCTATGGTACCCACCATTAATCAGTGGCGCAACAGAAAGCTCTCATTAACTTTAACCCTCCGACCCTGACATTAGTTCTACTCATCACAGTAATCATTAGCAAAATGGAAAACAATCAACCCGGGTATCTACATTCTAATAATATTAATGCTTTCACTCTGTTACGTACCAATGCCAAATGTGACAAAAATCACTGAACTTCAAATATATATACATAACAGATTTTGATATATATAAAGCACCAGTTTTTGTTATTCTCACTCAACAGCAAAATTAGAGATACGGTGCCAAGGGGGCCCATACCATTTGCAATCTGTAGCATTTCCAATGTATTTTCAACAATATTGTAAATATTTATGGAGTTTTATAAAGACTCTATGCTTCCTTCTGTTTGTGATGCATCAACAAGACGCAGTAGGATATCATAGGAAGATATTTACTTCTGGGAATTCCCTTTTGGACTCTTTTTGGTTGAAAACCGCTTCATGACATACAGCACCGCAAATCCCCAGAAATGTACCATGCTATTATTGCCAGCTGAGTTCTTCCAAGTAAAGATGACATCAGCCATCTGTCATGTTATACTAATCCTAGGAAAGAAAGCCAACTGAAGAGAAAATAAATACCTTTCATATCTATTAGCCAAATATTTGTATTAAAAACTGAAATGATTAAAATCTCGCTAGCAAAGCTAATTATTATAAGCGAATAGTCCTTTCGAATTACATTACCTAAAATGTATTTGTCTTTTTTAACTACCAAAAGTATATTATATCACGAACATATGTTTGAAATGCTGGCCTCTTGCTACATATTGGTAGATAAGGAAATATCCCTCCAAGCAGTGATTTTCCTCCGGACCTGCTGGCTGAGCTCTGCCAGGTTCCACGTAGCGGCGTGAATGTTCTGTCCTGCTCTGCTGAGGTAAATGGAACTTCCCCAGGATCTAGCAGAGAAGAATTTACACTCTCCATCGCAAGCAGTGCTGCCAATCAATAAGGAGAGTGCCTAAATTAACAGTAACATCATAATAAAATGTTTGAAAGGCCTAAACTGCGTCGGGTACCTGCTTCCCCACAGAGGAGGGAATGTGTCAGTGGAGAAGCTTTTTTGGATAAACTGTATGACTAATTTATCTGGAGACCAATTCCATGGGTTTATGCCTTATCTCTTTGTCATGGGGACTCACTTGATAGCACACACCCAAACTTTAAACTGTTGTGATGCTCGTGAGATCACATCACAATATAATTAAGGCTAAAACAGTAAAATGCAGTAAATAAATAATAAAAATAAAAAGAACAGCCAGCAAGCCCCATATTTCCCCAATTCCGAAGAGCGCAGGATGGTACTGTCATAGAAAGTGATCCTAAAGCACATCTGTGATGAGTTTAGTGGCATAGGCATTAATGCTTTCTCCTCTCTAAAAGTTCTTTTTGATTTTTTAGAGTTGTAGAAGCAGCAGCACAGAACAAAACATTCCCATGTAGATCTAAAAAAATAAGTAAATATAGTACGTCCCATCTCCCTACACTGTCTCCTTTGGTTTTCATCCTGTTTTTACTGCCTAACATTGTGAAGCAACATATTTTCCTTTTAAACCATAAAGGCATTTTGGGGTGTAAATTCATATAAAATGGAGAATGAAAACAACGGCGCTTTCGGAACTAAAGACATTTATTTCTTAGGCTGTAAACCCCTTGACTTGTTTATAAGTTAGAATAATAAGGTAGATAATGAAATCTGTTGGATAATTTATTAATACAGAACTGAGGATCTAAAACTAAGATTATTTTGGCATAAATCTTTCAACCGAAGATTTAAATTTTGTCATCCATATGTGATGCTTGGAATTGATAAAGGATGATTAAGTTTTATAAAGCCTAGTAGCCATACTGCCTTTTCAGTTTGTGCTGCTTACTGGTAACAACTTACAGCATCTTCTGATAGTATATTTAAGTAACTGTCATCACTTTTGACACATGCTTTTAAACATACATAGCAAACTATTTATTCTAAACTGGACGGGAGAGAGAGGACAAGGGTAACAAGGAGGTATATGCAGAGACTCTGCTTATTTTAAGCCAGTGAATTTCTTGCCTTTTTGGAGGTTAAGAAATTACTTAAGAAACAGTAACAGCATGACTGCGGTTTGATTTCTTTATTCTTTCTAAAATATTGAAGTGGAAAGAGGAGGGAGGAACTGAAGGGAGTTACTTTGCTCTGAATATTTCTTTAAGATCTCAAAATCAGAGAAGGATCATCTGATCTTGGGAGGCAAGAGGTGTTTCAGGGAAAAAAAAAGCCAACCCAAAAATTGAATACATAGATTACATGTATCCCTTGACACTCAATAAGGCTTTCATGTCCTATGCAGAAAACCAGGGCAACTTAAAATTCTGTATGTCATTCATGGTAAAAGAAATTACATTTCTTTTGGAGTGTTTACTACAGCTAACTCCTTTTTTGGAGGACAAACATCAACCTAGATTACCGCCATTCTGTCCTCAAAGACAACCCCATTGAAAAAGAAGATAAGATATTTAAAATAACATTTTTGTGACTTCAACTTATTTACAGAATCAAGAAACCCAGAACTAGAATTTTTTAGTCATCACCTGTCTCAGTGAGAACATACTTGTCTGCTTTACAACCCCATGAGAGCTGAAAAAAAAAAGTTTATTATCTTCCACTATAAGAAGTAGCAATAAGCCATTTCTAGACCCAGAAGACCTTTAAGACTGTCTCCTGCTGTGTAATCTCTCTCTTTTAAATGCAGAAACTCAGAAAAAAAAGCTGAACTTTTATTAGATAAATCACAGGAAACAAGATTTCTGATTCTTTGATTTCGAAATAAAATTTATGCTATATTTTAAGTAAAAACTTTTAGATTAAAATGAATTATACTTTCTTTACATTTTTATTTTAGGTGCCTCCATTTTTTAATAATGAAAGGATGAAAAATAAGGATTTCATTGCTCCCTTCCTCTTGGGGGATTAAATAAAAAAGAAGGACCAGAAGCTTGGAATTTAAGCTGGGGTAAGAGAAAGACTTTTTCTGTAACAAAATAGCAAAATACAAAAAAAAACTTGATTGCTAATTTTGTCAGTCAAAATTTACAAATCTTTGCATTATTGTTTTAAACCTTGCCATAAAAGAGACATATCACTAGGTTTAGGGTGATCCTTCTCCATTCTGAAGTACTTCCAGCTCTGTACATGGTTCATGTGTGTGGTTTAGATATTGGGGTACTTTTGTGCTTCTTCAAGAACGTGAAGGTATATCTGAAGGCTGGAGACTGAATGAATTAGTCCAATTGCTCCCTGAAATCCAGGATTTGAGGGTGGACTTGTTCTTTCTATATACTGCCTCATGTCTAGTACACCATAAGGCTTGAGTTGATTTTTAAATTGTCATGGTGAGGCCTCTCACAGTAACTTTAGGAGGCTGCAGTCCAGAAGAGTTGCCCCACCTGGTGCAAATACCTCTTAGGAAATATTTCCATATCTGCCTGAAGTTCATGTCCAGGTGAAGATAGCTGCTGATGCTGTTCTCATCAAGACAAAATGAATTTGCTTAGAAAACCTGACATAGTGATTATTTTTAAAATATTTTCTCCCGTTTCTCCCATTAGTTCAATGTTAGAGTCTGCCTGGGGTCTGCGCTGCCTCCATATGTTCAAATTGGTATGAGAATAAATAGCTGATGGTCTTCTATGACTGGCTAAAAGAGTTTTCAGGCAGTTCAGATAACCCATTCAGCTAACTTGGGCCCTGTGATCTTTACTCTCTGACTTCCAGCTGGACTGTTACATTTTCAGCTATTTCAGTATAGAAATGCAGGAATCTAGTTTGTGCAGAAGGCAACAATTATTCTAAGAAGCTTATTGATATAGGAAGTTTACACCATCATAGACATCACTGTTTTCAAAACAGAATGAAAAGTTTATTTCTGATTGGTTTTACAGTAAAAAGTAACTAAAATTAGGAGGAGGGGGGTAAGAAGCATGTAGAAGTGAGTTTATTTAGAAAGAGAATTTGAAAACAAAAATTGTTGGGTAGATACAGAAAGAAGGAAAAGAAGGTTAAATAAACTGAGAGAACGTAGAAGGAAAGCTACAGCACCATCCTAGTGTGATTTTGGCTATTTACTCATTAGGAGGCACTCGTAAACTAAAAAGGCTCACCAGACAGATAAATAGCAATGTGCAAATATTCACTGCTGCATAAATTTAAGTGGAAAAAAAACATTACTGAAACCTGAATTTCTTTATTGAATAATTTACTTTGTCATCATAAATGTAATGCTATATTGCCTTGCAGTGTAACTACTGGAGAGATGTGTTGGTAAAGCCCAGTCCCAAGAGGGATGGCTGGAGAATGATCAAAAGCTTGGATTAAATTTATTATTTTTTTTTGCTTAGGTTGTTTTTATCATTTTGTTTTGGTTCCTGGAATTTCTTATTAATTTTACAAAGACTATCATAGACTGTTTGGGGACTTTCTCCCTTTTCATTTAGTTTAATGGATGAATAAAACTTTTCCACAGAAATTATAGTAGTAGGAGAAGTTTGTAAGATGATAAGCATCAAACTGAAAATATCCATTCCTTTAGTGAGTCTGTGACAAATTCTGACATTTGCGTGTCTTCTAATGAAGAAGTCATTTGATGCTTGTAACCCTGAACCGAGAATGTTTCGTACAGATGGCTCTTGACTACCAGGGCCTTGTTTGTTGTTGTCAAACTCTTGTGCATTTTTTAACTGAAGTTTAGAAAATTCACTGAAGAAAAGACATCTGGGGAAATTTTGGACGCCTTCTTTGAATTTGGTGAACTTCCAGAACTCAGTGTTGCATGTGGCCAATTCTTCCTTCTTGCTGTGTCAATAATCAGTTCACACACACACACAAAAAAAAAAAAAACAAAGTAGAAAATTTTTTTACTAGTTTTCCAAAGTGGTAAGACTGTACACTACTTGGGCCATTGCAGGGAGAATGAATAAGGCCACGTTCAGCTACCACCCTCCAGAGAAAATAATCTAAGAATGCAAGACTGTTCTTGTTAACTCACTCGTATTTCAGCAAAATGGGATAACCTTTCTTTATGAATATGTGATGGCACGTGTGTCACCATGCAAAAAATTGATCTCAAAGGGCAAAATTAAAAAAGCTGCAGCTCTGGTCCAAACTTTCCCCACAATTAGCTTGGTATAAATTGATCATAATTGAGGTCAGACTAAAGCACGTATTAAGAACCAGTTTTGGAGTATTTTGTCTCAAATTGGTAGAAATGAAGATGGCTGGCTCACAGGAAAACTGGGATCTAAGCCTAAGTGTATTTCCTTGCCCTAATCCGTGTGCCAGTTCCTTCGCTAACATGGATAATTGGCTAACTCCACATGATCTCTTTTCAGTGTGGCAATTAGAATACATGATTTTATAGTCAAATACTGGCACATACACATGAGCCAAAAAACAAGTTTATCTCTAAGTATCAGAAAATGCAATAGTTTTTACTTCAGATAGAAATTATGGTCTGCTAAGACTCACCACAACCAAGTGCAAAGCATCCCTCAGCAGATTGACTGCCCAGGTGATCTCAAGGCTTTAAAAGTTTTGTGTATGAGTGGAGATTCACATAATGCTTTCAATGCCAATTATTGCTTTTTATTTCTTGTGCGTTGGATTGATTTCCAGACGTAAGGTATTTCATCGTCTCTGCAAGTGGACTCGAATTTCTGGGCAGTTTCAATGAAAACTGCAACCAGGGCTATCCTGTTTGAAGTGATAGAGGAGATTTGATTTCATTCTCAGCTCATCAGAGCACTTTCCTTGATTGTAAACAAAACACTATACTAAAAAGTAGGGGAGCCATTTTTCAAAACCTTTCCACCAAGCATGTATTCATTGGTTTCCCTCAGCTGAAATCATATTAAATACAATAATATTGCACAGTCAGCAGTAATATATGTTTTAATTTTTCCAAGTGAAAGAAAAATTAGTGAGGATTGCTTTTAATAAATGCAACATATTTACATATTGTAAAATAAAATATACTTCTTTGTATGTAATCTTATAACAGTATATATTAAAAAGTGTATTTCTTGAGAACAGAGTGAAAAAAATCTGAACTTATCTGCATATTTTAATAAAGAGATAGAAGTGTTCCTATTCCCTTTCAGCGTCTGAGGGAGCAACCTTCATGAAGGTCATTCTCCTGCAGGGATTTTTTTTTAAAAAAGCAGTCTTTTTACTTTGTGCATACATGAAAAAGAGTATTTAAATATGTAATGCAGCTTTAAGGAAGGGAATTATATAAGACGAGGGTGCGTAATTGCATGCTGTAGGACACTGTAATAATCATTTCAGGTAACATTTCAAAAATGCTTTCATTCTAACCTTCAGTTTTCACTCCTAACTTCCTGAAGTCTTTGAGGGAATGTTTTTAGACGTAATGTCTACACTCACTGCATCCTGGCTGGTTACTTTGTGTTTAGGCCTTGATTTTAATTTTGCTATTGTATATGTTTAATTTAACTAGTTTTTAGTTGGGAGAACTAGAGGGGAAAACCACTGTCTTTAGGGATAGAAAATAATCACGTAGCATTGTTTTTCCGAGTATGGAAAACAGCTAGTGACAGAAATTGAAATGCATTATGTTATTGTTTTTTTTTTTTACGAAGGCATTCAGCTTTGTTCATGCTTTCTTTGCAATGGAAATTTAATTGCTGCTATTTCAGTTGGGATGACACTGGGTTAGCACCAAGCATTTTGGAAAGAACTTCACTGTGAGAGCAGGTTATAGAGATGCACGCTACACAGGGGTCTGGAGTTATCAGCAGGCAGTGCCTTTTGCCTGTTAATGATGTGTCTTTTCTATGTGTTCATGCCAGGGTTTGTGGATTCAGTGAAACAGATATTCAGAGAAGTGCATTTCTGCTCCAAGCACCAGGTGAATCCCTCCAAGGCTGATTTAGGTAAGATTGCTCAAGAGAAAGCAAACTGAAGGTGTTTATATTTTATAACTATACTCAAGGAATCCTATAGAGTAGAAATAAGAAGGTGAGAAGTATTACAATAGAAGTTCTAAATAAGACCGGCCCTCCCATATAGACTGTGCAACTGTGTGGGAAAATTTGCCATAGAGAGAAGACAAAACTTAAGTGTAGAACCAAACCCACACATTTTAGCAAAAGGTTGAGGAAGAGTCTGGTGCCATTTTATATTTCTCTGGTTTAATAGTGGCATCCACTAAGTAAATAGCTGGTGTGCCTCCCAAAAGTTCTCCCTTTTGTGCTGCTGGAACCATCAAACCCTGCTAATAATCTAAGTGCATCTTCAGTTAGATCTTTCAAAACCAATAAGCCCATTTTAACGATCTCTTGTCCACTCCCAGCTAGTTCAATCTCTGGAGGCTGAAAGTCATAGCAACTAAAAATCCTGTTCCTTTTATTTGCTTGTGCACAAGTAGTTTTAAATAAAACCTGTCAGAACTGAGAACTGCTGTAGGAAAATTTGGCAAGCTTTTCACTTGGAACATTTACTATATCCTGTTTCTAAAGAAAATCATGTCTTTGTATGTATCCGTTGTGAAATTCAACAAATTATCAGCAGGAGGACATCAGTTCGAACCACAACACAATGTCAATTATTTTCAAACCCAAGAAATTAGGTGTTTTATTTCTAGGTACCTTTCTTTGTAAAATACTGTCATGTACCATCTAAAATTGCATTGCAGTTGTAAGTACAATCTGCAATGATATATGAAATATGTTCTTCTTTATTTCCCTGTTCCATTTTCACTACAGCTGGCCAGATGCTTCAAGTAATTTTGTGTCTAGCATGGAGTTGTAACACTGATAAACAGGTGATTCTATCTCTCTTCAACTCTGAAGGATTGTCAAGACACTAGCTGTTAGATCGAAGCTGAATTAAAAAAAAAACAAAACAAAAAACAAAAAACAAAAAACAACCTGTCCTGTGCAATTTCTAAACTAGGACATTTGGTATTAATCTGCCTTCTACAAAATGAACCAATCCCAACTTTCGGGAAGATGTCCACATTAAACAGAGAGCCACAATACACAGTTACAGCCAACTTGGGTTCAAGTCCAAATGTTAAAATGTTCTTTGTCCAGCTAAAAGGGGGACTTTTTAATAAATTCTGGAACATTTTCCTGCAATAATCTCCACATGTACTTTTTATAAATGTAAACACTAGCTGTTGCTATGCCCTGATTTTATTTTAACCTGAACTGTATTTACTATACCTAAGGATAATTCACATGGAGCAAAGAGCCCTAATATTTGTATTTTAGAATAAATATTATGAATATCTCTCTCAGGGGAAGAAAATGTTTAGATAACCTACCTTTCACACAGAAAAGCTGGCTGCTGAACCTTCAAGCCAGCAGCTCTTCCCTGCCTTTCTAACTGAGAGACAGTACTACATATGAAAATTCAGTGCCTCCTGGCCATACTTAAGAAACCCTATTTCTTTGTGAAAAAGAGAGAACGTATGGAAGCTGTAAATAAATTATGATTGCCGAAGATCAGAGGAATTTTTACACAAGACCAAAGCAACTTAAGCTCATTCTTTGATAAAAACCTTTAATAATTCAACACAGTGGTAATTTTGGTATTGCTAGAATTCCTAACAATTGAACTGATCTCCAGGTTGTTAGCAGATGATTAGGAATTAAGTTATTAGTAGCTGACCTCTGCAGAAGTCATATGGAAATTCAGTGTTTAATTTAAGCAATAGGTATGACTTGCTTGCAAAGAGGCCCTGGAAATCTCCATGAAAACACTTTAATACTCATTTGATGACAACACACTCTTCAGTTCCTTAACAAGTATTTCTTGCTCAGATGTCAAAGGCAACCACTCCAAGCTACCCTCACTCAAAGGGTTCGAAAGCAGGATTTAAATTATGATACCTTAATGAAATAGCATGCTGGATATCAGTGAGAAGAATCAGCAAATCTTCTACCTCCTGTCCTTTCCAACAGGAATATCTGGAATAAATATATACTCACTCAGACAGGCTCATCCACTTCAAAAAGCATATAAATTTTGGCCTTGTGCTAGTGGGGACTCACACTTAGAGTCCTACTTTAAACAAATACAGGTTCTGAAGTCTCAGGCACTATGAGCTGAACCTGGTGGAGAGGGTCCTTCCTCTCCTCCTCACACATTTGTGGGGCAGCATCCCAGCACCGAGTCCTGCCCACATCATCCCACAGAGCACAGCTGACGCCTTGCCCATGAAGTAGGAGGGACCACGTGGAATTTAACAAGGAGTACATGCTTCTTAACAGGGTGCAGAAAACAGGGAGCATCCTTCATCCTATGCTCTCTCTCCTTCTTTCAGTGACTTAAATCCATGGTCCTTCTGTGTTGAGGCTCACCTTACCTGTCAGATAAAGTAAATCTCAATGCCATCCTTAGGCAATCGTCCTGCCACTTGGGTGGCCTTGTCTTCAGACCAGAGAAGGGTTGCCTCACACATCAGAAGCCAGGGATTCTGACATGTCCACATATGTGAGATGGGTGAGCAATTTGAAATGATTGAGTTCCCACAGAGGGACATAAAGCCAGTGCTCAAATTGAGAGCATTATTAAGGCAAAATATTGAACTAGGAAACTCAGCAAAACTAAGATCGGTTCCTGTTAAAAAGGCAATCTTGCATATTGCAGATAACATTCTTTAACTAAGTTTTATCCTCAGCTGATGTAAATGATGTAGCTTTATTGAAGCCAGGGGAGCACTTGATTCCTAGCAGGTGAAGAACTGGTCCCACAGAAGTGCGCGCATCCCTTCCAGAATACTTTCCCTTTTCTTTTCTTCTTTATTCACCTAATGCTAATAATAGTCTGAAATTTCTGAATAACTACCGTCTAGGCAAATGCACTTTTAATAAGAAGACTCAAATTCAAACTGCTTGTTTTAAAAATAAGAAAAGAAAAAGAGAAAAAAGGAAGAAAGAAGGAGCAAAAGCCAGCATAAACAGTAGTGAGCTGGCAAAACAGCGAACTTCCAGATGTGCATTAGTTTATTTTCAGGCAGGGTCAGTTAGCGTATTTCTGTTCTGGCATGTGCATTCGTCTTCTGAACAGGGTGGAAATTCAACATAACGAGCACCTGATCATCCATTACTAATGAGCCAAATATGCCCTGTTATTTAATTTGCTCTTTCATAATTTCATACACTACATATTGCTTAACACTGTACCAGTCAGCCTAATGGAGAAGGCTTGTCTTCATCCTTTTCGCTCTCCCTGCTAGCAAATGGATTTAGGAAAAGGAATGTAGTCTATTATTCAAAGATGGTTTCTAAGACGGTTCACAACAGGTTAATGAATGATATCTAATACTCATATTAGACCGATCATATTAATAACAGAGAAGAGCACACGGGGGTCATAGTGCTAATTGCATAGGAGGTCCAGCCAGAAGGCATCTTTATCTTAGGATTCAAGACGCACCAAGTTTGACTAATCACCCACAGTGTGTTTGCAATTAAAATAACACTGTATTAACCCTGCCAATGTGAGGTATCAATATTTTATGTGTGGCTTGACAGTTCTAAGCTGAACATTTGTGGTGCTTGATATTGTGCTCGCACGGAAAGCACGCGGCTCTCGCTCTGCTTAAGGCTGCAGCCAAGGAAGTTACACGGGCAAAAATTCAAAGGAGATATTCTTTCCAGAAATTTTATTTTCTTCTACAATTTTCCCGAATGGTGCTAATATCATAAAAAAAAA
>VXBW01007513.1:1163249-1199828 GCA_013400375.1 Thinocorus orbignyianus | reverse complement strand
AAAAAAAAAAAAAAGTATATTGTGTCTTAAGCTGCCTGACACAGATCTGGGGTGGTTTAGAAAATGTTGAACAAAATCCTATTGAAATCAGTGGGAAGACTCCTCTGACTCCTTTAGCTCCACCCTGAATTGAAGGAAAGAAAGGGTAGTGTTTTCATTTTAGTCTGGCCCTGACTGTCACACAAACAGGTTCAAAGTAGGTGCAAGGCATGTTGCATTAGCAATAACCCCATGTATAAGGGCAGATAGATCTTTGTCTGGTTTAAATTAGCATGGGGGTCAGAGCATGTGTATTCTGTTACATCATGTGAGCCTGTTTTACACAGGTAAAAACCTAGGAAACTGTTTAACTTGCAGCCGGAGCTCCCCTTCCCAAATCTGGTTGTCAAAGAGGAAAATTTTGGCCCTTTCTCCTTAGCCCTCACCCCTGAGTTCTCCCTGACACTCTGCACAGCCCTCCTGTAGATCTGCTTTTCATTTTCATTGCTGCTGTTACACGTGTGATAGCTCATCTGCAGCAAACACAGCTGCCATTGTCTGAAAACCTGCTCAACCTTCATCATTTACAACTTAAAAAAAAAAAAAGAAAAAAAGAAACCCCCCCCTTTCCCTTTTCCCAGACTTGGAGGAGTGTTGAGGCTGCTCCAAATTCCCAGATCACGTGCCTGGAATCATTGCGTAACTTTCTAGATTTTTCTTTAAAAGAAGCATTTATCTGAGAGCCAGGTGCTTTTTTGAATTCCACTAAGCATGTTACAAAACAAAGTAAGAACTGCGAGACTCTTGAAAATGTCTGTTCACAATGAACCAGCACTGGCTTCTTTGTTAGATCTCAGGTGTTTTATGATTCGGTTTTGTGCCAGTGGATTTTTTTCATATATATATTGTTCTTGTTGGTAGTCTGAACGCTTTCAAATGTTTGTCAATTGATGGTCTCTACATAATGGGTACAATCCATATCTGGGTCAGACCTTCCAGTTCAGGTACAATAGCTTAGCTCCGTGGAGCTGTGATTTTTTTTTTCATGTAAGAGATTTGTAAAGAACTGAAATGATGCCAAGTAGACTTAAATGCTTTTCCCCAACTTTTGCAAACAGTTGTGCTTCTGCTTGGATCTTCGGCAGACAGAATTATATAAAGTTATTTCAAGTTTTAAAGAGCATATTGAAAGAGGCCTGTGAGACACAAAACTAGTAATAGGTTTTCTTGTTGGGCCTCTGTATTCTTGTATCTCGTATCTATCTTCTTCAGAAATGCTTTACTGAAGACTCCTGCCGTTATAAATGTGATACACATTTTTAAACCACAGAAAACACAGCATAATATGAACTTTTCAGTGAAACAAACAAAGCCAACAAACTAAATTTGTGTAGATTGATAACTCCTAGGCCATACTGGAAAATAAGGGAAGGTCCCAAATCAAAATCTGGCAGAAACTATTTATTTTGGTTTGCATAGGTTTTTAAAAAAATCCTGCGGTTTTTTAGTGCCCCAAATCCAACCTCTTTCAAAATGAAAACTGGACTATGAAACTTCAGTTTTCAAAAGACTATGGTTGTGTTTGGTTGGTTGGTTAGTTTTAAATTAAAAAACCTGGAACTGACCAGAGGATCCTTTGATTTTTAGGGAACTTTCAGCAAAGGTACCAATTAAATTTTCATGCTGCCACAATAGATTTAAGACACCGTGGAAAATCAGCCACTGCTCGACAAGTCAAAAAGTTATGCTGATCAGGTTGGCTCCCCAGACCCCAAAGTGGTCCGAGTGGAAGTTCTGGGAGGGCAGTGACTATCTCTGGTCATGTTATCCATCTTCAGAAACCTGAGTCAGATCATGACTTCATCAGTGGGACCTAATTCTCTGTCAGGCTGGTCTCTGGATGTTATAGTAGGCTAAAACCTCTTGAAATTCTTACAGCATCTGAAAGGTGTTAAAATATTTTCACATAGGAAGTTGTAAAAGGCATAGATATGTGTATATATGTTTATATTTTAGTATCTTATATACCCAAGCAGGTCAGACAGGTCTGAAACCCTCCTGTCCATCTGAGGATAAGCACTTCCATATAGTTTCATATACCCTTTTGTGTTAAAGAGAGGAGGTTCAGCAAGCTCAGAGTGCCTTTGGCTTCAGACCTTCCCTTGTCCAGCTAAACAGCTGAAGCATGAACACCAGAGGTGGATCTGCACCCCAAGAGAAGCATCCATCCTAGAGTTCCACCCTAAAACAGTTGCAGCCTTGTTGTCCTTGAAAGCCTCGACAGCAACAAAGGATATATTAATCTACTAAGGAATATGAACACTCCAAGAAAACTTGAGAATCAAGGACTTAAAAGAATTTATACAGGTAAAACTGACATTGCCTTGAGAGGGTTGGGGGGTTTTGTTTCTTTTATATTATATTATTTTATAATATTTGTTCTAGCTTAGTTCCCTTTATTTTGATAAGCATTTTGCTGAACTGCAAAAGCCAAATGTAAATCTGAAGTTTCTTACTGTACTTCAAAGAGTCATTTTTGAGTCTACAGAACACACAAACGGCATCATTTTTATTTCTCTTTCTAGATGTATGTTGCTTTTGCTACCAATCAGGTTAGTTTCCTGATACTGTTTGGCAATATAGATTGCCCATATGTGCCTTAATGTCTTTTTTTCTAACAAATGGCTATTAGAGTTTGCTAATCATGACATGAAAGAGACTAAGTCTCCAGTTAAAGGCTTCAGAATTCCATGTGAAGACTCAAGTAATGCAGGTACCATAGCAATATGCTAGATCTAATGTCAGTAAGTGAAGAAGAGAGGGACAATTTGTTCTCTTTCCATGTGTCTGTATGTGTATGTGTCTGAGTATTTGGCAGCACCTTCAGCCTGTTGCTGAGTGTCTCTTCCCAAAGAATCGCAGAGAGTCAGAGCACAGCATACAGCAAACCAGTAGGTACTGGGTAGCAAGAAGAATAGGACAGACAGGAGGGAAGGGACGTGCTCATATGCAATCACAATGGCAGCAAACTCAAAACTTTTCAGAAAAATAAGAAAGGGTACAGGAAATCTCTCATTACCTTAAATGCGCTGACATATATACATCAGGAATGAGTATTTCTCTGAAGAATGTTTATCAGGACATGGAATTATTTCAAATTTTCTTTTTATTGTTTCTTTGTTTTAACCTGGGTATTGTTAGCATTGGAAAAAGAGTCCAGCAGGCAGTAGATAGGTGAGCAGAAGTCTTGTTAACATTTTGTTTATTAACATATGCCTCATCTACTCAGTCTCCTTAACCGTAGCTGTGCACAGTAAATAGAGCATACGCCAGCCTTGAGCTAAAAGATTCACTGTGTGGCTGCTGCTGAGTGGATCGCTCTCTAAAGTGCCTGATGAATTAGGCATAAAGATCTGCGTGATGAGGAAGGTTCATCAGCACGAGCTCCCTCTCACTGCTGCAAATCACGCATCCCCAGACTGCAGGGAGAGGGAAGGTGGCCAGCCAACCCCTTGCCAAATGGGTGACAAAGGCAAGGAGCAGAACAGTGCTCCCACTGTGACCTTTGCAGGGTGGCAGATGTTGGCATGCTGCTGACCATTCAAGTCCTTTGTCATCATATCTGGAGCACTGTGTCCAGTTCTGGGCTCCCTGGTTCAAGAAGGACAGGGAACTGTTGGAGAGGGTACAGCAAAGGGTTATGATGATGATGAGGGGAGTAGAACATCCCTCTTACAAGAAAAGGCTGAGGACTTGGATCTTTTTAGTCTAGAGAAGAGAAGACTAAAGGGAGATCTGACCAATGCTTATAAATACTTAAAGCATGGGTGTCAGGAGTATGGGACAGTCTTTTTTCAGTGATGCTCAGTTACAGGACAAGAGGGAACAGGCACAAACTGGAACATAAGAAACTCCATCTAAACATGAGGACGAACTTCTTCACTTAGAGGGTGGCGGAGCCCTGGCAGAGTCTGTCCAGAGAGGTGGTGGAGTTTCCATCACGGGAGACATTCAAAACCCGCCTGGACACGTTCCTGTACAATCTGCTCTGGGTGACCCTGCTCTGGGAGGGGGTTAGACTAGTTGATCTCCAGAGGCTCCTTCCAACCCCGTATCATTCTGTCATTCTGTGATTAACCCTGCATGGAACTGAGTAGTGTAAGTATATAGAGAGGCTTATAGAAATTGTTTATCATTAAAAGATACTTATTTTCCTTCAAAGTATTTTTGGAGAAGTTAATTAAACTTCTCTGGTCTGGAAACAAATCTGGATGTGAATGTGGGTATTTCCCGGTTTCTTCTATCCAAGAAACACTGAATTACAAGTCAAGGCTTTGGGCTTGATTCCCCCCTGCAAATACTGGGTGTACGTACAACAGACCCTGCAAGACCTTATCTTGTCTAATCTCCACCAGTGGGCTCTTGTGGAAAAAAGTACATCCTCAGGTTATGTTCCTTTTCCAAGGAGCATCTGACTGGATAAACATGAGTTGACACTACTTTCTGTTGTTGCAATCCAATGTCAAGCTCATGGAAAGAGAGCAGATATCTCTGGGAAGCTTGAGTTCTGGGATAAACTAGAACAAAGCCATGTATTTCTTATTTCCCCTTCTGTCTAAAAATGTAAGTTGCCTATAGGAGCTACTTCACAATCTTGTTAGCAGTGTATACACTCTGTTCATACACTGGAGAGTTCTATTTCATTCAAATTTTATTCCTACTCAGTATTAATAATAAGTTCCCAAACTGTCTGGTAAATTATAAGAAAGTAGCCTGTATCTGACCTTCATCTAAGGCGTATGAAAGGGTATTTTGGATCTTAAAGTAGGCAGAACAGAGATGCTGAAACAGAAGTTACTTCAAATGCACACACTTTCTTTAGGGAAGGAAGACTTGTAAGCATTTATTTTATTAAAAGAACTTCATAAAATGTAGTTGCTTTTTTAGAACTGAACTGTCATTCGGTGTAAACAGTTTGAAATGCTGTATTCAATGAAAATGACCTTCGGCTGAAGTTTTGTGGGAAAACAGATTGTTCTTTTGCCCTGGTCAGCTTGCAGTTCTGAATGAGAAGTGGGAGGGAGCAAAAATGGTGCTCAAGGTTAAATAAAATATTATCTTTTATTACTTCTTTGGTTTGGGGGTGTTTTTTTTATTTCTTAAAAAAAAAAAAAAAAGTCTTTAAAAATAATATGGAAGGAAACTAGAATTTAGGTCAGTTTAAACTGAAAATGAATACGATTGTTTAGAAAATAGTGAGGAGAAACATTTTGCCTCCATTTGCGTTATGAGGAGAGAGATGTCTTGTAAGGTAATGATAATCTGAGTATTGTTGTGTCTTGCAGAATAAGGTAAAAATAAAAAGGGAAAAATTTATTGATTGTTTTTTTACAAGATATTATAAAGGTCAGTTTTAAAAGGCATTAAACCAAAAATATATATAGGTACGTAATAGCCACTGTGAGAAAATTTCTGTGTATCTAATTAGTATATCTAACACATCCTTACTAGCTCTTTCAAAGAACTAACTAGGGCCAAGAGACACAGAAAATTTTGATCTCCAAATGTAAGCAGCTACTACAACATGCACCTTCCGCTTTGCTTTCTTCAATTTTAAAAGTAATTTAAGGTCATAGCACTCCTGCCTTCCTCCACACGTTCCTGCCTTTCCATGCCTTAGACAAACTGAAAAATAATCCCACAAAAAGCCCTTTGTGTTTTGCCTGGTTCCAGCGCAACGAAGATAGAGTACGATATATGTCCATGAGGTAATGGGAAGTCAGGAACAGCCTTTTTGGCAGAAGAACAATCTTAAATCATTTTACTTAGCTATCGGGTTGAATTCTGCCTCTCTCTTTTCAGAGGCTCTGGAAATCTTCCCGAGTTTTCAATATAATATACCATCTCAGGTGTTGACTTTGTCCAGAATTAGATATCAAACTATCTGTTGTGGCTTTGAAAGTAATTCCTTTTAATTTTAACATAAACTTAAAACAAACTCAGTAGGAAAATCTGGGATCCAGGGGTGCTTTTTGTCATGATGACACAGTTTATATGTGCTGTATGAGACTCATGTTTCCAAGAGCAATTAGGATGTTCTGAGTTATATCAATCTGTGTTTACATTTGGATATTTTTATCCACGGATTTATTTTAGTATTGCATGCTGCATTGCAAACATCATTGGCCTTTTTCCACCCAATTTAAATTAATTTAACTAATATGTAAACCTAGCAACTTAGGTTTTTCAAATTTACCTTTTGGAATTTGACCCCATGGGGAATATTCTTGTAATCTTGTGTATTCATTCTGAATTACATCCTAGTTAGAAGCCTAAAGTAGGCTGAAGTTAGGGATCTACACCAAACAGAGGCATATAGGTATTTCCAGAATATTATTCACATAAACTAAGTTAGATGCCTGAAAACAGTTTGTATAAACATTTTCTCATCATTTAACTTTACTGTTCACTTTGGATGTTCACTTTGGATGTTCACGTTTCTGAGTATATTTGAAAGGAAACAAAAAGGTTAAGTCTTTTTTATTAGATTTGTAAGAGTAGCAGGATAACTCTACCTTACATTTCCCTACCTGCTCTCTCCCCCAGCCGTATGAAAAGTGGATGTATTCATAGTATTCAGGGAAACCCCAAACTCTTACCAACCAGAAGCCTTAGTTGGTTTTGCTACTATTTCTATTACCATCATGGATGACTTGGAAAGCCTGTGGAAGGAACAAGATGGACTCTATACTGAATTTTGAGCTGGGGAAGAAGTAGCATTAATTTTCAGATCCTTTTTCCTTCAAAGACTCTGTAAGTCATTGTGCTAAGCTATGATTTTTATAAAAGTTTAAGGTACTTGACTTCAAAGAAACAACATTAAGAGCTACTTGAATAGTTAATGTTGTTTCGATGAAATTCTAAAATCCTGTAACTCTGTATTCATATTTTTCCTGATAAAATGCAGAGTGATTTAATTGCCTGGATGAGATTTTTGCATTCCTCTCCAACAGACATACTTGTAGGATAGTGAAGATGAGTTTATATGGCAAAACAACATCTTCAGTTCATTTTTAAGATACCAATGTCATACATGAGGACCTAGTAACAGGAAATAAAGTGAAAAGTATAAGGGGTTTTTTGTATAAAGTTTGTTAGTTCAGTAGTCAAAATATTTACCTTTCAGCTGAGATGAAGGAAGGAGGAGTAATAATACTTCTCTTTATTTGGACAAAAAAAGGACTGAACCCAGTTTTTGGGAGAAAGTATTTCAAGATAGTTCTCTCTCAATCTCTATTGTTGAAATAGTTTTACGAAGTACTCAAATATTCCCGGTTGCAGGACCTAGAATTTGGGTTTAGACTTCTAAGGAACATTTTAGAGTGCCAACACAGAGTCATTCTGCCTCTTTTTCAAACAAAAATATCCTAAAAATTATATTGGTTTTAGGTCCTATCATCAAAATGAAAATTCCGGTATTCATGCAGTCTCAGTCATCCTGAAAAAAGTTGTCATACCATAACGATATTAAAACAGTAAAATTCATATGTTGGCTCATTATATGTGTATAAAATATAGAATTCCTCAAGTCTTTCAGAAATAAGCAGAAGTGTTACCACAAATTCTTTTATATGTGTGAAGATTTTACGTTAGTCTGTATCTGAAAAATCGGAAAGGGAATAGGAAACTGTGATTACAGAAGAGAACTCAAATTGCATATTAAATCTTGGAAGGAATGTTTCTTTTTATTGTTTCTAATATTAGTCTGAAAGAAAGAATGTGATACTTTTATTAAACTAAAATAAAGCGGCATTCTTCCATAATTCTGAGCTTAATACAATGGTTTCAAAATACCGCAAAGACTATCTTAAGTATTATTTTGAGCCACCTTCTAAAGCATGGTGTTAGTACTAACTTTTCTGTCTGACTCCATAGTCTTAACAGGAGTAGCTGCCTGCTATAATATCTGATAACTCCCCATACTGTAAAAACACCCTCAGCAGGCACTTCTTCCCAACACAACACACAACACATTATTATCACAGCACTTCTCCCCAGCATTTTCTCTTTCTAACCTTATTGAAAAATAAAGTAGGGCAATATTCTACTGCAATTGTCCAGCATAAAAAAAAAAAAAAAAGCTATTGTATCTACCAATATGATAGCAGTGCAGTAGCCTCACGAACAGATGTTGTTGAAGAGAGACAGTTGGGAATTTTCTGAAGAATATTTTTCTCTGAGCACACTGGTTTGTTGAAAGTAAAACTTTTATTTTATTTTATTTTATTTTATTTTATTTTATTTTATTTTATTTTATTTTATTTTATTTTATTATTTTTTTTTAAAGACGATATGTACCTGTTTTGTTAAGGTGAGGATTTCTGATCAGGGAGAAACAGACGGATTCACTCACCCACTACTCAACCAGCTCAGGCTGGGGACAGGTCAACATTTGATGTGGCTTTGCGCAGTTTACCTGTGCTGGGGACTGAAACTGGCACTGCTGCTCTCTCTTGTGCTTAGACTAGTTTGGGGAAGTATCACTGGACTGTGCCACACATCAGTCTGCTCAGCTATAGCTCAGTGGTGTAGAAAAAGTCTTGCTAGGGACCACGCCTTCCTGCTCTGATTCTCTTTTCCTACTCCCCAAACTTTTTTTTCCTTCTTTCTTTCTCTTTTTTTTTTTTTTTATTATTATTATTTGATGTTTTACTGTTGTTGTTTTGCTGGTTCATAGCAAGGAAACTTTAAGAACTTTGTAAGACTACCCTTGGATGAGAAAACAGTTTCCCAGCTGCTTCTGAACAGTATCTGGAAGAAGAGTAAGGAAAAGGTGAGAAATTGCTAAGGAGTCTACAATATACATTTATAACTCAGGTCAGTTAACCATAGCTAGAGGTTTGACTGAAAACATGGTTTATGCATGAGAACTGCATCCCTAAAGTAGTGTGTTCTTACCTTCTGTATGTTGATGTAAATGCATGGTGTCTGCAAAAGTTTTGGATATTGATTTGCAGTATGCAGTGGTTAGTAAGAACAGAAAATAATAAGTGTTAACAGGTAACAAGTAGTGTATTCCTCTGTGCCCCACAGAACCTAAAAGCTAACAAAAAGTCTTAAAAGCTAAGCTTGAGGCTGACACTGAGATGTCTTTTGCTTTTGAGAATGTGCCTCCTTTTACCAGAGTACAGTCCAACAACATCTTCCTTTGAAGACGTACATGATAGAAATGCTGAAATCCAGCCCCAAGGTAAAAAGGTCCAAAAACACAGGGAAAGTGCTAATACACAAAATGTACTGCCAGCTCCCTCAAGAATTAAAGAAACTTTATAACGTCCAGTTCTTTCCACCTTTTCCAGCAGGGCCAGAGCCTCTGTTTCTAGCCCTTTAAGTTTTGAATCAAAGAGGATTCAAACTAGATATTTGCTCATTTAGATCAATTTTGAATTAACTGCTGTTTTTAAAGAATTAGTGATTTATATCTCTGTTAGATCAAGCATATACAAGTTGAGTGACTCACTTAAGGGCACATAATATATATTCGGGACACAGCTGGGAAGGGGATCTGAATCACCTGATTTTCAGGACTAATCTGAAAGTAATAAACAAATTCTTAATATCTAAGTTCTAAGCCAAGGCTTCATGTTCTTGTTCCTGGGTATTTGTAAGAAGTGATGCTTTATCTTGTCAGATTTTCCTCTAACTTGACTGCTGGGAGTCCTGTAGACCCCCAGCAGTGTTATTTCCAAGTTGAAAATGGTTTATAACCTAAAGAACAGTTGGCAGGAGTACTTTTTCCTGTGTCACATCCTTCTACCTAATAGCAAAACAGCATTTTACTTACACGAATGTCAATTTTCAGTTCAGTGCTTTGCTGTTATTAGTGTCGTCTTCTCATTAGGCCTTCCTACGCCAAGAGAAAACTCTCTGCATAAGTGTTCACAAACTTCAGTTTTCCCCTTCCTTCTCAAAAACATGCTATGTTCTGAACTTTTTAGCACATCTGCCAGAGAGGCAAGCTCTTTAAAAGGAAATGGAGGGGGAGAACAGGACAGGACAGGGACACAGCCACCACCACCAAAAGTACTGACTTGCTTTCCCCAGCTTTCAGCTACAAGTTGAGCCCTGAGCTTTGTTTTTCCCCCATCGGATGCTTTGGCACGAAGCATTGAAAACGTAGATTGCTGGACTTGTTCATGGCGTTTCAAAGAGAGCATCATTTGGGCCATACATTAGCAAGCAGGCGAATAATTAATAACAATACACGTGGAAGCAAATGAATGTTTTGCTTGTTGAAAGAGAATGAGAAAGTCAGACAAAGGCCTGGGCTCTGTGTCCTTGCCCTCCACAGCAGCAGAAGAAATAATGTTATGAATAGCATTTAACTTGAATTTGTAGCAAACTGCTGCTTTTATCATAAACAATTGCCAGATGGTATACATTATCTTCCTTTTTTCTCCTTTCACAAAAGCAGCATTAATTGCAGAGCAGCCCAGGGCTCCACTCAGCTCATCAGTGTGATAACACTTCATGACCCTGATTAGCCGTCAGTCTACTCAATTAAAAAGATCATTTAGACATTCACCCAATCATTTGCCTATCGAGCCACCTGGGCCTCAACCAGGGGCTCCATTTTTAACATTCTCCTGCCCTCTCTCATCTCGCCTAGCTTTTTTACATATCTCCAAAAGACGTAATTGAATTAAATAAAGCGTCTCAGGGGCAGCTGCAACATCTGCTGTTTGTGGTATGTCAAGCCTTCAGCATTAAAAACAGTTACATATGCTCCAAATTAGCAGGTCGCAGAGATGAAACAGTCGATGATAGTGTTTTTGTGCCAGCATGAGAAGCAGCTCACAGCTGTGTGCAATTTACAATTAAAGGCTTTATCAGAGCTCAATTGTACTAGTGAATCAAGTGGTGAGAGGTCAGTTAGTGAATTAGACCAATTAGAGCTTGTACAGTTAAATTATCTGTCTTATTACCTACTGATAAACAGCCTTATCATATCTTTACTTGGGTGATGAGGCTTGGAAGTGTTTTATGAGGTGATACTGTACTTTTTTTTCTCTCTGTGTGTAATGGAACTCGGTAGCTCAGCAAACTTAGTTGGATGCAACAAGCACGCAGCAGACAACTTCTTAAAATGGAGAGGGGAATAAAAATCCCCAAACACCTGCAGTTAGAACCTTTAAGCAAAATTAAGTTAGAACAGGAGTCAGGATTACAAATTTTGGCTGTATTTCAGGATGTATTTTTCTGCTTGGTAAAGTCTGAATTCATAAAGTTAACCGAGGGAAATGTTACGCTTTTGATTTCTAGGGTTTTTTTAATTACTGTCTTGCCCTCTCTCACTCCCACTCTGAACGCGGGATGGGAAGCAAAGGACAGACTTTACTGAAGTCAGGCTCTGATTTCCTCCTCTAAAATAATGCACTAATAATGGACAAAGACAGAAACTGCTGCTTCTTAGTCTCGGGATTTACACAGTTCTGAAAACATCACGTATAGGTCTGGACACAGTTGACTGAAGATGGGTGAACTGAACTAAGGTGAGCAAGTATTATGCAGACAAAATGTGTTGGTTTGTAGCTGGGTAGCACTAAGCATCTGGATTGCCATGTCATCCTAATGTGTGACTGGGACATGAGCTGCACGAGGCACTGCAATGCCAAAGTTAGGTACCTGGCCCTAAGAATAAGGCACTTGTGTCAGGGATCCTGTGCAGTCTGGGTGGATAGGAGTTGGGTGGGGAGTTAAAATAAACCAGCATACTAATGAATGACCCAGCCTTTCACCAAGTTGTGTAACAAATTCAGCTATTCTCTGAGGATCAAAAGTCTCAAAAAGCTTTTCTTGCAAGGGGCTATGCAATCCTTGCTCTTCAAAATGAAGCGAGGCTCACACCTTTCTTTTAAAGTACAATCAAACACTGATAATGTGGTGGTACTATTCCCTTTTTAGAGAAAACCCTAGAGATAGACCATCTGCTCAATTCTCTTCTCTGCAGAAGGTAATAAATGATGTGTTGGGCCATAGGAGTGGACTAAAAGCGTGCCTGATTGTATAACTCTGCAGTCAGGGAATTTGGCTTAAAGAAGAAACATTGAGTCCATTCTAAAAGCTGTATTTCAGTTTCTCACATCATCCTGTCATTGGGTAAAAGGCATAAAAGTTATGCATCCTCTGTAAATCAGTGTCCTGAATGGCTGCTCTTCTCTTCGGTCTTCATAGTAGCACAGCTTTGGGAAGAAGGGTGGTGAACACCCTTGTAGGCCATCAGAAAGTGGTATAGTTGGAAACTTCTGGAAGACTCAGGGTTAAATCTCTGTGAGCAAAGGGTGGTCTGCATCTGGACACTGTTCTAAGTATCTCTTCTGTGTTGTGTGGAGCTGGGTTAAGTATATTCAGGAGATATCCACCAGACCCAACTCTTAGCTGAGATTAAATGCTAGTTGATTACTAAATATAGATTTGGTGGGGGCAAGCGAGGGGTTGTTCTTTGATTCTTCTTTGGTGCAAGAATACGTTTTTGGTTTGTGTTTAGTGCATGGCTTCAGTGCGTGTGTATTCAGGCACACAGATTTTGCAAAATGACGAGGGTAAGTTTCAAACAGATGCCTTGAGATGTCTTATTAAAGATTTTGTTTGGAATGAATTGAGAGGGCTGTGATGCTGGCATTAAGGGGGTCCCACCCAATTCCTGCCAATGAATAACGTTTACTCATTTTCTGCAAGTTTGCTACTTACATTTAAAGGAACTCTAATTAGCATGAAAATGGCCCTCTTTGAAACAGCAGATTTAATGTTTTAGTATTTTCCTTAAGTGCGTTGACCTCATTGCCAAGCTTCAAAGGTTTAAAAAAAGTATTTGAAAGAAAGAGAAGGTTTTGAACTTGTGGATGAAAAAAAAGAAAGAAAAAGAATGTTTTTGGAGTGTAAATGAACACGTTTTTCAACACTCATCCTTCCAAGCAGTAGAGGGTATTCAGTTCATTCCTCAAGGGGATGAGAGAAACATGACCTAAGTATTCTTAAAACTGCTGAGATTTGAACGTACAGCATACACTTGGTTAGGATCCTGATCTCTCCTACAGTGCACATGCTTCTGGCAGTTATGGGAATTCTTCATCCTCTCCTCCTGTTGCAGTCTTATAACTTCAGAATGATGTTTGCCCTTGATAAGCCAAAAGTGAAATTCGAGCCCCAGATACTGTAGTTTTCTATTTTTACATGCTGAGTTGTACCTGACTGTATTTACATTAAAATTATTTTTGCCATGAATTCAATAAATAATGTCTCGCAGGGAACAATGAAACAATGATTTAGAGCTCTTTTTAATATTTTTTTTTTAATATTCTTGCCTTTGTATGACAATCAGTAAATTATTTCAGCACCTTTTTTAGGATGTAGGAGTTTCTATAGCTTTCTAAAAGTGATTTTGAATTTTAAGTGTTGTTTTTCTTTCCAGCAAAGGTCAAGTCCCTGTGTATATGTCTAATTATTAAGCATAAACACGTTACTTACATAACTCAGTCTTCATCTAGAATAGGGAAAAAACAGGAAAGCTCGTTAGAGACTGAGATATTGCAACAACAAGACCATATTATGTTGACAGACTGATTTCATGAAAATCCTATTGTAAGTGCAATCTTGTATTCAGGATACAAGATCTAAAGAGAGACACACTGAGAGTTACCCACAAACAATAATTACTATTCATCATCTGTTAGCTGAGAAAACAGGAGCAGTGAGGGCATTGCATCACTTACTGCACTTATGAACCTCAACTTGGCAAGCCAAGTTCTTCATGGCACAAGATCGTAAAGCTGATTGTGACCTTGAAAACACTATTAGATAGGGCACTGTCAAGATGATAATCTTCTGACATTTTGTTTTTGTCTTTGCTACTAGTTGCAGCTTAAATATTTAAAACCAGAAGAATTTTGACCACTGTTACCTGTTTTTATCCATTTAATTTTTTGCTTTCTGCTTTTTGTACTTACCTGATAGAACATCACAGTTCTTTACAGCTAGTTTCATTCAAGGTTTTGAGAAAATATGGAACTGTAGCTGTTTCCAGACACCCACAAATAATGCTATGTAATGTGCAGTCACATCTGAGCTTTGTGCCTTACATTTGTGTGTATTGTGCTGATTCAATTTAGCTGATGTCAATTGAAAATGATGGGAATTGCTCATGAGCTGCAGCTTAGTAGATTCACTGAGTAACCCAGCCACAGCCCTTCTCAAGAGTGGATTACAGAGACTTGTTTGGGACAGTTGAACATTTAAGAACTAGTATATGGTAACAAATATAAATGTTTACATCATGAATATAAATGTTTGAAGAAGTGGAGCACAAATGGCATAGAAGTCTTTGTCTCATGGGAACAAATAAATCACCCACCCAAGGAGTGGTGCTTATGTGCTTGCAGTAGTCATCTCTGTTTTCACAAATACTGTGGTTTCTTCTTAAAATCTCTGCTTATCCATTTCCCAAACAGCACTACCACAGAACTCATATGAATATTATGTAATAATAAAACGTTCAATAAAATACAGTAAGACATTGAAACAGTTTGGTTCTGACGCATGCATTTGTCTTGAATGGCAAACTGGGACTTACAACAATTTAGTTTTCAAGTCCTTTTTCGCCAATTATACTTTGCCAAAAGTATATCTTCACTAAACATCAGCAGTAGCTGGTTTTTATACACATACACACACTCTAAATACCCTCATTTTTCCCTAGCATAAAACTCTTCAATTTTGTATAGCAAATCTAAGCTGTCTGAGGTGGAGGGAGGGCAAAGTCTTTGTCTCCACTACCTATAGGCATTGATTCATGACTATGAATAGCTTTCCTTTTCAGATAGTGGCAGTGGTTCCTTCCTCTGATTGTCCATTCTACACTAACTTCAGTTTCTTGCCTTCTTTTTGCTGTTAATACGGAGGCAGGTGAATGGTTGCAATTTACAGTTTAGCTCATTCAGTTAAATTAATGATTTTCTCGTTCTATTTAAGACACAGGCCGCAATCTCTGTTGTTTCACTGGCTGCTGAATGAGCACTTTACCTGTCCTTGCACAGCAGAGAGGGGCAAGAACCACATTTCTTCCAAAATAATTATTCTCAGTGATGGATCAGAAACCCTAATTTCAGTTCCCAAGACTGCTTCCTCTTGTTTTTTTCTTCAGTGGGCAAATCTCACGCCCGTTGTGTATCAGTGTTATTTTCAGGTTATTGCTTCCCTGTCTTTGTACTGTCACCTACCAGTGTTTTGTAGAGTGTTTCAGCCTTGAAGCACATCAGCTCTGATTTTCCAAACTGACTTTATGCTTTCTCCATAGTTATCTTGGTTTCTCTTCTTAGTCTATGAAAAAATACAGGACAAATCATCTGCCTATACTAAATGAGTCCTACAAAAGCAATTGTATCAGTTGAAATAGTCTTACAAGGCACAAAAGTACGGGAGTTGCTTAAGAATCTTGCAGCTTTATTGTCTTCTAATTTGTAAACCTTTAAGTAACTTCCAGCATTTACACTTCTTTCTTTTTCCCATGTCATTACCAAATACAGAAGGTGCATCAAAGGGTGATAGTTTATTATAGGAAGTTGTAGGTTCCAGGATGACTAAATCAATGGGGTAACTTTTCTGACTACTAGATATATAATCAGGGAATAACTTTCCTATACTTCTGTAAAGTGCGTTTGGATACTAAATAACATGTGGATTTTGCTGCCAATCTTTTACTCCAACTTAGGACCCTGTCCAGCTACTAAAAGTAAAAGAAAAAGCCAAATGGGAGTATGAATCAAAAGAGGCCTTTGGAGTTATATCATACATTTTAGATCTAGTATCTCCTTTCTTAGAGTGTTTTAATTAATTTCATCCTATCCTCTAAAAATCGTAACTGTTTAGTACTATTTACTGTATTTCTCAACATGTAGCAGCTTCAGATTGTGTAAATTTTTTTCCCCTTGTTTGCTCAAGAAGGAAATCTCTAACTCTCTTTGTTATTTTAGATAAATGCGAGGTTTGGGTTGTTGGGTTTGGTTGTTTTTTTTATAGGCACAACACCAGACCTTCATATTGCTCATGAAAGATTAATTCTTGATCCATTATTATTTTTACTCTGTGTTAATAATGTATTAGATGTGCTTATTGCATATCTGTGGATGTATAGATGGGTACACTTTGGTTAGACCAGTCAGAAGTGTTGCTGAGATCACCCTCACTCCAAACGGATTCTAATGCTTATTGGTTTCATGTTTTAAGAAAAATGAGTCAGTGCATGGAGGAATTTTATTCAAGATGTACTTATTAGCTGTGTTGCCTTAGTGAAGATTATACTTTCGGTATCGATCAAACCAGTCTCCCCTGGTGTACAGATGCTTAATTCCCTATTAACTCCCAAGATATGACTAACCCAAAGAGTACATTTTAACAAGTGGTGCTGCTTCCTCCAAAGTGCACACAAACCCCCTGGATTAAAAGTAACTCCCCAAAAGCCTTTTGTGTGCATTCGTTACCTGCTTGCCTTGATGTAGTGTTTCTCCTGACATAGCATTTTTTCCTGATTTTGCTGAATAATTCCACTTTATTCTTGCTTTGAGTAACACCAGATATATGATCATTGCTTTTTTTTTTTTCTTTTTTTTACCCCTTCTTATAATGGTATGTTTACAGCTGGTTTTTAAAGTTAGATGAAATGTTTTAAATTTCAAAAACGGGTGATTCTTCTAAACTTAGCTCAGGTTGGAAGTTTGATTAGTAGCCAGTGGTAATAACGTGTGTATAAATTCCAAGTCTTTGCACTGAATAAGTCAAATAAATTTGGAAACCCATGTTTGTGATTCTTGAAAAAAAAAGGCTTGACTGATTGCTATTCAGCAATCCAGAGTGGCCCAAGTACCAGCCCTAATGAAAACTTTGTTGTGCATATCTCGTTAGGACAACAAAAGGACTTTAATTCTGAGTAGTTTACTGCTTAGTGATCTTGTCTTACTGAGGGCGTGAGAGAGTCACAAAGCTGGAACCTCAACATTTTTGCACATGTCTTTACATACCTACGTGAAAAGTTGCGATTTCATCCTTCTACAGCACAGAAAAAAATACAACCCAAAGTCATCATCAAGTATAAAGACTACTACTTTCAGCTGCAGGTATATTTCTGAATTGCTCATCAGTTTGCCACACTTTAACTGCTGTCTGTAAAGCCATTCCTAAACACAAAATGTGTGTTTAGAAGAAAACTCGATCACGAGTAAATCTTTAACACAGTATACAACTTGAGTAGTGCTGTGATTAAAATTCTTCATGTGCCAGTATCCATAAGATTTCATTTTTAATTACCTAACTTTTCTAAAAGGTATCTAAACTTGACATCATTTCTCTATTACTGGCCATGAGCACGTCTCCACAAATTACTGTTATCTGTGAATCTTACAAGCGTGAAGTTCTGTCTTTGGTTACAGAACATGAATGAAGTTGTGAGTTAGTCTGAACTGATTACCAATCACTGTGACATCCCATGAGACGCCACCACATTAAACTTCAGACTGATTGCTAAATCTGTGGATATTTCTGTGTAAAGGTTCCAGGTAGGCTCACTAGCTAGGATTATTTGAGGGTATCGAAGGATTGGTGCATCCTGCAGCAAGAATTAGGTAAGCATAAATCAAGATATATTTACAGTGACATTACAGAGAAGTAGGGGAGTACCTTTTTCTTACATTTTTATTTTAAATTTTGGAATATCCCACCTTTTTATGGCAAGCTGCTTACCATACCTTTTTTTTTTTTTAAATGTCAGGGCCGAATAATATAGGAAGTTTTAGACAATATACTTCTTGAGTTAATAAAAACCTTGTCTTGTGTGGGGAATATTTTTAGTTGTGAATTCAAATTAATTAGGTCCTACATCTGTTGACAAACATTTTGGACAGTGTCTGTTTCCTCTTTCAAAAGTCTTCTAACATAAGAAATTTAGAACTAGTTTCATAATCCGTGACAAATAAATTGGGAGACACAATGGTAATGTTTACTTGTTTTAAACTGTGTCTGTCTCCTGAATATTGTTCTCTGGTTTTAGCTAAATATTTTCTATAAATAGCAAGAAAGTGGATTGTTTAAAAACATTCTAAATTGACTTTAAACATTCAGATTATCTTGACTAGACAACACTGTTCTGTTTTTAAGTACCCTGAATATAACCTTTAAAAGCAGGCTTCTAGAGCAAAAATTTGCAATTATGAATTTCAGATTTTGAACTTCTTGGATCGTTCCACAATGCTTACTTAAAATGTCAGAGACTGAGAATCATATTTTAACATATTATGAACATAAAAGATGAAAAAATACTATGAAAAGGAAAAATCATAGTCAAAAAAAAAGGCACATTAAAATTTTTATAAGATATTTTTACATATTCATCTAATTTATTTGTCATTTTAACGGTAGAAAATAACCGAAAAGATATTTAAAGTCCCTTTACACACAGCTTAAATTCATCTTTACTGAATTTCCTGGAGCCATTATATGTTTTTTTTGAACAGGAAACACAAACATTTATATAACACTTCTCCATCGTTAAGGAGACTCTTCATGGCAGTAACATGTCCCCTGCTTTTTCTGTAAAACAGCTCTAAGAAACATGTTCTTTGGCCAGAACTGATCCGTAAATCCATCTTGCCCACTGTTCAGGGTTGGTGGTTACAGAGGAAGAGAAGTTACACCTTCTGTAAGTAACACTTTTCATTCTATCAAGGAGTACTATTTAGATGGCTAGTATATCAGAACATCTTTACATAGCAGATTTTTCTTTGAGGAACCCACAGAAAAATTATTCAACATTTTATCCCATCTTTTTTTTCAAGACATTAATCCAGAAGCCTTCTATGTGCTTTCTGCACAGGATGAACGGCACTTGCTGTGGCCACATTATATCCCAATCCAGCATTTGGTCACTGATCTGTGTTGTGAAACGGCAGGGTCAATTCAATGCAAACATCACAGAATAATTGCTTAACCTATCTTCCCCCTCGTTCAGAGCACTTCAGTGTTAAGTATAAAATGAGCGTGCGTTATGATTTCTGGCAAATCAATAAAACTAAAGGATTTGTGACCAAAGCCTTAATTGTCTTAACAAGAGCATGTGTGCCTCTCAAATTAATGAATCTTCAAGTGCTATTGGCTTCTTTTCCCCTTAAACCTTTTGAATGCTTCAGATTTTAAATAGCAGAGTAAATGTTCTGTGTGTTAACAGCTTCCCAAATTAGCTATGATTTTCTACCTTGGACTATGACACTCGTTACTGGACTTGTGTCCTGTTATTTCCACTTGTCTGTGAAAAATGTGTTGGGATCAACTGATTCTGCATTTTTGGTGGGTCGTTGTTTGGGCTTATATTGTAACTTCAATGTATATGATAGAAAAGATTAAGAGAGCATTACCAATTGCACCCCCCATACAGTTAAGCAGATCTTTCAGACACTTGAGCAGTGATAAGGTTATTCGGGTGACGAGTAAAACCACTGAGCTGGGGTAAACGGGTCTGTGTCTGGGACTCTGGTAGGTAGGTGTAGATTCCACACAATCTCTGTTGTGTGGAAACTGTTCCTCCGAAAATGATACCTAGTTTATGTTTTTATCCACTATGAAATTCAAAGCTCATAAAGCTCATCCGTAATTCTTTTCAATGTCTACCAGACACATTCACTCTTGGGCAGATGATAGAAAATTGAGTAGATTCCTCACCAGATCCTTAAAGACCTCACAGCCTTACCCTCATTTAAGAGCTCATAGCACAGGGATACAATCTAGAGGTGGCAAAGACTGGCCATTGTTGGTCTGATTCTGCAGGGCAGCGGACGATGTGAGTGACAATCAAAGTTGATACTGGAATTATATATAGAAATGTTTCTTAAAAAGTCCAGGCCAGCTTCCTATTATTTGTTGCAGAGTATCGCGTAGAAGTAGCCTACAAATTTGCAAATTATTTGCAGAACTAGGAAATTTTGTAAAGGACTACGGCAAAATACCGTTGCTAGAATAAGGAAAGACATAACCTCCTAATCATAAATAAACCATGAAGGTCATGGTCAACACACAGATGACAGAATGCAACTGAAGGACCACTTCAGTCAACTCAGCCTCAGGCACTGGAGAAAAATCATATTTAAGTGTAGTGATATGTCAGAAGGCAATAATGAACCCGAAATACCATCAACTTCAGGATGACATTCGCAGAAATCTGAACTCTAAGAGCATTGATCTTATGTGTAAAGGCAGGCAGAAAATGATTGAAGTTGACAGAAACTGTGAATTTGAAAGACAAATCTTAATCCTAAATCAGAAATAATGAAACTAATAGTGGTTGTGAGCAATGTACTGTACATACATATAGCATCATTGAATACATAATCCCAGTGCAACAGAGAGTTTAAAAATAAACTGAAAATGATCTGATGGTAGAGGTTAGTAAACAATTTGGTATAAATGATGTACTTTCAAAGAGAAAAGTGAAATATTTAAAAGATAATATCTTGAACTGCTGAATGGCATCCACATTGCTTTTCTTCTGGAAGTGCCGTTACTAGTCCCACTAAAACAGTCTTTTCAGAGGGGTTAAAAGGCATCTGTCATTTTTCATCTGTAATCAAATAATCCATAAATATAAATTATACTTTTAATATATAGCTATCTGAGAAGATCCTCACCACAATTCCATCTGGTGAAAACTGACATTTTCTTGTTCCAAGGCAATTGACTTCCAGTGATGTACAATGGCTAAGCATCTGGCACTTTCATTTCACCGCTCCCATCTTTGAACTCTTTTCACTGACAATTTCAGGTAAAGGAAAGCAGAAACTGATTTTTTTCAAAATGAGTTTCTAATATTTAAATGGTAGTCTCTTTTTTTATGTATATATATATTTCTTGCGATGAGGCTAATGCAACCTTTGATTTGACAACACAAATAAAATGAGCATTCAGGAAAATTTAGAAGCCAGTAAATACAGTTATTGTTGTTGTGGGGGTTTTTTGTTTGGTTTTTGTTGTTGTTGTTGTTGTTGTTGTTTTTTATTTTTGTTTTTGTTTTAAATGGCTACATTTAACCATAACATCATACTTTTCTGATACTGATGATTAAAAGTACTTTCGGGCGTACCTGTTTTCATGTCTACAGATAGATACTATTCATGTATTAATTATGCGCAGTTTATGGAGTCACAATTTAACCATCAGAGCTATATGCCTCAAAAGAAGTAGAGATTCTGTGAAAGTGGAGAAAAGTTAAAAGTATGAGCTTTAACAGCTGTAAATGTCTTAGTTTCATATGCACAAGTATGATCTTTTTTTACAGTTTTTGTGCTTGTGCTCCCTGCAATGTTTTATAATCTATCTTTGCTTTGATAGCTGAACTCTAATTTCCTATCTATTGATGTTTCACGTACATAAAGGAGCAAAAATATTCTAACTAAGCTTGCAAAGGTAAGTGACTTACTGTTTCACTACTTTTCACTACTTACTGTTTCAATAGCATTATGATATATATACTGTTTTGAAATTAGACTTCAACAAAACAGGATTTATTGTATTTTATTTTAATTCATATTTTTTTCCTGTAAATAATTAAATTAAAAAGAATAGTCCCCAAATATTGAATGAAAAGTGATCATAGAAGAAAAAGATAAAGGAACTGCAGAAAATTTACACTTGGCATAAAAAAAATGATGTCTTCTGCAAGACCAGCAAATTAAAAGCAACACACTTCATCGGGTGTTTCTCATAACAAAGAAATGTAGTGCTTGGTATGATCTGTGCAGAATGATTGCAGAACCATTGTCAGACGTTGTACTGATAGCTAATCAACACAGCTCAGTCAACAATCACTAGATGGAAGAAAAGCTGAAAGTCCTGCAATTATGCAATCATCTTATGTATTGAGAGAACCACTACCCTTCATAGAAACAGAAAATTGACAGTGCATTTGTGGTGGACAAAGACATCTAGTTCCTCAAGTGTGGTGTCTTTCCACAATTCCATTTTTCCTGATTTAGGTCTCTCTTTAAGTTCACGGTGTCTTGGTGTGCAAGTCTAATTTCACAGGAGAAACATTCTCAGAAATATTAATGGGTTGTTGCTGAAGAGAGGGTGAAGAGACAAAATTTCAGATCAATTTGGTGATGCTAAACAAGAAGTAACTGACCTATGAAGCTTCACTCAAGTTGCCTTATCTATCAATACTGAAGAACTGTGAGCATTAGAAAATGTATTCCTGTGATTATGTTAACAAAATCCAGTGTTTGCCTGGAGTTGAAGGAAACACTGTAATTCCGAGCGTCTAAAAATTCTGTAAGCTAAGAGACACTTTGTAGACACGACAGCTAGAAACACAAACTGGGGGGTGGGGGAGGGAGGGAAGTACTTACCTGCTTCTCAATGCCTTTTTTTTTTTTTTTTTTCAGAATAGACTCTCTTTACACTGAGTTTTGTTTAACTTTGCTGTTTAAACAGGGTCTGTTTGCTGAAAGTCACTAGAGGACTAATTTATCGCCTTGTATGCTTTGGTTGACCAGTTGGCTACTGAACCAGAACACTCCCTGGTGGCCATGCCAAAGTAAATGTTTTGAAACTGCACCAGGATCCACCTTTGGTTAAAACTGGGAGAAGGCAGGAGAAATCAGTGGGTTGATAGGTCTCTCCTGACTCATGACTCACCTTTAACTTCGCAGGGTCTTAATGAAACTTAGACTCCATTGAAAGTCACTGCGAGCCCTTGGTGCTGGCTCAGACTCGTTGTGCAGCATCTTTAGAAGTCACCAAGCTAAACTCTAACCAGAAAATGAACCAACAAAATTCAATGGCTCACCTGAGTCAATACTTAGTGAAAAAAAACCAAGCAAACACATACCCCCAACCCCCCAAACCTCATCCATCTCTCCATCCGAATTACTCTCTTGTGTCATCTCAAATATTTGAGAATCGATTCTGGACTGAAATTATTTTGGTCTGTTGATTCAGAAGGAATTGGGTTCGGTCTGCTTTGGTCTGAGTGAAGAAGGAATCTCTGATTTTATTCATCTCCACAATTAGAATATGAAGATCTAAGGTACTCTAAAGTCATATGAGCATATTTTGTTCTTTTTTCTCAACTAATTCACTTCAGAACAACTGAACAAAACAGAAAGGAGCAGAATCTAATCATATCTTTAAAAACTAGAGATTGTTTGAAGGTCTTTATAAGGAAATTACATGAATGCAAGACTGAACTGAAAAGCAAATAATAGCTCAAGTAATTTGACTATATGAAAAAAGAAAGAATTTATCAGAAAATGGAGTGTCAAATGCATATAACGTTGATTTGTTGCAAACATTGACTAAATCACTCAGTGTTCTCCATAAAATGCACCTAGAAAATACCTTCCAGCTTCAGTATTATTTCACGGTTCCCATTACCCAAAACTGAAATTAATTTCCTTTCAGATGTTTTCTCTTATTCCTTGCTTTAATTCTGTCTCGATACGACAGGACTTCCGTTTGCCAACAGAGGGCAATAGTCAAGCTAGGAAAGACTGCATCCATCATTTTTGCAACTTCTAATGAGTCAGAAGGACACATAGAATCCTCATCTGCTTTTATGGATATTGCTGTGTAATTGCAGTGTAATTATGGCGCACAACAACTTCAGAAAATTATCTTTGAAGAAAACAGCTGGTTCTCTTTAACAAACAGAGATGAAATCTTGTCAATTTAAAAAAAAAAAAAAATCCAAAGGAAAAATACTAAAAATATATGCCAATAATAAACAGGCAACAACAACAAAGAAAAAAATAACATAAAAAAATTGAAATGGATAAATCAGAGAAACTGCTATGAAAAATAAGACCAAAGTATAAAACATTAGAAAATTACAACGATGTGAATGTGCTTTCATTATATGGTTTTATATTACAAAGCAAACAGGCTCGTCGAAAAGATTTCCATTTTCCTTCTCCCAGTCATGTGCAGCACGTAGGACCCCGATCCTGATGGTACTTCTGCACGCCTCAGACTCAGCAGACGAAATCCCCTTGGTTTCTGTGGAATTTCACAGCCCGATAAGGCCAGCCCTGAGCCACAGAGCTTGCCAAGTCTTGCTCTCCCTAATAAATGATGATGTTTTTTGCCAGGGAGGTGAGGACAGGGGACCAGGGTGCCGGTGCTGGGAACTGGGCTTTGGTGGGTAGCTGGAGGGAGAGGAGAAGCTGAATAGAGAGGAGAAAATCTCTGCTGAGCCAGGCATCAGCCCTGTGGCTCTCGGGAAGGGTACGGCAGCTGTAGGGAGCGATTGCCTTGTGGGGAGCAGATCTTAGAAGGATTGAGTTTTAGCAAGCAGTAACTGGGGAATGGGACCAAACCGCCTCCACCGCAGGCCTGGATGTGCACCAACTGATGTTGGCTAAGGAAAGTGGATATGGGATTTAGTGCACTTCCGTAATGTGGAAACAATAAAAAAAGAGAAAGGAAATATTGCAAAACACTTTTTAGTCATTACAGCAAGTATTTCCAAGGCTTTTGAAATCTATATTGATATATAAATACAATTTTTATTGTTGTTGTTGTTATTATTAAACTTTACTAAAAATTAGTCCAAAACAACAATTAAACAATCTATGCAGAAACATATGTCATATGGCAATACTCTTTAAGCCCTAGGGCTAGGAAGCTTTCAGAATTGACGAACATTATTTCCATATGATAAGGTGGGTGAACTGAAAGAATGGCTTTATCTCCCCTAGGTTAATTAGCACATCACCTGGGGAGATCTTCTGTAGACAATAGGTAGACGGATGAGAGGAAAACGTACATCATACCAGCTGCAGTACCCTTGTGCTACATTTACATGATGCATTTCACAAATTTGTGAAGAAAGTTGGACTACCAGACTTAAAATAGTTATTGGGCAGCAAAAATCAACTGTATTAAACTTGAAAGCGTGTGGCCAAGATTATGCAGGGGAACTTTATTTGGCATATGGTGTGATCTGTGACATTTTGAAAAGGGTTACTTTTTTGTTTATCAGAATCATATTTTAGCAATTTTTAATTTGCACGTATTTAGAAATTTTTTGAACTTCAAACACACATAAATTCTGCAGGCTGTGTCTGTATTACATTATGGAAGCATCACTTGTGAGTCTGCAGTTAAGGATGTGCTTTGGACTTACAATAGGGTTATTAAGGTATAATGATACATTTTCAGTCAATTTAACAGCACGACTAATAATAAATTAAACCCACAGCATATGCTACATGCAAAAACTTAACATTTCTGAAAGAACTATTTAATATCCTTAATGGTGCGTGATGGTTTAGCTTCTTGCATTCCATTTCCTTGTTTGCTTAAATTTTGCAGAAACAGTGATGAGGCTGAAGAAAACCTCAAATCAGAGCCAGAGTTCACTATTGTATTGTTTTCTGTGCCTGATGCAGCACGAGACTTGTCCAAATATTTGGAAAGGCCCCTCTCTGACAGTTGATCCACTGTGTGGGCAACGCTGCTTCTCCACGGAGTGGAAGTTTTCATTTAGTTCGAGAGCTTTGAACCATGCTGGGAGTGGGGTGTCGGAACTATGGGCAATTGGAAATAAGGACAATTGGAATTACAGCTGGAGAGCACTTGGGAGAGGCTCGTGTGTTTGTAGCAAGAGGACTACCCTCTCCCTGAAAATGCAAGTTTACTCATAGTCCAACCAGTAAACTGGGAAGACCCTTCTGCACTGATACCTCTTACGCAGCCTGGGGGAACAAACAATCTTAAGCTGTACCTCAGAGAGGCATGTGGTTGATGTTGCTATTTATCCTGCCTGATAATGAAAGGTTAGGGAAACAGTCATCGTTACGGCTGTTTCTTGCCAAGAGGACAAAGAAGAAAAACAAGAAAGATGACTTCATGAACTGAGCTGAGGAAATATTAGCAAACAGTGGAACTGAACAAAAAATTGAACATGCTTGAACCTGTGTTTTAAAATGTTCAAGCCAGGGTTCCACTATACGGAATTAAATATTCTAAAAGCAATACTGGTGAGAAATTATATGTAGACAGCAACATGAATTTTCCTATGAATTCTCCTGATTACTGAAAGAGTTTTTTAAGTATTAAAATGAAATATGAACATCCATTTCAAGAAATGACATCTCTGCTTTAGAATCAGTGCTCAATTAATAATAACAGAGTTTTATCGTGCAGGTATTTACTCCTTAACAAAGTGATTATGAAATATGTATTTTTTATATTGTAACACTCAACAGCAGCAGGTAGTTTTTGTATTTTCAAAGAAGGACACGTTCCTACAGGAGCTGATAATTTAAGGATGGACATGAAGTCAGACACTGGAGGAAGAAACAAGAATTTTTTGGTATGCCAAGGACAATTTATTTATCCACAAACAACAATTATATAGACATGGTTAAGTAAGTGATACCATCATAATGTTGCAATGTTGACACTGGGAATAATCAGTTCACATAAACTTCAGTGTGGTTCATTGCTTGGTTGGTTTTCTAGAAAATTCTCAAAGTTGGAAACACTGAGGATTAAATTAGCTGTGCATGACAGATTTTAGGCATCACCTAAATGGTGTAGGCAGCACTTCTGAGTGCAAAGGAACTTCAAAGAAAGGAAGAAAGCATTTTTTACAGATGACACCTTTTTGGCCTGATGATTTGGTGATGAAATTTATTTACAGTTGAAGAGAATGACTTAAAAGGTATAACTGCCCTGGTAATACCAATTAATCATGTTAGTGACATAGGAGTATCTAAATCAATAGCCAACCATAGAAATACCAAATTATTTTAGGAATTTAGGAAACATCTTTAAAAATTATGCAAACTGATATTTGCTTATCGTTCTTGAATAGAGTTATAGCAAAAATAAAGACTAGGTAAGCCCTGTGAATCCCAAATCTTTTCATGAAACCAGGGTAGGGACTTCTAAAATTTAAGTGGTTTAGTGCAGAAGCTGAGGTCTTTTTTTTTTTCTTCTTCTTTTTTTTTTTTTTTTTGGTTCTCTGCTTTAGGTGCCATTTTTCTTTCTCTCAGATAAGTAAATGTAGAAAACATCATGTTTTGTTTGGATGCGAGGGCTCTCACAATGGTCAGCATGTTCTATTTCCTACTTTTTATCTTCTTGTTTTGCTACAAACCGGTTGTGACTTGATTGCTTTTTATATGGGAACTTATGGCTGTTTTTGTGAAATGGTTTTCAGTTTTGTGTCACCAATTATGACACTGAGAAGCATAATGGAAACATGTCTGTTGGAAGGACCTAGCTCGCATGAGCAGTTTTGGGGGGGTTGATACTTCAAGGCCATATCTCAGATTTATTTTTCATCATGCAGGAAGGAGGAGTTGAGTGGACACAACTCTGTCTCTCAAGTGATGATGGGAATGTCAAGACTCTCCGTCTTCGTTTTGGCAGCTCTACTTAAAATAGCCTTCTGAAGCTCTCCTGCTAGTTTAAACGTTGTAGTAACAATGTAGGTTTTTAAAAGCCTCCTATTTTATTTCTGCTTAGTTGTAGTGAGCTGTCAGTTTTTTTGAAAAATGTTTTCTTCATTCTTGTTTATTTCAAGGTCAGAGAGAAGAAGGACTGTGTGCACAGCAGCAGAGAAAATGAAGCAAAATGTGTACTTGTCTGAAGTTCAGCTATATATGAGCAGTTGACATAAAATTCATAAAGGTCAGACTGTTCATAGTTCCACAACCATGTAAGTATCTTAATCTATAACTTCAAAACAGATCTATTTAAGGTAAGACACAGCTGTAATCATGAAAGTCTTGTATCTCAGTAGTTTTGTTTTGGATGAAGTCTTTCCATATATCTTAGTGACTATATTATTTACTTTTCACTCCTCTGAAGAACTATATGGAATTTAATTGCCTCTTTGTTAATCAAGCTTTGTAAATCACCACTAAGCCTCATTCCAAATTTTTATTAAATATAAGACATCAGAAGGAGGTTGCTATCCCGTGTTGCTTGCATTTAGTGTGTACTATGCAGATTTGTTTACTACAAGATGTCTTCAAACAGTATTTTCCTCTGCACTTCTGAATCTGACTGTCCTATTAGCAGACTCTTTCAAGTTAAAAAATTAAATTAAGTAGTAGATTATGTCTCTCCCTTTCTAGTAGTTCTTTTACCTGCTGGGGGAGACAGAGTTGTTCTCATTTTCTACATCCACATTTTCCCTCATCCTGATCTACCTAGTTCTCAAATGCAGGTAAGCAGCGGCTGCACTAACATAGCTTGACTTCTCAAGAAAAGTCAGTCTCAACCAGTAATCTATTTTGATTGTCACTGCTAATTTTTGAAGTCAAGCTGAAATGGCTTCATCGCTCAGCAAAAAGTTTTGTGTACCTAATCCCTTCCCACCAGTGCCGTGGCCTGTCCTGCAAAGAACTACAGTAACACACAAGCGTGCTGTATCGGTGCCTAAAAATACCGTTGTCCTAGCCCAAAACAGCTCAATGTATTTAAAATTTTCCCAGCTAGTGAATCTTTTATTTTAAGAGATTGGTTTTCAAATTGTCCTTTGTTGCGAAAGGGAGCACTCTACATATGTGAGTGTTTCCAATGTATTTCCTGCCGCCAAGACCTCCACCTTCCATCTAGTCATTTGTAAGTACCCAGAGTTGGCCACGGGCCTGTTGCTGAGAGAGAGCTTCTTCACCAACATATGGCTGTGCTCAGAGTGATTGCTCTGGCCTTCAGTCTGCTCATTTAAGTCTAATGAGGTCCGCAGAGGTGACTGGATGACTCACACAATGAAGTCATTTTTCCAATTAGCATTCTGACAAATGTATTATAAGTAGAGCTGCTTCAATAGGTTTCCACATCTGGGGGAGAGATCGTGTATCAAAAAATACTCCCTTACTTTCTTCCGATCTGGTCCGAGAAATTTCATTCACTCTTGGGTATGACTGTTCACACAACAGATGGGTATTTCATGTCTAAGGGGTGTGACCCATTCCTGAATCAAACTCTTTCTGTATCTGCAATCCAAAACGCTCAGGCAAGGCATAAAGTTAACCTTAGTCTTGAGTAGCTGCTCATAATGTTCATTCTGAAAAACCTTCCTTTTATTAGGAAGTCTTTTATTCATTATTGTGGGATATAATGTTTGGAAATGTAAGTAGCTGACACCAAATGGAAGACTTTTAAGTAACCAATTGAAAAGCCATTCTTCCTGTGTGCCCATGCCTTCGTTCTGGTATTTGTGAACGTTTACTCAAACAGCTTTTGTTGCATGAATAGGAGAGGAAGAAGAGAATCCAAAATCATCTAAAGAGTACTCAATTTTTTTAACTTGGTAATGGCTAAGCATTATTTGTTATTTTCACATTTAAAAATTATTGATCTATTTAGAAAGCAGAAGCAAAACCACATAATTTAGCTAACACGCTCTACAAATTGTGAATAGTCAAAGTAAATTGTCAGCAAATCTCCCTGTGTACTGTAGTTCAGTATATAAACTGCTCACAGGTCTAATGAAAACAATTAATAAATTCATAGGAACTCAAATTCTTTACCAGACAATCTGGAACATAATCAAATAATGTATTATTTTAGATAATTTATGCATGATAAATAATTCAGCTACCACTAATTGGAAGTTTTCTACTCAAAAGAAACAAAAATAATAATTTTACTTTGATAAAATATTGAAATTTCTATGAACAGTTTATTTTTCAAAATTCAACTCTGTTGAGATATATAATCAGCACCAAGTGAACACCGCAAGTTGTGCAGGAGCTATTTAAGAGAAAAATAAGTCCCTGAAATTATTCCAAAAAACAAGGAACCTGTGGCTTCTTTCCTTTACAAATTGTTTGGGTTTCAACAATGTTATGTTGCATTTCTAACTGTTTTATTATCTATTATGTTCTGATGTGAGTCAAGATGTGCAAAGTGGGGTAGTGTCTGTTATTGGACCAACTGCCACAGTTGGGAAAAATTGTCAGTTTTTATTAATACACAAGAACTCCTGAAGATTTGAAGAAGATGAAGGAAACTGTAAAGCTAAAAGCACTTACTTCATTCATTGCTTTCAGAAGACCATAAGCAGCTGGAGCATGTAAAGACAACTCAATACAAAGCCCTATAACAATCCTCAAATTAGTTCTCAACTCAACAGAATGAGGCAGCGTTGTCTGGACAGAGAACTGTCCTAAGAGGACTACAGTGACCAAAGCAAGTATTTGTGGATGCACTTGCAAACTTCAGGTAGGTTTTACCCAGATTGGTCTCAGTTAACACAGGCTGTTGTGAGCTCTGCTCTTTACAAACATGATACTGTAATCTTAGAGGTCCATTAATGTCTCTTTCATAGCGACTTAAAATTAATCTGCCAGAATATTCTCCTTGTACAAAGCAAAACCAGCCCTCCCTCTAAAAACCCCCTTGCATTTAACAGATCAAATAATCTGACAGAAAAGTCAGGCTGGAAAGGGTGGGCTAGGAAAAAAAAAGAGAGCAAGGCAGTAGCCTTCTATGATTCCTGAGGAGACAGTATATTTGATGATCTCATCGTGAAGGTTACTAAATAAATGAAAGTAAATGGCTGGTTGATTCGCTTTAATTCAACGTGTGGTGTAGACACTTCCTTCCCATTCCCTCACTACAGTACATTGGATCACATTAGGCTTGACAATAAGGATTGACTTAGTGGTTTTCAGTTCTGTGTAGTGATTTTGATCCTTTTTCAAAATGATTTACCGATTGCTGTAATGTGCTCTCTAACTCCTCATTTTCTTTGTGGTACTTTTGTTAACTTCTTTTTTTTTAAATCATTACTACAACTTTATTGACATACATTAACTGATAATTTCTAAATCTCCCAATTAACTATTTCTATGTTAGTTTTGTTATCAAATCACTGGCTTTTTAGTTCTTTTGTTTTTCTTTTTCTTTTTTTTTTTCTCCTTTTTTTTTTTTTTTTTTTTTTCCTTTTTTTTTTTTTTTTCATTCTCCCCTGTTGAGTGGAGAGAGGGGGTTGAGCATAGTTGTCAAAGGCAATAACAGGCTACCAAAGTTACTATTGCATTAAGGCAGGTATGAATTTTAAAGTGTGTTTGACTTGAAGCAGGAATGCAGTACAAATGCAAATATTCCCCAGTGTAAAATAAAGCAAATGAAAGGAAATGAACATAAAGTACTGATTCAATGGTTCATAATCAATGCTAGTAAGGATGTTGGAATGGATGGTTTAGAATTTCTGAAGATTGTTACATGATATTAATCCACTATCTTGAGTTATTTAATATGTCCTTGATAGATACTAAGGCATTGGTGAGGCTTTGCATACATCCTGGAATTAGTGTCATTTAAAGAATTATCAGGTTTTATCGCCTCTCTTGCCAGTCAGTACAAGTTAACTTATTAGACTGTAAGAGACAGAAAATTATGGAGACTGCAAATTCTTTCTTCAAGTTTCTCATAATCATCCTTTCATGTGACTTTCATCCTTATTGCTTAACATCTATGATCCTTCTCCAATTTATTAACGGTAGAACTTTTGCCTTTAAAAATTGGTTGACCCAAGTAAGTCTTACAAATGTCTTCAAATATTTTCATGTATCCAGTTTAATTAATATGTTACTTACAGACTTTAACAAAAATCATTAGATACAGGCTTTTTCACCATTACATATTTTAATGGCAAAATCAATCAATTTCTGGTTTATATTATTAATATTGATTTACTTTCATTTTCCAAAAGTACCCATCTGATAGCATAGTGCAGTGGTGCTGGTACTTCATCAGGTTTAAAGTCATCTTTTCAAAGAGATTTTGATCTTAGTCAGGACTGTTTCAACCAAAGTGGACTGATAATCAATAGCTGGAAAAATGTTGCTGTGCTTTTGGGACAGAATTGGAATTTCAATTTCAATCTTTTTTTTTTTTTTTTTTTTTTAAAACAGCTAAAGCAAGCAACTTCTTCCTAACTTGTTTTTGCATGTGTTGTAGAAATGAGAGTGTAGCCAGACCCCTTAGGTTATTTGGTTTAGCTTAAGCAGACTGCCTCTTCTTTTATTAATGCATATTCACTTCTGGAGCCCCCACCTTCTGCTGTCCCTGCTTATGTAGTCCACTGAGACTGAGACTGTCTTTGAAGACAGATGTTATTTGTTGTGGGTAAGGAACCCAGAAGATGGGGCTTCAAAATCCTGTGGGCAGTAAAACTTGTTCTCGCAGCTTTCAGTGAGAAGAAATGGACAATAAAATCTTGTTCTGTTGATATTGGCAAGTGCTGACCTTGATGATGTGATAGCTAGAGATGTGAGAAATATTCCAAATGAAGCCAAACATCTTTGAAGTTTCAAATTTTTCTAAAAATATGAAAATATAAAAATATGAAGTTTCATATTTTCCTCCACGTGAAACCTGGAGGAACCCTACTCTTGAATTCAAAAGGATTTTGACACTGAATTAGGCTCAGAACTTAATACTATTTCAAAACCCATTCAGAGGTTTCTTACCTTGTCTATAAGCTTTTGTAAAAAATTGGGTGAAATTTCCCTCAGAGGAAGCTAGCACCAGTCAAAATCAGTGTGAATATTCACACAAGTTTTCAATGAACCATCACAAAATTTTCCATGGATCTCATAATATTGAATTATCTATTTATTGTTTTTATGTTACGATAACAAGCACATTCATTTAGATTCTTCTGTTCGTTTTAACTTCACAATATTACCATGCCATCACCCAACCACTGTCACACACATTTCTGGCCTTGAGGCAGACTGAATCCAGGCGGATTTATCTTTCAGAAAGCTGATAGCCCAATCCTGAGTTGGGGAAAAAAAACATCTGACTGCATCTAAGGGTTGTGAGAGATTACTCAGACCCCAAACCTAGAATCCTGCAGTATTCAATTTTTAAAATTCTATTGCACATCCCAGGTCTTAAGTTGTAGGGGGAAAGAGGGGAAGGAAAAGAGGGAGAGAGAGAAGGAAAGTGTCGTCATGCCTACATTCCTGCTGGACCGGTTTTGCACTTGCATAACTGTGAACTTCAGTGCAACCTGGATGTGTTGGGTTTCTTTTTTGTGTGAATGACTGCATTACAAAGCCAGTGAAGCTCAAGAAACAATAAAATATTGGCTATTTTACAGTCCTATATGGTTATGGGGCATGTGCTGAGGTATGGCCGGAAAATTGACGGTGATATGGAATGTGTGAATGTGATTTGCTTTGACCTTGGTATGGGAGGGTATCACTAAGCATATATTTTCCCTCAGACATGTAACTTAGCATTGGACCAGAGCGAACGTGCACTAGGATGTGTGATTTGTGTATCTGTAACAGGGGGAGGGGACCTGTACTAGGCATGGGATCCTTGGTGCAGTAAATATCCTCAATTATGGAGACTGGAGGGAAAGGAGAAGGTGAGAAGGTCAGCCTGTGACTGTCTAAGGAGGCAAAAGGAACAAAGGCTGTTTCTTCCTTTGTACTCACCTAACAGTGACCTGTGAACCATTTCTGTCTCAGCACTATTTGGACCTGTTGTAAGGTCATGCACAAGAGAGCGAAAAGGAGAAAGCTTTCTTTGTCAGCTGTTGTACAGACATGGAAGGGCCAGGGACAGTCTGGCCTGATCTAATGACAAATTCTGATTTTCCAAGCTGATTTCAAAAAGGTAATTAGAGCTCATAATACTAAATAAGAGTTTGTGTCTCTTCTTTATTTGATTTACTGAATATTTGAAAAATTATATTAAGCTGGAACTTAACCTTCAGAAAATGAATTCATTTTGCTTTTCTCTCCTTTTCATCTATTGATAGTGATATCTCTTGCAACTTATCAAAAACTTCAAAATAGGACTGTTCATGAGAAACTGAATAAGGTTTTTACTCCAGTGCACCGTAAAGATCATATCGAAATACTAGCAAAATGTATCACCTACTTGGACCTGAAAGCTGTGAATTCAAGTGCATGAACTGAAAAGCCCAATGTAGAAAAGCCTATGACTCAGCTGTGAGACATTTCATTACATGAGAGCCTCCATGTGCCATTTAAAATGTATAAGTGTCATCATAAACCTCCCACTCTCCTAAGAATAGAGCTATCACTGGACCCTGTTATCTCACAACCCCAAGGTACAATATGATAATGATACTGCTTAACATCAGTGTATGGAGAGAGAAAACACTGGAGATGCCGCAAGCATCTCAACTATAAAGCAAATCAAATTAAAATATTAATTTACTGATTAATATAACATTAGATGACCCATTTCTCCAGCTTGTTAAACAACAAAGACTCGCAAAACTAAATAAGGGCCTAAGAGATAAGTGTTTTAAGAATTCCCATAGAGATGTTTAGCTCCTTTTTAAACATCATTAAAGATGTACTTTGCATATAACAGGCAGATTTATTTTTTGCTGCACTGACAAGTCCTGCGTGTGTTTATTAATGTGCACTTTCAAAAAAGGTTACAAAGCAGGGGTTTTGGTCATAGAGTATGAACAATCAGAACATACTGGAGAATAAAGAAAATGAGAACAAGACAGACTTGTGGGGAAGGAAGAAGAAAATCTTGCAGGTAACTCATGGGGCAGAGGGTCTGAAGTTGGATGTTCAACTATGCTACAAAATTTAACTATTTGAACCCCCGTGCCTCTGTTCTTTACCTGGAAATTGGGGGTGAGAAAAATCCCTTTGCTAATCTTTTCCATTTGAAAAGTCTGCTGTTTGCGATAATGGGAAACAGCGATACACGATTTGCATAAAGGAAATGGCAACATAGATTAAAGTAACTTAATTTAAAAAAAAAAAAAATGAAAACCACAATGAAACCCTAGAGCAAATTTTATCCCTGTTGAACCATGGTTGTGCCCCATGACATCAGAATATTGCTTGAATTTCTTGAAAGTATCAGTAGGAGCATTTACCAAAAGTTTTTAAAAATTATACCTCTCCCTAAGCCAAACACTAATAATATTAGAATTGTCACTGCACTCCTGTGAGCAAAGCTATGACTTATTAGGGGAAGAAACTGTGAATCTTCTGTTCCCATGGATAAACGCCTCTGTATTTTCTTTAGTGATCCACAAGATATCAGCCTGTGTGCAAGGATGTTCACCTTGCATCTCACATACTGTATTTTTAAATGAGTGCAAGGAGAAGGGAGAACTATGAATTCCAAATTGGCCAGAAGGAAACAACTATTTCTGAAATAGGTTCTTAATATTCCCTTTCTGCAAAGTTTTGCAATGCTAGCCTTGGCCCCCTCATATATGTGATTGCATAGGTTGTGAATACAGCAATTTGGGCTTCCTAAAACACAGAGGAGATAAAATTTGTCCCCTCTACATACAGCATTTTAAGTTCTTTATCCCTCTCTTTTTTGTTCTTGTCCCCTGGTCGCTGCCTCCAGGGTACCAGCTATCCTTATCCCTGCTCCCATGGCAACAAGTCCCTGTTCCAGCAGTAATGGCTCTGTCTCATCTCCTCCCTCCGCAACTATGTTCTACAGCATGGAAGTAGCTTGATTTTTCTCTCACTACTTTCTTTCCTTTATTTATCAGGCCATCTGTGTTCATTCCAAAACCTCTACTGTGAATATACTGATTCTGTGCGTGGCTCCGCTTTGGCAAAAAAATGAGTGAATTCAAGCCTGTTTTCTTCTCTCGACATACTCTGAACTCTTCTCTTCTACTCTTGGCTGTCTGAAAGAGGAAAGAATTATTATTATTTTAAACATTGTCCTCCCACATTTCCGTGGCAGGATCAGCACGAATTGAATTGGAACCACAAACATTTTAAACTGTAAATTAGATTAAGAAAGGTTAGAGTTGTATGTGCTTTAAAAACACTCCAACTGGCAACAGACTCATTTTTGCAGGCAGTTTGTTCACAGAAAAGAAGATGTGAATTTTTCAAACAATTTGCTAACACCAAATGAGAAAAAGATTTTGAATAACCATTCCCTTTCATTTTTGGTTGGCTCTTTAAGATGCTGGAAACCTTTTTATAACACAAAATATTCATCTGGGACCGTGATTCAGTTGTGCAAACAAGCCAGTAACAGCTAATGGTTTCAGAATCAATATGCAGTCATGTAAGAATGCCATAAGTATAGGGACCCAAAATGACTGAAAAAAAAAACAACAAAACCCAAACTAAAAGAAGGAGAGAGGATAACAGTTTAATGGTAAGAAAGGTGTAAAAATCAAATGAGGGAGTTATGAATCTTAGGGACATGGTAACAGAATCAAATTACAGGTAACAGTAAACGTGTCATTTTTAAAACAATTTGCTGGCTTATGATAGTGTGGAGCAAAACAATGTCACTGCTGAAGAGCAATACAAAGACTAGTAAGTTACCCATTTTTTTATTCCAAAGTGATTTTTGTCTTCTATAAATTTTTCCCATTATTTCTCTCTAAGATTTAAAGGATTTGGACCCTGAAAGGTCCCTTAAATCTTAACGGGAAATAGGGGATATTTCGTAATTGTGAGATTGCAGTCCCATGTTGAGACAGAATCACAGAATCACCTAGGTTGGAAGGGACCTTTTGAGATCATCTAGTCCAACCAATGG
>VXBW01007513.1:1126092-1162306 GCA_013400375.1 Thinocorus orbignyianus | reverse complement strand
GATCATCCTTCCGACCTTTCTTATGGATGGGTGTCACATTTGCTAGGTGCCAGTCGGCTGGGACCTCCCCCAGTTTGCCAGGATTGTTGGTAGATGATGGAAAGAGGCTCTGCAAGCACTTCTGCCAGCTCCCTCAGAACCCTCGGGTGAATCCCGTCAGGGCCCATTGACTTGTTTGTGTCTAGGTTTTGGAGCAAGTCCTTCACCATCTCCCTTAGAATTATGGGGACTTCATCCTGCTCCCTGCTCCTTACTGCTAGTTCAGGGGTCTGGGTACTCGGGGGACACCCTACTCCACTGCTAAAGACTGAGGCAAAGAAGGCATTCAGTACCTCAGCCTTCTCCTCATCCTTTGTCACAATGTTACCTCCCATATCCAGGAGAGAGTGGAGGTTATCCCGAGTCCTCCTCTTGCTATTAATGTATTTATAGAAATTCTTTTTATTGTTTTTAACATCCAGGGCCAGGTTGAGTTCTAGCTGAACGATATTGAATAGCTTCTTTCTCCTAAAATATAACCAACAGTATCTCATATAACCCTTAGTTACCTTATATTTGTTGGGAAGTGCTGTTTTTGCATCTATGAAAGTTGGGGGCCAACTGGCTGGGAAACAGCTTGCTCTGCAGAGAAGGACCCTGGGCTCCTGGTAGACAGAAGTTGATCACGAGTCAACAGAGTGCACAACAAGATGTAAAGTCCGTACGGGGCTGTATTAAGAAGAGCACAGCCACAGGTCATGGGAAGTGTTTAAAACAGGTGGTTATGGAGAAATAGAGGTAGTCTCTTCTCAGAGATGCAAAATGAAATGACAAGCAGCAGTGATTAAAAACTGAAACATGTGAAACATTGCAGGTGGACTTAAGGAGAAATATCTTCACCAAGAGAATGGCTAAGTGCTGGACAGGCTGTCAGAAAAGCCTATGGACTTGCCATGAGGCTTTCAAACCTTGACTGGACTGTGCCCTAGTTAACCAGATCTAACTTCTGAGTTAGCCTTGATTTGGACAGAGGGTTGTACCAGATAACCTACAGAGGTCCAGTCCAGCTAAGATTTTCCTATGATTCATGAGTCTATTAATATCTGCAAGACGAATTTTCACTGTTCTTTCAGGATTCCCAGAATAGGAAATACTAAGGGGAAAAAAAGAGCAATGTTTGCACATTAAGACAGACCAGCAAAGAGAAACGGTTGATTCAGACTCTTCTGAGTAAGTCTCTGAAATCGTTGTAACCTTGGGCAGACCATAGAGCATCTCCACGCTTCAACTCTCCTTCAGTAAAATAGAATGAATAATGTTTCCTGACATTTTTTTCTAAGAGTAATTCACCTTTAAGCATTAAGGTATTTTTTACAGACTGAATCAAATTAGCTAGTGATCAGAGATGTTATGATGTTATAGCAATTGTGCATCTGGTCAATAGAATACATGAGGGGGGGAAATGGGGTAAATAAATGGTCCTAGAGACCTTCTTCCTGCATGTAGAATCCTGTTTTAGATATGCCTGTGATGCAAATAACTGCTTGAACTATTATGTCCAATAAACACTTTGATAAGGGACAGAAACACAAGGAAATAAATGACAAATGTCCTTTTCTCTCCTAATCTGAGCATTCCCTAATTGATGTCTCAAGACCTGGCCTGCCACAAAAGAACATGCTGCCTCCAGGTCCTTGCTTCGCTGGCTGCTGTTGCAGGTGAAGTGCTCTGCTTCTTGGTTGTATATTCAGACAGGTAGGTCAGCACTGCGTAAATGTTTTGTGGTTAAAACCCAAAGATGTGATTTGTGTTGATAAGCTCTAAATTGCCTTCCTGACAAAGTATGCGCAAGCTGAAAGCTTCTGCTCATGTAAAATTGTGATGGATTGCATTTTATTGGAACTTATTATGAATAGCTCTTTGATTTGAAACAATGAACCCTTTAAATGCCTTTAGAAATTATGGTGGGAGGAAAGTATTCGTCTCCCTCCATCACTACCATTGGAGTGACCAAATAAAAAAAGACATACAGGCACACGTGCACACACTCAAGTCTCCAAATGATCACACATTCAAATTTACAGAAAATGGCAAGTTAAAAATATTAAGTTGAGTTTTTAATATGGTATTAAATAGATACCTGATTTTTCAGAAATAAGCTCAGTGCTATGTACTCAGAATGCATAGAATGTATAGTGTTATATCTATATCGGAATATACTGTATTTATATATATATATGTCTATACATGTACAAAACATAGATATGAAACATAAAACTTTATGTATTTGAACACAGAGAAATTCTATGAAAATTATTTTGTGTTTTTCACCTATAGCTGATTTAGTTAATGCCCTACTAGAAGAAACAGGGACTATATTTTCCCAGGACTTTGGTGTGTGTGAATGTAGAGATTTATTTATGCACATACAGATTCAGCATTCTCTTTGTTTTTATTTATAGCTAAAAATGTCATTGTCGTATTTTAAACACATCTTTTATGCAGGGGTTACCTGGTTTAGCACTCCCAAGGTAATGGGAGTATAAAGTCAAGGGAGTATATAGTTAAGAGTAATTATTTCTTTTCAGCGAGTCCTTCAAACCTGGAAATCTCGTGTCTCATATGTATGTGTATTTGACATGAAAAGAAGCAAAAAAGAGCAGAGTTAAAGCTCTTTGTGAAAGTTTGGCTTTTTTTTTTTTTTCTTTTTTTTTTCTGGCTAAGAAACTTTTAGTGGCAATAGTTAAATGTCAAATATGATTAGACAAAACTGCTGCTTAAAACTGAAAATAAATTGAAGCATACTTGTGAAGACTGTCTATGAGAAATTTAAAAAGTGGTAGTGCATAATTTATCAGTGTTAATAGCCTGAGGTGCATTTCTGAGGGAATCAACCTAAACAGTTAAACTATTTATCACATCACAATACATAAAATGTACTTTTAATTAATAAATGGATATTCTATTGCCTTTACGGCTACAACAAATCAATCCTCCTTTACCTTCTGTCTACAGTTTGGGTTCCTTTAATGGGTTTTAATGGGTTTTATTCCACACTCACATAGCAAAGCTTATTCATTTGCTTCCTGGAAGACTTTCTGTACTTTGTGGCATAATCTTACAGTGTCTTTGGTACACTCACACCAAAATATTGCTATGGAGAAAAATAATAATGCTGTCTGTTACCCTAAAGCATCATTCATTACTTTGAGGTGACGTGCTTGGTTCAAACCTACCTTGGAAGCAGTGAAGTTACTGTAAGGTATTGTAGTTCCTGCCAGTAGACTGTGTCTGTGAAGTCCTGCTCTTAAAACATTTTCTGGGGACAACAAGGTGATTCCAGTTGCTCTGAATGGCTAATGGAATACTTTGCTTGCAAAATTTCAAGTCAGTTAGCAAAGGAGATCTTTTCCACTATCTTCTGCAAAAGTGGAATAGTTGTGTTGAGAGACAATGAACAAGTATTTTGAGATGACAAGCCCATATCTGAGACTTGTAGTGCTGGGGGGTTTTTGACTTAAAAAAAAAGTTCATGCCTGACTATTTCTGTGACAATATTATAAGATAAGAGAGTATTTCATTTGCTGGTCTTTTACATTCGTAACATGCAATTAGCTAAAACAACCTGTAGAGAGTGAAGCAAGGCCATAAAGGCAAGGTTTCGGGCGTCACAGTGGAAATTCTGAATTCTGAGAAAAAAAATCATGTAATGGCCTGATTCGGAAAGGACCTTCAAGATCATGGAGTTCCAGCCCCCCTGCCCTGGGCAGGGACACCTCCCACCAGACCAGGTTGCTCCAAGCTCCATCCAGCCTGGCCTTGAACCCCTCCAGGGATGGGGCAGCCACAGTTTCTCTGGGCAACCTGTTCTAGTGCCTCACCACCCTCACAGCAAAGAATTTCTTTCTGGTGCCTAATCTAAATCTCCCCTCTTTCAGTTTAAAACTATTATCCGTCGTCCTATCACTGCATTCCCTGATCAAGAGTCCTTCCCCATCTCTCCTGTAGACCCCTTCTGGTACTGGAAGGCTGCTATAAGGTCTCCCTGGAGCCTTCACTTCTTCAAATACCAAATAGTCTGAGTATGCTCAGAATGTAAAACACAATACCTGAATTTTTATCATCATACGTTAGGCAGAGGTTAAACTGTAGCAAAAGGGATGTAAAAAAGCATAATAAAAACTTTGACAATGTCACAGCATGGAAAACTGGGAAGAACTGGAGCCAAAATTAATAATAAATGCTTATAAAACCACTACAAATTGTGACTTATGTACTTGTAATGTTTTGTTAGGGTATTTATGTAAACTACAAAACAAAACAGTTATTATATTTAATACCTTCATTGGAACATTTCCCAAACAACTCTCTCATCAGCCATGGTATCTGGTTTGCTCCTTGGGATAATTTTTCATAGGTAGCACTGCTTAGAGGAATCTTAAGACAGTCTTATGGCATTTTCCAGGAAAGGAAAATGACTCTTTTACGTCCCTTATACTGCTGTAATGATATTAAGCACGTATTAGATGCAGCTGAGTATCTGTCATGAAGGTTTTTTCCCCTTGTTATGGGATTGAGTTCTGCTTCCAAAAGAGCGAGTTAGTATTTACTTTAATAAAGAATATAAAACACCTGAATAATGTGTCCTCAGACTGTATATGTGCATACACAAATGAATCCTCTTTGGAAGTGGATCAAGCATTAAGAAATTAAGATTTTAAATATATATTTTTTACTTTGTTAATTACTGTAGTAGTTTGAAAATATGTTGGAATCTTAACATAAGTCCTCAAGAAAATATAAACCTGATATTTTTTATTGCAAAAGCTATTATATAATCCTTAAACAGCTAAACCATAAGACAAATGATGGATATGTGTCTGCTACAATACTGCTATTAACAGAACAGGGATAAACACACAGAAGCATACAGAGACAGTGGTTCATAAACCAAGAAAATGTAGCCTGAAATACTACCATGCAANAAAAAAAAAAAAAAAAAAAAAAAAAAAAGAAATCCCAGCCTCCAAATCCCTTTTCATTTTCTGTTTCTTTTCTTCATCATTTCCATACCTGGAAGCAGATACCCATCTCAGGTAATTAGGTCCTGCTGCTCTTTCTTAATTCTCACAACTTCCTTTCCACTTTCTTTTAAAACAAAGTGTCTGTGGCTCTTTACTATTTATGGGTTCTCAAATCTCCACTTCTTTTGTAGAGCTCACCCACTGAACCAAAACCACAAACCAAATTGATACCAGCTGTGATCTGTACCAAAATATTTTCCCAAGAACCTGCAAATATCAGTTTAGAATTTAACCCACCATTTGCAAACCTAAGCTGTGGCTATGGCAAAACCTGTATGTCATCTTAGGAAGATAAAGAGACACAGATCAAATAAAAAGCATAATACGTCACTGGCAGCATGTATGAATAGAAGCCTGCCTCAGAGAAGAAATTCTTCCAGCTTCTGCTTTTCTCTGTTTATCAATTATTTTTACGTTTTACACACACAATAGTCAAAAGAAAAAATATTTTAGATAAAGTTATTACAAAGCAATAGGTTAGACCTCAGGTGGTTTCCCTCCAAATAACAGTATATCAACAAAGAGAAAGATCGAGGCAAGAGTTTTGTTGAAGATATTAATCAAAGAATTGTTTTGTGTTGATCTTTTTGTTTTTCGTTCCTTCGACTTCCAAGTAAAACAAATGAATAAAGTATAGCAAAAGGTTGTGGGTCCAGTAGAGTAAAAGAGTTTCCACCACAGGAAGAGGGTCAAATGTAGCTCTGTCTGTTAGGATTGCAAAGGGGGAGTGATTCCACTGGCAACTGCTGTAAACTTTCACCTTTGCAAGTTTACCTCTCTTTGGAGAATTGCTCATTTTGAACCTCTTCAGGTAAAATTAGCTATAGCTGAAGTTCTAATTGCAAAGAATGCACGGTCTAAATTTTGCTCTTATTAGACTGTCTACCCAGGATAGGATTTTTCCAGTAGTCAGATTTTTACTTACTTTAAGTTTGTTCATCTGTGTATATATAATCTCTAAACCTTAAGTATTTCTTCCTATGATTTCTTCCCGGGTGTTTTTTGTTAGAGACAAAACAAGTAGCTGCGTAGGTAGCTACCTCTATTAGCTACAGCTAATATTTTGTATTCTAAAAAATGTTTTTCCTTCATAGCATCATGGATACTTCATAGGATCCCATCAAGGTGTTGATGCAAAGCCTATTGTGTGACTTCGTAATATACATTTTTCTTAATGAACCATATCCACTTTGAAGACTATATTAGATTATCATCAGACTAACGCCATCTACAAAACACTGTAAAAAGGTTAAACTCTCCTAGATGAGGTTTCTGGATATTTATATGGAATTATGAATGTTCCTGTTAGAAGGTTATCCTTGTACCCATAGATTAAGGCCACTGCATGAACACTCTTTTGCAAATCAATATTAATTAAAAATTATTATGATCAGAGAACTAAACAAAGGGCCTGTGCTACTAAAGAAAGGGTATGCCCCAGTGACAGATCACTGTTAAAACCTCTCATGCCATTGGGTGATATTTGCCATATGTCCAATGATTGATAGTAAGATTTAATGAGTTCTTACAAGCAATTAAATAATCAAGGGTTCCTGCTGTTACATGGCATAGCTTGATAGAACAGTGACAAATGAGAGAATATCTGCAACCTAATCAAAGGGACATATTTCCTTGGGAACAAAATAATATTATCCACCAGTGCAATCAAAGGACAAAAGAACACAGAGAGGACGCAACAGAATGAGATAAATTTTGTGCTCTTTTCATTATTCTGGCCATACAGTTTCCATTTATTGGATCCTATTAAATCAGAAAGAAAATTAGGCTACTTAAATATGTTTCATTTGTCATACACTGTTAGCTGGTGGGTACATATCCATATCCAGTCACCTTAGGTCTCCTTTCTCCCTGAAACACTATCTTCAGTTGTGCTTTCTGTATTCTTTTTTTTTTGTATTTATTTCTATTGTGATTATTGAAGTCTTGTTATAGTTTATTTTGGTTTTAATTTTATTTAAAGGGGCACAGGAACAGTATTTCACTATGCTAAATTTTTCAAACATTTTTGATCAATTAATTATTCTGAACATATGTATTTATGTTCTCCTGGAATTGTTTGACAATAGTAGTTCATAATAAAAAATTGGATAACCACTGAATTCATTTTGGAATTGCTTAGATTCAGACCATATATACAGTTTAGTTTACAAGAGCTATTATGCAGTTTTAAAGTCTGCACCTTAATGAATTTGCAGGCCCTTGATCATTGTGCACTATAAATGAAGAGTTTTATCCTGAGCTGTAGCCTAGTGTGGCAACACATTTGGTTTTTTTCATTACTTTTTGCAACCAAAAAAACTTTAAGAGTGACCTTTAGAAGACACTCAGGGGACTCAGGATATCACTGGCCATAGACTGAAAATCACTAACAGACAGATTTATTTCCCCATTTTTAAGTTAAAATTGATTGCAAGTAATGGGTTTAGGTACATACAGGTAACAGAATATGGATCAGCTTATTCTGACTTTTTAAAAATATTTTACCTTTGTGATTAGAGAGACAGGGATTAAATGATCTACCTGGGTCCTGATTAATCAGTATTTAAAAGCATAAACTTCTAACAGCCAAGCTGTTCCGTACAAATGAAAATGTAAACTTCTGGTCTGAAAGATGTCAATAAAACTGCCTTTGACTTTGATGTAATTTTCTCTTTGATTACAAGTAAAGCTCATGCTTAAGTATTCTGTCAACTTTCAAATAACTTCATGCTAACATTAGCTCCACTGTTGATGTGGCATAGCATAATATTTTTAGAAGCAATTTGTTTTTTCACTAGAAACTCAAGGCTTTCTTTATAAATTCTGTCAAACAAATAAAAATGTTCCAAGACTAGGAACTGCTTTATAGCTAGAATTTTCATCAGGAAATTTAAACATCAGGCTGTAGCTCTTCTGTACTATGTTTGAGTTAGCTATCTGATAGGCAGGATAAATGTTACAGAAGTGTACTAAACAAATAACAATACAAGGTGCCCCTACTAATCAGTAAATATATTCAGATATTTAACATGTGATCCATCTTTAGACTGTATGACACACGACCTTTCTAAATATACATCGAGGACTGAACTCTCTCCTATTTCTGTCTGTGCTGCTGCCATGTGGGAAGGGAGGTGAGATCCTCTGGAACAGACTGACCCCAGGACAGGTGGTTCTAGTTCCACCATGCTTCCCCAGAGCCCCTTTCTCAGACTAGAGCTTAAGAAGTAGCAAACTGATGAGATGATGGCACGGCAACAAAAACTCTAGTGACTTTGATAGCTAGTATTCAGAATTTTCATAGAATCATAGTCATAGAATGGTTTGGGTTGGAAGGGACCTCTAAAGGTCATCTAGTCCTTTTGCAATGAGCAGGGACATCATTTCATTGGTGTCTCCCACTTCCAGGAAAATATGCAAAATTGTCTTACCCACAAGGTGGATTTTCCTTGTATAATTTATTTTTTTTAGCTTTGTTCTAATGCAGGATGAGCACAAGTTGTAAAACCTTGACATTTTCACAAAACAGAATACTTGTTTTCCAGCCAGCTCTATTCAGCAGTGAGGGATGTATCACTGATTCTATTTTTTCCACATGCCAGTACATTTGCTTTGTTTTTCCATACACAAAGCAAAATTTTCCAGAGTATGTAGCGTATTTCAGACATTAGTCACGTTGCTTAACACCCTAATGGAAGACATTCAGATACTACACCAAAAAGTCAGTGCAAAGAAAAATATATCAGATAACTATAAAACTAAGTTAAAGAAATAACTAAGTAAAAAGCTTCTTATTTTTTCAGTGATCTGATAATGTTTTGATATAGATTCTATTCTATATGTGCATGTAAAAGTTTCCTAAGATAATGGCAGTGTTTAATAAAGTCTGACTGTGATAAAGCCACGTTTGAGAAAATACCATAATTCTTTCTTGGATTTCAGCTGTGAGCTGTTTTGCTGAAGTCAGCAGTGATGCATCATGGAGTTGGGATAAAGATGCTTAAACTAAGGCATATTTTTAGATTAGGAAGATCTAATGGGTTTCTGTAAGTCTTAAAAATACATTAACTTGTTTACCCCAATTTTTTTGCCTTGAGTTTTCAGTCAACTCCCAATACATAGGGTCAAGGAGCACTCAGAATATCACTGTGGTTATTTGGGGACTTGATGTCTGCTGCTGAGCCACACATGTGCAGCATGACTTTAATAAGCCTGTTGAATTATGTGTGTGTGTGGTTTTATGGGGGTGTCAGTCAGATCACCAATGCATCAGGTCACATCAGGTCTGAGCTTAAATGTGACATAGTGAAGACCAGCTAAACGAGTCCCAGGGCCAGGGGCAAGACTCAACAGCTCTTACTAAAATAGTAATTTTGTTGTTCCAAAAAGCAAGCAACCCCTCAAAAATCGGAGATTGGGAGTAAGTTTTTGGCAGCATTAAATTCCTGAGGACTACACTGAATCTATAAATTCACAAAAAGTACACACCTCATTAGATTCCGTACAGATTGCAAAGCTAGCTATAATGTAAAAACAGGCAGACAGTCTGTCTCAATATTATTACAGGAAGGCTTGGTTAAATTAATAGCTTCTCATTGATTAAAAAATCTTACATTTTACATGTTCTTAAGTTGGTTCCCACCATTACCTTTCAATAACAGAATACGAGTCTTTGGAGAAATGTGGTTATATTGAACTACTGTATTGAAATACAAAGGTAGGCAAAATAAGTTGTTTACATTAGCCTATCATTGTTTCCTGTCATAAAGTTCTGTCCACCTGAAAGAAAAAGACGATCCCATCAATGTGTCCTAAGTGTTTGCTCTTTGTTAATTTTTATAATATTCCTAGACTGTTAAAAATACAGTTAGTTTGGAACAGTTGCTGAGCATTACTCCAGCAAATCATTTTGGACACAATTGCAAGCAAGAAGTTTTTATATCCCTGTAGCATTTGCTACTACATACACCTCTCGGCTTTTTCCAGTGCTTAATTATTGTACTAAATCCAGCTAGAAATAATAACACAAGTTCTGATCTACTAAAGTTCTTTCCCAGTCATCCTAAGGCCCCAAGTCTGATATAAACCTATTCAAATGCATTTCATTGGTGTGCAATGTTGGAACTCTTTTCTCAGTGCCACAAGATCACCTAAGATGAACTGAATTAGGACAAGACCACATCATTTTTTATTTTTTTTTAATGTAAATTTTTGTGATTTATTGCCCTTGTTCTTTTCTACAGGTGCAAACTCAACCTGCACCACAACCGTTCTTATGGGTGGAGTGTTCTTCTGCCAGTCAAAAAGCAAAGGAAGGATAAGATCCTCAAATATGCCAATATGCTAAAAATATGTATTTGAAGAATAATGTGGCTGCTTCTTTTAGTGCAATACATACGTCATCTCCTTTTTCTGCAGAAACACTGAGTCAAGCTGCATGTTGTTGGATGCAGGGCAAACAAATGGAAGCTGCTCGAGCTCCTAGCATGTAACTGGGGTACTCGGGTGTGGAAAGGAAGAGGCAAGGAGGTTGACTTTATGGGGGCAGAACAGCTGGATGACTTGCCCATGTCTCAAACTGGGATGTCGCTTAAAATATTGCTTTCAAAGAAACACTAATTTTGTTCTTTTTTTTTTTTTTTAGACCGTTTTAGGGATTGATTATTACAGCAACTGAACTGGCTGGCTGCAGGTTTGGTGCTCCCTCTGAAAAGACAAAATAAGGTAATAAACCAATGCAGAACCTCTGCTAAATGCTCCTCAGACCCCTTATCTGCACAGTTCATAGAACTAGTCTTTGAAAATATAAACCTCAGCATCACCTAGGGGTGGTCTATGCTTTTGCCAGTGGAGACTTCACTATAATAATGTCTAGTAGATTAATTTCTCATTAGAAAAAGAAGATTCCATATGTTAATTGAGTCAATTTTTTTATCTTGTACTGCAACTTTTGTACATCATGTTGCCTTGTAAAACTCTTTAGGGAAACACTGTCTCCGTATATTGAATCACTACCCTGTTTTTCCCTGTTGACCACAGTGGTATGTACACAGCAGGGAAGTGAGCATTTCTTCCTCATGAGGTTAAGCCACTTCTAAGTTACAGAGGTCAAGCTATACGTCCACTTCCAGCTATTCACCTGGTTGGCCTTGTGTTTGCCAACTCTTCTCTTTCCCTTCCTCTGTTTTTAATTCATCAGAGTCTCACAGTGCAATAAAAAAGATGTTGCTTGGTTCTCAATGAATTCTGTGGAAGTACCAAAGGGAAAGAGTAAGCATCTATATTTGGAATAAACACAAACTATTATTAGACAGAGTTTTTGGAAGTAGTTGTAATTTATCTGCTCTCAGGAGCAATAGAAAACCATATGGATGATAAAAAACATAACCAGGGCAAGGTCCTTCCTGTGTCTGTTGACAACTAATGTGCACCAGGAGGGCATTGCCATATGTTTGCATGTACGTTACCGCGGGGGGCAGTGACATATGTTCACACGTATGTCACCCCTCTGGCCTGCTGTCATAAGGCTGTTTCCCAAGGGGCATGCTCCCTCAAAAAACAGAAACAAAACCCACAAATGTGAGTCTCCTCCATTTCCTTTGTCAGCAGATTCTCTAAGACCAGCGCTGCCCTGGCGAGCAATCAAAACCGCTGCCTCAAAACAACAAAGACTTTTGTGGCCCTCTCCTCCGTCCCTTGAAGGTGGTGAATGGCAAAGAAGGAAAATACAGCCACCCCCATAGAATAGTCACACCTGCTGGAACAATCGTACTTGCTAAAATAACAGACCTGTCAAAACCCCGAGGATGGTAAACACTTGCTCCTCCCAAAATATTTCATGGACTGTCCTTCACTTCACTTCCTCCTGGGCTGGACCCAGCTTCACATCCCATCATAAGCACCTCTTGGCAAGCTAAAAAAACCCCAGTTTGAGTACAGAGAAGTGCCAAAGGGAGTGAGGATCAAAAAGTGTTGTTCATGATACTTTCTCTTGTAGTTTTTATGCCTTAGAGATGGACAGTACTATTAGATTATCTTGACCATTCCCCTGTCAGTGCAAAATTATTCATTGCAATGTAATTTCTAGTGTTTTGTTCATTCCATTTAGGACTAATCCAAGCAGATAGCCTTTCTGTTGTATCTCTTGGGAGACCATTTATCCCTCAATCCACTTATTCCACTATTAGGTAGATTTTCTGAAATTTGCAGTGTATTTTTCTTTGCTTAATTTCCTTCCTCTCTTTAATTATCCCTCTTGGTGCAAATGTGGCTCATCTTTATATATTTGCATTCTCTCAGAGGTCATCGAGTCTGGTGCACAGAGATGGAATGCAAGCTGTAGTTGGAGAAGGGTAAACCTGCATAGCATTTTGCGTGATCTCAGTTGACTTGGGACTACAAAGCCTTTTGGATGGCTTTGTGGGTACACGTCTGTTAACTAAGTCTTATTTGTTCTAACTCTGTTACGTTATTTAGACTTGAGTGCCCGTAACTATTCCAAAGGCTCTCTGTGAAAGTTTAGTGGGAGCACGCAAAGCTGCTTCCTTCTTTTATGAGGAAAATCCCTAAGTGGAGAAAAAAAGGTGAGAATCTCACTTACTTAAGAGGGCAACTCTGGGTTAGCAGGACAAAAATTGCATCCCCTTTCTCTGAACTGTGCAATGTTCAGAGCCAAGTCTAACACTTCAGCAACTGATGGACTTTATTTTCCTCTCCGTGTGTCACAGTTAATGAAACTATGCTTGTCTTGCACTTTTTGCAAAGACTTGGGTGTTCGCTAGTGTCTTCTATGAAAAGGCTGGGATTTTGGCTTTCCTTTTTCCTTTTCTAGCCTTTATCCACCTTGTCTCTGTTTTGGTGATCTGAAAGCAGGATTTACCCTTTTCCTGCACAGCAGTTTCACCTCCTTCAGCATCTAGAAGCTTCCCTGTGCTTTAGGCAGCTGTGTTTATAGCTCCAGCACCTCTCAGACATACTCAGCAGGAAGCTTTGAAAGAGGCAGATCCAGGGCATCATCAGACGCTGGTCTCTGGGAAAAGAAAAGCAAACTGACTTAGTAGTCACAGGGAGGAAAGAGAAACCATGATGGGTTAGCTGGAGAGATTCTCCCTCTCTCCAGGAGCAACTGAGTCCGCTCAGGATGGAAATTTCTGGATTAGAGGATGTTGCAGGCAGAGAGAGGCACAGCACAGAGGCAAGCTTTGCATCTTGAAGAGAGTTGGAGACCGTTTATAGAAAGCAATGATGAAACAGTGCTGCCATCAGAGATGGCAGAAACAATAAGTTCCCAGGGATCAGAGGCTACCGTGCAGTTTGCTGCAAATCAAAACACCACCAAGCTGACTGAAACCAAGCTGCAAAGGACTTTCCATGCAGAGACAAAGCAATCAAGGAGAGAATTGGGCAGAAATTTCTTTATAAAGTTTTTGCTATTTCTGTATTTCCTAGGCAGTCTTAGTTTTCCACTACTTAAAATAATATTAAACAAACGAAACAAAAAAAAAAAAAAAAAGGAAAAAGAAAAAAAAGGAAAATACTGTTGTCCTTTATATTAGCAGCAAATCTAGATATTTCAAGTTGAACATGTTTATGGTCTTTTCTAGAGATCTCACTATAAGAGAAAAGTCCTGAGCTCCAGTTTAAAGATTTCTAACTCCAGCACCAATACTGAACACATGAAGACATAAAATTTCAATCACATAATTATTTGGAATTAATTTTTTTTATTTGTATACTTTTTTTTTTTTTTTTGCATTTTTTTCAGTGTTAAAGACTAGAGTTTAAATTGGTACTCAGCTTTCTTTAGTTGCCATGTGGTTATAATCATATCACCTGTTATACTAACGTAACAGTGTTGTTTCTACTAAGAACAAACAATGTAAATTTGGTCCCCAAACTTTTGATCTTGTCATTAACTTACATGGAACAACATTTTACCACAGCCAGTTGCTATCTTACTTGCCAGAAGACTTCGGTTTTGGTTCACACTCCTACATTTGTCTAGCTGCAGGGTGTTGGCATCAACCTCAACTCAAAATATTGATGAAGTTCTTGCCTGACTAGGCCGTCAGGTTAAAAATTCTTCACACAAAACTAGAAAATACTTTCAAAAACAAATAAATTAGACAAAGCTGTAATTGCCTCATGGTTATTCCACAGCAGGAAGAAAAGTCTGAACTTGAATAAATTATTTATTCAAAGTAATTTGCTTTATGAAATAAAGTAGGTTGGAAGTAGGGATCAGAAATCAGTAAAAATACATGCTAGTTAAGGAAATAAACCCAAAGAAATAAGGGAAATGTACTCTTGTTCATGGAACTGGTTGTGAGGGAGTGCAAATTGGACAGAAATAAACAGCTGGGGCAATGACGGTTTTCAGTGTTGTGGCCAAAGACAGTAACCTAAAGAGTCATCAAAAATGTTTGCATTTACTAATTTTGTTGAATGATTTGTTAAAATGAGAAAAAAATGAGTAAAAAAACCTAAGAAAACAATTAAGATGGTCCTCACATTAGCAGTCACACAAGATAATTATGATAGACATGTAGATCTACATACTAGTATTTTGAGGTATTAACTATGATATATGACTTGAGGTACAACTTAGAGATAACTGTTAATTTGCCTAACATACCTTTCTGCCAGTGTAATAGTTCCTTATTTATGCTGAGCGGAGAATTGGTTATGAATGTCATAATCAAGATACTCTATGAGATGTTCTTTTTCCTTATCCACGTTGTTGATTCAGATTTTTGTTTGAGTGTATGCATTCTTAACAAATGGTAAAACCCAGTCTTTCAGTGTATTTCGTTGGTGAATATATGCTGTGAACAGAGTATTGTAATTTATTAGTTTTATAACCTACTTTCGCTATTCTAGATGCAAACCTCTGTGGGCAAAAGACAAAAACGTGTCACCCGACTTAAGTGTGTAGCTATGTCCTGAAGTATTGTTATTTACATCAAATTCTGATTTCAGCTGTGACTGTCAAGATTTATTTTTCCTATTCCCCATGTATCTTATTTATTGGACTTTTAGCTTTTCATTGAATATCATTCTCCATTTCTGCCACTTGCTGTCATGCGGCCCTTCCTCGATTCTTCACGTTCTGTTTTTTGTAGTAAAAATGTGTTTAGATTACCAATATACATGGCCTTCTCTCCATTTGTTGTGTTACCTGTGAGTATGTTGAATGGAATGGATCTTATGAAAGATCCTTGTTGAATTCTAGAGGTGACCTTGCTCTCATGTGAAAAGTGACATTTTATTTCTAGTTTGTTTCATCTCTTTCCTATTTTTGAAAGCTCAGTGGAGAGTAGGACATATTCCCTCCTGTGTATGACTATGTAGAAAGCAAGAACTCATTTTTATCACCATGTCCCAAAAGTTTTGCCATCGTCTGGGGCTTGGCAAGAACCCTGAAAACATACTGTCACTTGGAAACAGGTTCTAGAGATTACACAAAGCACCTGGGCTGGCTCGAGTTCCACACTATTTTACTACTTGTGCTCTATCTAGATGTTTTATTCTTACTTCTAGTGTCACAGCAGGAATAATCTCTTACTCACTTGACAAAAGAAACAAACTGTGTCTTGTTTCATGCACACAAACATCTCATACCGTTCTGCTTCCATGGAGAGTGTAGTTCTATGTAGCATCTGAAAATTTGATTGTAATGTACTCCAGATCAATAGTTCTCCAGAAGCCTGTGTGTTTTCTTAGCACCACTCATCTGACCTCAGAATCCCTGCAACAAAGCAGGTGTCTTGAATAAATGCTCTTCTCTAAATGATAAATTGTGGCCACCTTGATGTTCCTCCCATCATTTTCATCATGCTTTGAATAAACAGGCAGGCTCACAACCCAGGATATGCCAATGCTCTCTGCTGTTGTAGTTTTTGTATTTATTTCTCTTTTGAAAGAAATAGCTTGGAATGAGGTGGTAGTTATTTGTCTGAGGGAGCTTAAGATTCCTTTGTCTGTCTTGCTACTCTTTGGTTAGGTTGCATCAGGGGAACACGGATCAGTTTTAAGGATGGAAGTTGCAATTAGTGCTGCTGTGCTATATTTTCAGGGGTTTGACAGAGCTGCTGAGCTTAATAACTTATGGACATGGGGAAACAGGGGCAGTAGAGAGGGAAGGAAGGCCTCAGAATCTGCTGAAGCAGCACAAGAACTGGTAGTGTAATGCGTTGCATTTCTATTCAATAAATGTCCATTTCAGTCTGGTTTTGCAGTCAAGTGTGAAGAAGCAGCATCTTTTGTAATTAATTGCCTTCCAAAAAAAAATATAAATCCATATGAATACATGCTGGCACAAGGAATAAAACAGGGATGAAAAGGAGTTGGAAAAGAGAATAAAAAGGGCTTCAGAATAACGGTGCAGACTCAGGTCACCAGCCTGTGGGATGGGCAGAAGCCTCCAACACAAAGCTGTGGGGTACACATCAGATCTAAAGGCCTTGTTAGGCCAATACCAGATTTCATAGAGATAAAAACATAAGATCACACAGGTTATTCCAGTGGTTTAGGTAAGGTGAAGTTCCCTGTGCTTTCTTAATTTTATTTAATTATGTTGATGCGTGTTTGACCTAAACCTCGTCACGTGGTTTTGTGTCAGTATTTATCTCCTGCTGTTGTGTTCAATGCAGTAAGTATTATTCCAATGCTAAATGCTACTTACTAATTTATGCTAATTTCTTAATAAAGTCAGTTAAATTTCAGTGGCCACTTACTTAGTTGTGGTTTTTCTGGAAGAGGTCAGCTATCCTTATAGGACAGCTCACCTTGAGAAAAGTGATATGGTATTTATGGCCCAAAGGGTATTTGTCTAGCTGCCTAATGTTTTAGGCATCTATACATGTCCTTTTCCCTCCCTTGTGCCCTCTTGTCTTTTCTAAGTTTGCTGTACTAACAAATTACACAAAGCCAGAGTAAAAACTCAAGTCAGGCACTTTATTTAGCATACTGCTTAATAATTGGCACAATACTGGCATGGTGGGGCTTTCAGAGGGAGAGTTCCCATCTCAGCAACCAGGCTGAGGGTAGCCTCCCAGCTCCAAAGAGCAAGGAAGGATGCTTGCACCCTGGCTTTCTCCCAGTCTACTAATTGATAAAGGTTACACCTTTATAGTCTCTATCTCTGGGATATCTTACAGACTAAAATGATTTACCCTTTCTGTAACCCTCCAGGGAAGGGGGGGAAACACCTTATTCCCACTCCAGCTGCTGGAAAGGAAGCACAGAACTGCCGAGTGGTAGGAAAAAATATACATCCCTGCAGGCATGATGGTAAAGCTCCAAAAAGTGGAATTTTCATAAGGCTACACCTAAATGCTCTTTTCTGCCTCTCTTTAGTAAATCAGATATTGGTTTCACAAAAAAAATTGAGTTTGGAAGTTTTGTGAAAAATGAAAATCAGATAGAGTTCTTTCACAAATTCATACTCAACTTCTGAATACACTTTAGTCCATGATCATGATGCAAACGTATTGTAGTGGAAACCCAGATTTGACTTCTTCAGACCAAAAATTCAGTTACTGTTTTCCCAATTGTCAACTGGGCCTCTGAGTCACTACAAGAATGGTAAAGAGAGGAATGTAAATCTGTGACTCATCAGTCCCCATTATCCAAGCTTTTATGCAAAGATTACAATTTGTATTTGTTGGTTTTTGTTTTGTTTTGTTTTTAAAAAAAAAAGGCTTTGAAAAAATTGGCAGTTTCTGATTTAAGGAAAAAAAGATGTAAAGATTTTGGTCACTTTTGTGCATTGCAGAAACATTGATTAAAATGTTGTGATTTGTTATTGAATTCAATGTTGTGCTAAATCAGCTCAGCAAAATCTAAACTTCAGTGAGCCAGCACAGAGGAGTACTTGGCCTGGCTTGAAAAGTATTTTTTTCCAGACTCAGATTGTCTCAGAAGAGTGAGTTGCTTTGAGTGTCCGTTTTGATGAACTACTGTCTAAAATGCATCCCAAGAAGTTGCAGTCATACTGCTTCTGTTCACTTGTTCAGTATTTTCAGATACACACATATTAGACTGCCACCATGTAGTACAAATATTACTCTCTTCGCAGGGATGACATGGTCTCAGTGTATTGGCTCTAGGGATTTTTTGCATGACTTCACCAGTAACACGTTATTTCAGGTCACATTCTATCAGTTTGCTCAACAAGAATGTCAGTGACTTTCACCTTGTTCCAGCTCCCTGCAAACATAATAATTATCAGAATGATATTGTCTTTTATTTACTTACTTAACAAGCAGTGCTTTTGAAAAGAAATAGCATGGCATGAGAAAACATGAAGTAGCCATAAGTCTTTGACGCTTTCAAGTGCAGCTTCTGGCCTCTTAAAACTGCAGAGTGAGAAATACTGGAGGGAGGATGAGATGTCTCAGTGCTTGTTGTCTTGCTCACAGTTTCCCTGCGAATGTCCCATTGTCGTTAACTCTGGACACAGATCCACCCACGGGTGGCAGCAACACATATTTGCAAAGTGCTGATACTGTTGTCCATCTGACTGACCTTGACAAAGCCTATTAGACCATTTGGTCGCCAGTGGTCCATCTTGCTTGCTGTTACTCTGGTCCTTTTCTACCAGGGATGACTTACCCCACTGAAAGCAGAGGTTTCCAGCATTGGGGGAAATTATCTGGGGAGCTAATATATGGGTTTATTATCAACTGGATATTTGCATTTTTAACATCCCAGCTGTGAAAACTTATGTCATCTCATTTCTCCTTTCTGCCACTTAGGTCTTGGTCTTGCACACACATTTGCATGTCATGTTGTCCAATGTTGGCTAAATGCTTTCAGCTCATACCTCCTGTATAAGTTAAGTTACCAGGTGCTTCCTGGCTGATTCCAAAAGACATGTGCTTGTTGACTGTTTAACCTAACATATGCTTTGGGGTAGGGTTTTTAAAGCCACTTTGCAGAAGCTTTCCAGACAGCTATGAGAAAATGGAAGTTCTTTAATTCTAAATTGATCAATTTTTTTTTTCTTTATTAGGATATATTTCATCTAGCTTAATAAAAGATTAAATATAGTTATTATTTTTTAAGTACTGTTCTAATTTTAGGAGGTGGTAATTTAGTACATTAGACTGTTAGAATCTGCGGAGCAGAGAGTCATCCCTGACAGAGTTCTAAACATACCTTCAAATCCCTAAAAATTCCCATATGCAGGTTTCCCATTTCCCTCTACCCCATTGAGCATATATCAGCAGTTCCTGGGATAATTTATTGAAACTATTCAGCCAGTTCAGAGAGTGTTGTTTTTAAAATGAAAAATGCTATGATCTTTTAATGTCTTCACTGTTATAATATGTACTAAATTAGCAGAACCCTGATGCTCTGATCATTTACACCACAATGTGCTATTTAAAACTGGAAGCCCAGCAGGAGATTTTATTTTTATTAATTTAGTATAATTTTAAACATTACAAAAATAGCTGTCTTGCAGCTGCCCTGCTGAGCCCTAGATTGTTGCCACAGCCTCTGTAATACTTTATCAGGAGAGTAACATCACTATAAATACTGCATAGTTGATTCTGGTTTCAGCAGAGAATACAAAAGGATGTGGAAGGCTGAAGAGGAGACAAAAAAGAAACAGGGGTGCTTCTGTTTTACATTTGGTTTGTCTTTTTGTTTGCTGGCTTTTAAACCGTATTTCATCGTGGGTTTTTTCTCTAGTGGGAGTCAGCAAATTTGTAGTCAAAGTCTAAAGGTTGAGGTTCTACATTGTAGTTAACTTCAGGCACATCACAGTAGGAAAATGAGTTTCGCTCTGGCTCCCTTGTCTGTCTCTCTGCCGCTCTCCCATGGTCTAACTATCCCTGTAACATTACTGTTCAAGTTTAATGTGTGGTGTAAGAGCAACTTACCATGAACTGCAGCTTTCCAGCTTTTAGTACAGAATTAGTTCACATCTGCTCACCTTTGCGTGTATTTAGTAAGCTTACATCTACCTGAAAAAAAAGATCAACAAACCGTTATCACATCCAGTCTGTTACCCGTACCAGGGATGCAGTCAGATAGACATCATAATTTTTGGCCCTTTTATCACTCTTTTCCCTTTTTGTAATGAGCTGAGTTGAGCAGAAATCTTGCTAAGAATGTTGCTTTCCAACAGAACCTGTGACCCCTCAGCAACAGAGGCATCTTGGTAATGGAGCATTATTTACTATGCAAAAGAAGTAGTTTGGGGTACCACAATCCACCATTCCTAATGGAAAGGTGGGATGGACTGCTGGTGGGAAGACCAGACTACGGGTGGAAGTTGTTTAAAGTAAAACTATGAAAGTTACTGAATTTAAGTTCCTTGTGGAACTCTTCAGTGCCTGTGTTATTTATACTTATTGATCAATATTATACTTTATATTAAAGATATTATAAAAAGATTATTAATTTTTTACTAGCTATCTGTATTATGGAGAGTGGTGGTGCTTTCCAGGTACAATGCTTAAAATAAAATGAGAAATCAGAATGAAACTGTTCTGGTTTGAGATAGAACTGATTTTCTTTTCAGTAATTTTACTTTTCATTTGAGTCTCTTCTATCCAATTGCACTCTCTGAAATTAATGGCATAATTTTCAAAGTGTCCACTTCTAGCAGGTAATGTCTGATGTTTATAGTGAATACCAAGGAATAGTATTCAGAAAGGCACTTCCTTATATTTATTACAATAACAACCAAGGTCAGTTTACTTTGTTACAGACTAAACTGGAGGGTCAGGAGTGAAAGTGTGGAGGGTTTACACCTGCAGGGAAGAGCAGAAAGTACAGGTGACCCAAAAATGGGATGTTCCATTCCATCTTCATCATGCTCAGTATAAAAGTCATCGGCATTTCTCTTTAATGGCCAGCATCAGAGGAGGACCCTGTCTGTTCGTCTGCCTTTGATCCTGTTCCCGAATTATATTTATTTCATTATTTTCTTATTAATATTATTATCTTTTGTTTTCATACAGTAAATTATTAGGATTTACCATGTAACTGTATAAGGAGAAGCATATTTCACTGGCTAGCAACTGATTCTCCAGTAAAATCTCTTCAGCTTTCATTAATAATTACTGATTTGGCAGATCCATGGCATAACTGTGAATGGCATGTATGCCCCCTTTTTGCGTTTGAGAGCGGACCTTACATTCTAAACGTCTTCACACTTGGATGTTAAATGTCATAGAGATATTGATTGAGTGACACAGTGGCAAGTCAGCAGTGTATCAGACAGGGTTTGCATGTTGGCCTGTCTGGGGCATAGAAAGCAAGCAACCTTCCTCCTTGATGACCCATCAATTAACCCTAATTAAATCAATAGTATTTTTCTTTGAAGCACATCAATACAGGCTAAAACTCCCCCACCAGCCCTCAGTCCATAGGAGTGGGCTCACCAAGTGCCTGTTAATTAGCTAAGATAACCATGCTCATTACCCAAATGTTTCTCACTAGAAAATGTTGCTGTTACGTTTGCACCCTTGTAGGGGAAACACCAATTCGTTTTCAACTCCCTTCTTTTTCCACCACTGCCAGGAGAAGGTGAGTGAGGTAAGTCATTCCAAGGATATTGGAATAAATGAGGCATGAAATAAAAGCTTCCTGCACTCTCTGCTGATCCTCAGGAATGTAAAGCCAATCACTGTGGTGAAGAGAAGAATCCAGGCATTAAGTGAAGGCAGTAAGACAGTGAGCCCTCCTTGTGACACACTCTCCTGAGCTGGTGGCATCAATGTCCTCAGAGCTATCACTCTCAGTTCATGATGGTGAGATCTACATGATGCCTTATTTTTCCTTTGGCAATAGCAGAGGTCTTAAATCAAGATTTTACAAGATTTAAGAAAGCTTCTTTTTCTTTTTTTTTCCTATTTTTTTTTTTAATAAAATATTTCACTAACTGGGTGCATGCACTGACAGCATTACAAATAATTAAGTATTGGGCAATTCTCTGTTCTTAATATTATTAGTCGTACTAATTAAATCAATCAAGCCGATCAATCAGAGCAGTGTTCCAGCTGTTTCATGAACAAAAGCTGAAGCACTCTGAATGGTATTAACTAAAAAGCTTCCTGTAGAAACAAAAGATGGGGTTTGCATTCAAAACCAGAATTTTCTTCTCATCTGAAGGAGAAAGGTTGTGGATTTTTCACTCTTGTCAAAAGCATTTGTGCTGTTGGCTCAGCAGGCTCACATGACAAAGTGACCTAGAAAAATACTGCCACGGATTGTTAATGGAAGATTTTGGATTTGGAGGACTTGAGATCTAGCTCTGAGGATTGCAATTGCCCTGGAGGATAGAAACCGTCCTGAAAGGAAGATTGATATATTGATGTCCTTGTTGTGTCCTTCATCACACTGCAATAGGAAAGTCAGTACTGCAATACTGATTTGACCAGAATGGTTCAATTCGGATTTAATATGACCTTCCCATCAAACTAGAAATCTTCATCTCCTCATCTTACTCGTCCACATGGCAGAGGTCCATTTTAGCAATAAGATATAACATGGTAAAGTTATTCCAAGCTACACAGCAAATGCTTATTTTTGTAGATGTTTTGCTTTTCATACCTAGTTTCTAATACTGCTACAAAAGCAAAAATAAGAGAAGGCATGTGATTTGTCTTTCTGAAGACCAGCTACTGAAAAATCGACATTCTTGGAGTTGAGAGCCATGTACTTTGATATGAAAAAAAAAGGCAGATATAAAATTAATATTTTTCCCGTTCATTGAAATGGGGATTTCTACACCAGAACAGATCTGGGCCACAGACTGTGACTTCTGCTAAGAATGCTTCACCAGTCTATGCAGTTTAAATAGAATACTACTGTTTTTTAGAAGATGCAATTAAATGTGTTTGTGACAAACAGTGGATTGCAACTCTCAAAGACGAGTTGATAACAATTTGCTGCATTATCATAAAGAGTTTTCATGTAAGATATCTTTAAAGAATCATGCTGTTGTTTGCTGTAAAATGTATCTTCAGTAATCAATACATAAATTACATATTAAATTAAAGGTACATGGATTTTGATCAGTTCATATTGGCTTGAACTGCGGTTTGCTTAAGCCCACAGACATTGTAAAAATATTCTAGATATACTAAAAACTGCTTGATCCTTTTTCATTGTTTCTTAGTAAAGCACATACAGCTTTTTATTAAATTATTTCCCAAATGTTATTTTGTAAAGAAATTTAATAAAATTTACTACTCTGCAATCCATTGAGCACTTCCTAATTTAATTTTCATATTCTGCATTTCCTGGGATTTACAATTAAAATTGTGATGAGCCAGACATTCAAACTCTTACATGTGTGAGATTTTATTTTTTTTTTAGCTGAACAATATCAAAAATATTTTGGTTTTATAAAATATTTTTTTAAAGAAAAAATCCAAGCAAATGAGGTCTTTTGTACACAGATTGTGAAGTTTTTACTTAGTTTGAGAAACTCTTTCTTCTCTTTTTCTTACTTTACCCACTCAACTGTTCGGCAAAGTTGTCTGTTTATGCCAATGCCAGATACAGCTAATAGAAAATAATAGTTCTGACATTTTATACTCTCCAACATTGATCAAATAAAATTAAAAAAATCCTATTCTCCAGAACAGACACTGTCATTAAAATTCTTGCAGATTTATTTACATCAAACTCAGCATGTGTGTAACCAAGAATGAGCCATTGTGTTCGAGCTAGTTCATATTACTACTATTTTATTCTGCAGAGTTCTTGAAGATCGCTACAGAGAAATATATTTGTTTCTTTTATAGTATGCTTTATTTTTATTTAGCTTTAAAGTTGCCTCTTGAGCTTTACATCATATTGCAAAGTTTGCATTCATTATTTTAGACATTTTCTAAAAGATTAGGTTACTTTTATGCCACTTGCTAAGAAAGAGAAGGCCTCCAAACAAACCTTAAGGGTACTGGGTCAGCTGTCCATTTTTATCATCATGCTAGATGCAACCATTTTTCCTATCCTAAGCTCTTTTAACTAACTCTTTTAACTCTTTTAACTATCCCGAGATCTTTTAACTAGTCCCTGAGCTGAATCCTTGTGCTCTAAAGGCAGGAAATGCAAAAATAGTTTAGTTTACTCAGTGGTTCAGCCAAAATTCAGGCCTCCCTGCAGCAGCTTTCAATTTATGTTCAAGTCTCCACCGTTTTCAGGTACAGAGGCCTCTTCTCAAAATTTTGTAGTGCTTTAAATTGAGATCACATTGTATGGTTAGAATGTAGCTTCTCTTTAGGCTCATATCGGAGCCAATAGCATGCAGAATTTATAGCAAGACACATTTGAGGACTGAGAGCCTTCTGTAGCATCCACCACGTGGCAAAAAAAGACAGAGGTTTTGTCATTGTCCCGGGGAAAGCTTCATTAATAATTGGCTCCGAAAGCTGTAAAACGTAAGGCCTAATAAAATAACTTACAGTTTCAGTTACAGTTTTTAGCAATATTATTGACAGGAGACTGTGGCTGCTTTAAACTGATTTTCTGGTTTGGAGTTATCTTTGAATGGAACCTAGACTTTGCCTAGAATGTAGAGTTGATTTCAGCATGAAAGGCTTATGAGGAAGGCAAGAAACTACGTCCTACTTTATGAGATTTCAATACTGAGTAGCCTTTTGACCCGCAAGAAAGTTTTTACCTCCAGGATTTTCCAACAGAGGCATTTATAAGATCCAAAGGGGAGGTGAATGTATGATGGAAAAATAGATGAACCAGAGGAGCACAATGGCCAACAGCAAGTGCTTCATATGACAAGCAGAAGAATCTTTTTGTCCATTTCTAATTACTCTCAGCCAAAATAATTTAAAAGGAAGAAAAGAAAACAGCTGTTGGGGACCCTTCATATAAGTCTTTTTAAAAAAATAATCTGAATAACAGCATCATTGGTTGTTAAAGACCTCTCTGTCTCAACTTTGCATAAGTTTGCTCATACAGATTCTCAAAGAGTTATGCTGGTATGCAATTAAAATGAAATACTAATTGGTATTAAAAAAAAAAAATACTGTGCCTGCAGAGTATAATTCAGTTCTAATATATTTCACTATAAACTTATTTCAGTGAAAGGAAGCATTCCTCTAGCCAGCAAAGTAAATTTTCTGATCTACAAATGGACATTTTATCCTCTTCTAGCCTGCTCTTTTGGTGGCATCATGAATTTCCCAGACAGCTTGGTTAATCAGCAGAGAACTCCAAGAGAGAGCTTTCTTGGCTAAAAGTAAAGTTACTATTTCTCTTTAAATGTCCATGTCCAAAGGTCCTGAAACATCCCTTAGGATGATTTGAAGTTTTAGAATGACTTCTTAGTTAAACTAGGAATAGATGAAATCATGACAACACTTCAAAGACTTATGCTTCATATTTTCTTATTTTTTTCTACATAGGATAGATGGTAGAATCACAGATTCCTACACTATCATTTATAATATACAAGAAACAAATGTAGGGTTAATTACTTCTGATAATATTAATTAGTTCAGACGACAACTGCGGAGGAATACTTCAGGATATTTTAAAAAACGTTATTTATTGTTCTTTTTTTTTTTTTTCATTTTAATGTTCCTGTTCCTTTGCTCTCACATTCCTCAAGTTTTTGCTGAAGTTTCTGATAGCATTACTGAAGATTAAGAAAAAATTAAATTATTATAATTGAATTATATTTAATAATGATTATAATATTATTATAATTTAAATTTAAATTATACTCCAGGTGTCAGTGATCTGCAAATTAAAAAATGTTTTGAAATATGTGTTTCCATTGAATTGCTGACTTTAACTTTTTTCCTTTTTTTTTTCTTTTTTTTTGTTTGGGTTTTTTGGTTTGTTTTTTGGCTGGTTGGTTGGTATTTGTTTTGGTTTTGTTTTGTTTTGTTTGTGTAATTTACTGCTAGATGCTGGCATTTGTTCTGCTGTTAACTTGATATGCGCACTGACATTGATCAATTCTAAGAGAAACTTTTCAACTTAGGAGTTTCAAATGTTCTTGCCTAAGAACATTGTAATAAAACAGCTACAAACGCTCATGTAAAATGAAAGTTTATGTTTTTCTGCCACTGCAACGTTCAGTACTTCTGCAATTATCATGGAGGGCGAGGAAGAAATCTTGTCAATTGTCTTCAGATCAAAAGTAATCTTAAATATTTTGGAAGCCTTCAGTGACATCTGTGTCACACAACACGATGATGTTGCATGACATGGCTTAAGGTATACGGATGGGTTTGTCTTCAAAAGTAGGGAAAAAATGAGAAGCAAATAGAAGTTTTAGAATGACATTTCAGTTAAACTAGGAATGGATGAAATCATGCCAGTACTTCAAAGGCTTATGTTTCATCTTTTATTGGTTTTAATTTCTTTTTTCTTTTCTCATTTTGGATGGAAACTAAGGAAATATCCAATTTTTTCTCTGAGAAAAATTATCATTTTCAAAACTTCATGTGTAGCTTTATTTGATTACATATTAAACAATATTCTTGTTCTCTTGTCAACATTACTGGGTTTATTTCTACCAATACATCATAACTATGTACTAAAAAAGCATAAACTGTACATTGAAGTCTATGCATTTATAGACACCAGCAATATTTATTTTGCAGGGTTGTTTCACTTGGGATTTTTTTTTCTTTTTCTTTTCTGTGAGACTGGGATAAAGAATGAACAATTTAGTTTACAATCTAATTTTGAGGGAAATGAGAAGTGATGAAATGTCATGAAAAGAAAAAAAAAATAATCCTGAAATAAAGCAGAACTGTTTCACAACACACATAAAATAACTCCTTCTCCCTAGCTCGTAAACAGCCCTAATGTCCATTGCCTATTATTCACTTATTTGCAAATAAGTGACATGATGCCTGTGCTTAAAGTCAAGCATGTCGCTACTGCATCAGTGTGGGCACCTGTTGCTCCTTCGCCCGTAATTCCTGCGCTCTACAGCCTTGGAAAAGGGATGCTGATTTCTTTCCTCCCCCTCATAGCAGCAAAATGCTGCCATAAGCTGGGAGAGGAGTTTGCTGGGCAGAAACATCAAGGGCCACCCAATTCATATCGAAAATAAGGGTACAACTGACAAAAGAGAAATGGCCAGAGCTGGCTCACATCCCACTGCCCTGTGATCTTTTCCTGCAGCACAGCTAGTGCCGTTCCAGGCAGTGGGGTAGAAAGGGCAGCATGGGTTCAAGTGTGCTCAAAGGATAATGCAAATATTGCCAGTGTGGGGAAAACTTTGCTGGAGCTGACACTTCTCAGCCCTGTCAAGAGTCAGCTGAAGGATATGGAATAAAAGTCTGTAATGAGCTCTCTCTTCATTGCATCAAGTACGACAGAAATCTGTAATAATTTTAAATGCAGTCATGTCGTTATAAAAAATAAACATAAAAAAACGGCATCAGGCAGCAACACCCAAGTCCTCATGAGAAGAGTTTTCAATGTCTATATCACACCACTGCAATTGTAGATAAGATATACAACAGAAAGGGAAAACGTGGCTTTTTATACTGAGAGTTTGTATGTAACTTAGTAATTTTTTTGTAACTTAGTAGTTTGCACTGGTTACTTGGATTTCCAGGGTGTCAAAGCCAGCTTCAGAAATTATAAGTAACGGGGAAGGGAAGGAAACGCTGTGCTTTTGAAGCAGGTCTTGTTAGAAAACTTTTTGCCTTTGAAACTCCTCCAAATATATTTGTATTATCTCTCTTAATTTTCCTCTTTGGTTATCTAAAAACGTACATGTTTATTCCACGTACAATTATTTCAAAATTCTGTTGTTTTCAAATCAGTAGTAATACTTTTATTTACTTCATTAAAGTAATGATTTTACCCTCAAAAAAGACAAACATTCTACATTTCCCCAACTCAATTTGTGGAAAGAATTTCTGAAGTTGTTTCTTTTTCCCCAGTAATTATTTTAGCAATGGCTTCATAATAAGCATACTTTCATAACTGCAAGACAAAATATAACTGCATTAGTTTTTCATACAGAACTTGTTTCTGCCCCTGGAAATTGTGGGACTACCATACAAAATATCCAAATCTTGTAATCTCTGTGTTTTGGAGTTAAGCGTTTGCTTTTTTTGCAGAAGTCTGAAAAAAGATAAATAAATAGAGAGCAATGCATCAGCTGAGTTATAAGTAATTGTACCTTTTGGAAATTTTTATTTAGTTTTTCTTTATTGAGTAAAAACTTTTTAAAAAATCTGTTTAAAAATGCTGCTAGTAGAAACCAGAAAATTTGCCATTTTTTTTTTGTGTCATGACTTGACTTTGTAATTGCTTTTGAATGAGTATATGATGTAACACAAGACTCACCTTTCCATTGAGATATTTATCTTGTGGAGTATGATTTTATAAGGTATTTTGTTATAAAGTAAATTTCTGTCAATAAAGGTTTTGTTTAAAAATACTCATACCAACCCCTTGTGTCTCAGTCAAATTGATTTTTCTGATGAGAACCTTGAAGAAAGTTGTTATCATTTTTTAATCCATCAGGCAGTCACTACACGAGAATAAACCATTCAACACTATGGCTTTAGTTTATTTTATGTCTCTTTTTCATGGCCCTACGGTTTATTCATTCCCCACCAAAGAACAAACAGTCGATCAAAATTTATTAGCTTGTGTTGACCTATCTGGATCTAGTTAGGAACTGTGGTCTCCTATGTTGGCCATTTAGTGAAATTTTTCTATGTATCTGACCAGAAATACTATTATGTTTGAGAATTTGCATCTACTTTAGTGTTCCCCTAAATTTAAGGGCTCAAGAATAAGTTTCGGGCTTCCTGTCTTGCTATTAAAGGAGAATGAGGGTCCTGTTAATTTATTAAAGAAGATGGACTTGCTTTATTGTTAGAGCAGTAGTATTTTATATAAAAGCCAAGGAAGGATGTTCATTTATAAGGCAACTTTTCCCAGAATTTAAATTGGTGGTAACAGATAATGGACAGTTAAAATGTGGTGTTAGTCACCACTTAACATCATGAGCTACGGCTGAAGTAGGTGAACACCTCTGAGTGCACTCTTAAATGATCATTTGAGTAGGTGATAGAAGACACACATACCCTGATTGGACTCTACAGATATCAAAATATTTTTACATTTAGTTTAAAATAATAAGGCAATCCTACAAGTGGATGTTTAAATAATTTGGTTTGACTCTATGTTTTAACTAATGAAAACCAGGAAGCACTGAAAAATATTTGGCCTATCCATCAGGGAGCTGAATAATACTTCTGTTTTCCTTAACTCCTATTGACTGATTTAGGATGATTTGCTATCTGCTCATTTTTTCTGACTAAGCTTACTTTTGTCCTTAGAAATAAGTGAGAACATGTAAATAACTTTTCTCAAGGAGACTAAATAGATAAATTATATTAATAGTATGTAGTAGACATGCTTATCGCCTTGTAATTAGAGATCCCTAGCTGAAAACACTCTTAAACATTGTCACTAATTGAAACATTCTGTCTATGAGCCTGATAAGGACTATATCTGGTTTTCCCACCTATTAGATGGTACCAGAAATGCGTATCAGGAGATGCAGAATTCAAATTTCTAGCTATCTGGTTCAACACTTCAATGAAGCCCATCAAATGTGATTAGGTGTATCAAAACCACTATGATTAGCTGTGTTCCTCCAGCCTCTTTAATTAACCAACTAACATTAAGAGCAGAGAATGAGGCAGTGTGTCCTGAACTTATTTGCAACTATTATTGTCCAAATTAACAGTGTGAAAGTCATTATGCTTTGGCAAATTTGTTACTAGAACTTCCTGGCCAGCCTTTGCGTTAAAGCCCAGTGAAATCAGTGGGAGAGTCCTTAAAGTTGCATGTTTTCCAAAAAGCACCATTTAAATTTCCAGTGGAGAATAGGTCTCTCATTTTCCAATAGGCAGAACTATCACATCTTATAACTCAATATAAATATTTCTGAAATAGAATACTATCTACTGAAATGGCCCTAATTTTTAAAAAATAAATCATCATCTAAGCTGGTCTTAATCTGGTGTGTGATTTATTAAATACCTTGTTAGATGACTGTAGTTTAGTGTGAACTCATGTATCCTATAGAAACTGCATTTTACGCTCTTGCAGTGCTGCTTTTTCTTTCTTAAAATAACAGGGGGAAAGGCCATCCTGCAAGTGAAGTCTTGAAAAATATTTCTGGATGCAATTATAACTCTGGATGTTGTTCTTCAGACACAAACGGGAAAATTCTAAGCTCAGAATGACCTTTAAATCAGATGATAGATACCTCAACTCAAGACTGAGTTCTGTCCTCAAAAAACAAATACATTAAAAATTATCTATTGAAACTGAGAAGGAATAGGAAAGATAAAAGAACAATTAATTCTATTTTAAAATAGACCCTAAAATGAGCACAGGAACACGGATTATTTTTCAAAATAATTTGCTAAAATCAAAATACCTTGCAGTTTTGCCTGCCATAAATCCCCACAGATCCCACTTGGAGCTCTCTGTTCCCAAGGCTTGTATCTTTCTTTTGTTATTAGGGACCTATAATTCAATTAAAGTTTATCAATATTTGGAATAAAGGACCCTGGGAGATTCTCCCATCAAGCAGTCTTGCACCTCTAACGTCTTTCTTTTCTTTGCGTCCTTTACTCATCCATAAGCACACGCAGAGCTCCTTCTTGTAACACATCAGCTGCTAAATTGACATCTAAAAAAATATGTTCCTTTAAAAATTGGAGGTATGTGGTAGTGAAGGGACACTTTCTCCTGCAATATAAGTAAAACAAGGCTATTCACGTCATGCAATGTGTGCGTATTCTCATGAACCCTGAATTAAAATGTGAACTGGGTTCCAAAAAGTTTGACTGTTGTTTGGCTTATGTTACTAAATTTTTGTCCCTAGTTATATTTTGTATAACATCACTTCAGTAGGAGGTATCACAGAAAGTTTGACAAGATATTTCTTTACTTGACATTACAGCCTTCTGCCTGCACCAGCTAGACCAAGCAAAGTCAGAAGCTTAACATTTTTATGGTTTCTGTCCTAACCAAATGAGTCTTTTGAACTTCATTCTTGAAGACTAGCTAAAGAAAACCTAGGGAGAAGAAGGAAGATGATCAAAAGTAAGCAGGATGCCTCAGAAATATGTTTTTTATTTATTAAAGCCAGCAGGACCGGTCATTTTTGTTCAATGAGGCCTCAGTTCCAAGTACAGCTATACTTTTTAAAGCCAAGATTTAATGTTAGTGGGTGCAACCCCACACTCAGCTCACTCTTGGCCCAGCTGCAGTTGTGAATAAAGTTACTGATGGAGGATCCACAGCCTATTTTTCAGCTTTATATTTGTTGGTGAATAGCCTAAAATGCTTATAAAGCTGATGATCCTTTGGGGTGGGTTTTTTTTTCAGGCTATTGCAAGTATTTTTACTAACAATATGAACTCTCGGTCTTTCTGTAACCTACACAACTTCTGGCCTCAGCCACTCTGGGTCCAAGGTAACTATGCGCTAATATAACAACCCTTCATAATTATTTCATAAGTGTTGCGTTGCAACTGAATCCTAGCTAGTTCTTGCAATAAGAAGGACGGTAAATATCAGGACGAGGTTTGTAATCCAAATACAGTGTATTATCTCTCCTTATAGGTATCTCCTTTTAACCAATTTTCATCAATAACCACCTAACAAATGCGAAAATTGCTAGCTCGTTACAGAACTACTGTCCTTTGCATGTATAAATGGATATGAGTTTGTGAAGAAAGTAATACATAGATAATACAGCAGCTCAACTCCAAAATCCAGGGGCACTAAATAGTCTTATACCCGTGGTGAATCTTTCTTGGGACAAGACACTAGATAGAGTGAAAGAAGATGTATTGCTCTGCTCTCCCTCAGTTGCCAATTAATTTTTTAGAAATAGTCAGCGAAGGTTGACAAACCAAAAGAAAAATAACTCTGGAAAAGAAAGAAAAAAGTTTTTGCTTTGTTTTATGTGTATGGTGGAATGGCTGAAACTTTTTAAATATCCTGAAATAACAATGAAAGAATGTGTCAGAGTTCTTCTGGCAGTGGCTCAGAAATGTGGAACTATTGTCATCTTGACATTCGCCTCCGATAAACATGCTACGCACATTAAATCAAAACCGGTATAAAAGTGTGCCATGTGACAGGATAGCCTTTGCCAAGTGGGCTGACCTGTAATGAAAAAGTCAATCCTCTTCCCCTTTTTATTTTTTTTTTTTTTGACTGAAAAAAAAAAATATAGCAGCAATAATATGGGTAAAAGGCTCAATAAAATCTGTCAGAATTGATTTCTAGTGACACATAATGTCTGGCAATCTAAAGCTTTATTTTGCCAACTGTTTAATCTGTACTACAAGTAAAAGCGTTCCATATGCATAACTTCCCATTTCAGTGATGATCCTGTTTAAAGATTTGTTCCAGCAGCATTTATTTAATGACCTTTATAAAGAATTTTCTCATTCTTCTGTGGGTTATATTTAAACTAGGGAATAATAAAAATAAAGCGCACAATGGGAGGAAAAAAAAAAATCTCCAAACCCCATTACTTTTTTTTTTCTTTTTTTTCAAAAATATAATTACTTTTTTAGGCAGCATTAATGAGGAAGCCTGGGGATATATACATTTCAACGTTAGAAACAATAACAAACCAATGGTCATTATTTACACCCTTACCATCCCAAATTTTATTACTTGGTTGGGTTTTTTTCACAGAATACCTGCAAAGAAATCTCACGTGGGCTGCAAGATGCCCAGCTCCGGCTCCTTCAGCCTATTGATTTAAATATCCTTTTGCTTCTCCCTCCCCAATAGGAAGTATGAGGTCATTGTTGCAGCTCAAACACATGCCTTGATAGAGACGCTATTCAAACCAGATATACATCATACTTTATATCATATTTTGAATTATTTATCCGTCATGGGAAATAACAGGAGAGGAAGGAGTTAGCTGGGTCCCTGAAATGAATGTGGCAAAAGCGTTATTAACGTGCGAGTCCAGCTGCTCAAAAAAAGACCTCGAGTCCTGGTACAAAGGGTCAGCGTCGGCGATGGAGATCTTGGTAATACCAGGAGAGCAAAGAGGCTCGTAAATCCAGAGAAAGGCTATCACATTCTATAAACTAGGTATAGGTGAAACGGAGTACTAATTTCCAGTGGGCCAGGGAGGATGGTTGCCTGAAACATATGTTTAAAAATTGAAATGTACACCCAGCCCTGCCATTCAAAACCTTCCAGATCTAGTTCTGAGGAAAAGGTTAATCAGGAGTGCTGTACGGCTTAAGGGAATGCATAGAGTAGCTGACTGATTTGATTCATATATCCCAGTGACAAAATTCTTTCCTGGAGATCCATAATGTCTGGGTTCTTAATTATCTGGTTTTATATGTATGTGTGTGTGAGTGTGTGTATTTAAAAAAATGGCCAATAAAATGTCAGCCAAGAAACACACTGTTCATTCCTTTCAGGTTTATTTTAAACCTATTGCACTTAGGCTCCAGCTAAATCAATTTTTCATGAATATCTACCCTAGTAGATTACACCTCAAGCCAGTTCAGATCTCCAGAGAATTTAAAAAAAAAAAAAAAAAGAAAAAGAAAAAAAAAGAAAAGAGAGATTTATCAAGTAACAAGTAACACCTCAGGAAAAAGAAACAGGGTTTTTAATTGCTTTGTGTGTTCCATAATTGAAGGCAGGCATCTTCTTGAGGCACTCACTGCCAGGAGGAGTGCGACTCCACTTGGCCCTGCCTAATTAATCCTGTGATACAAACCTTCTGGCTTCAATTTTCACATTTCTGTCTCTTTTTAGAGGTGATAATAAAACTAAAAATTTACATTGGTTACTGTATGACTATAACGGTGCCAGCGGAACACAAATAAAGCCATATGGATGCAGGAGACCTTGTCGTCCCATCCCTGGCTTCTCTGTTTCAGGAGGTGCATGGGGACACACTTTGGGCTAACGAGAAAAGGTAGAGAAAAGATTCAGTAGCAGGAAGGAAGCGCAGGTCAACAGGTTCTTGTGATAGTTTGCTCTGCTCAGATGACTCACTGAAGCATATGTCTTATTTGTTTATTGACAAGATCTCAAAATAGAAGTACACACTCTGGAAGCTCAACTGAGCTGGCTACAAATCACAAAACTGCACAACAGCTCTTAATGAAAGACAAATCGTGCAGCTTAGCCTTTAAAAAGCAGTCAAGGCTGTTTGTGCAGATACCTTCAATCTTAATAGCTTCCATACTGCGACCTGTGCACGCTCCCTAGCTGTGCCTACTGAAAGTAACAGACCACCTTTATTTTCCACAAAACGTAAGGATTCCATAATCATTATTACCATTATTGCTAACATTATGAGGCAAGGATTTAATTCTTGGGCACTAAGTAATTGGCTGTACACACACCGAGACACATATGTGGCAATTATAAATATACACCAGGACAAATTCTGCTTTCGGTAAAATTATGTTCATTTTCATTGCTTGATATAAAAAGCGGACCTAGACCTTACCGTATTAAGGTGGGAGGGTTTTATCTTGCCGAGTGAACCTGGAGGAATATTGTTCCAACAGAGCTGCAACTCTTTCTTAGAAAGTTATTGGAAGTGAGCACATTACTGGCTGTGCTCAGACGTCTACTCCCAGAACCCAACGATGCAATTCTGTTTTTTCACATTCCTTTATGTGCTTCAGAATAGCTAGATTGTACCACAATTTGATAGTTTTATCAAAAAAAAAAAAAAGTTCTGGAAGAAAAGGAGAAAAAAGAAAAATTATCTTCATTTTCCCACTACGTTGTGCTTGCTCTCTCACTGTGGCACAGTAGTAAGAGAAATGGGCAGACTCAGGACAGGACTCTTTTACCTCCTCCTTCATCCTGTCCTCACTACAACTCTGATCATGGCATATTATTTTAGCAGTGTCAAATCAAAGTCAGTGTGCCAACCTTTTCTTACAGGAGAGATACTGCTGACACACTTGTAAGATGTCACATGTCTCCAGGTATATTTTTTAAAAATAAATAATATATTTTAGGACAACAAAATGCTTCACTTTTGTGATGATGTACAAGCTGTTTGCCACACAAGAGTTAGGAGGCCCAGTGGGATTGGAAAATTAGGATTATTTTTCTGCTAAACCCTAACAAATTGCTACTGAGCACCTACAAACTAGGATTTTTTCTGGCTGCATGACATTAATGTATTGGGGCAAAAATTCTCTATGGATGACAAAAACCTTTGCAATTCCTCAAAAATTTCAAGTGCCTTTTCCAAGACAAGGTGATGTTTTCTCATCTGAACAGTTGTCCCTTGTCTCTGTAAACCCTATGTTGTGAAATGGCATCACTAATCCACCTGAAATTTTCACTCACAAGCGGAACACCAAATACAGAAAGGTCAAGCCAAACACTTGTGAGCAAATGCAAGAAGAAACCTAGAGCACCAAGCACAAAGATGTGACACTGCTGAGTGTTGAATATGAAGCTAGACAAGAAACACCTGGTGGGAATCAGAATTAGAAAGAGCCAATTGCCCCACATTCAGAGGCTACAACTGGGTAGGGCTTCCTAGAGAGCAACTGGTTGAACTCTTCCACTGGTTTGTGATGGAGAAGGGGTAGGTTTTGTTTTACCAAATGTCTAAGGAGTGGAGGCGAAGAGATGTTTTTTTTGTGGTGGAGGGGAATCCTGTATCATAATATCCTGAAAAAAGGGTGAATAAAATGGGAACAGCAACATAGGATGTTCTAGAGCAAAGGCTAATATATATTGATTATCTTATTTATCTCCTACTTTCAGAGAATCCAGGTGGTTTAACCTCTTTTTCAATAACCACTCTGAAGTCACTTTAGTGTTCTATCAAATTTTCATGAAGTTTTGTAGAGAAGTGGTTGGTGATCTCTATGTAGTATGTCTNTTCTTTTTATGTTTTTTTTTTCTCCTTTTTTTTTTTTTTTTTTTTTTTTTTTTTTTTTACTTATTTTAAATAAATTGTCAGAAGTGTTTCTTTTTAATTGATGGTAATTCTGTGTAAAAATGTACGTGCCTCCTGATAGCTAGGTTAGTCCCTCTAGATGGTGCTCCCACAATAATTTCTGAAGGATCTTAAGTCATAGATCTACACTATTTAAGTAACTCCAATAAAACCGTTTTTTTTCCCCTTT
>VXBW01007513.1:1093823-1126080 GCA_013400375.1 Thinocorus orbignyianus | reverse complement strand
ATGTAATTTTTTTTTTTTTTTTTTTTTTTTTTTTTTTTTTTTTTTTTTTTTTTGTAATTTGCAGCAGCATGTGCAGAAAGCAGGGGATGGTTGGTCCTTCAGTTCTTGACATGGCAGGATTAGGCCAAAACCCAAGGCAAATACAGGATCTTCTGAATGGAGATGCTCAGGGTACATGGCTGCCTTCCACAACCTTCTCAAGAACAATGCACATTCTTCATAGGCACTGTCCAACCAATAATTGCACAGGGAAATGGGTTAAGTCTGGTTTTCTTGTTCATACAATATCTGATCAGCCAACACTTTGTCTAAATGGCTCTTTCAGTGGAAAACTTGGGGGTTTTTTTGAAGCCAAAAACTGTGTTGTTCAATGTCTATCTCCCTTGAGGAATTGTACTGTTTCTAACCAAGATATGTCTGTTTTCAATTATTGGGTTTTTTCAGAAGTTGACACATTTTCATTAGGGAGGGGGGGAAAATCAACCAATTCCAGGTTGGAAACTATGCTCTCAAGTTATGTAGGCATGTGGGATTTTTATCTGGCCTGGTCAATAGCACATCTGTTACCACAAGTGCATGAGATAAATTTTTAGTCTTCAAAAGGCAGATCAGCTCAGTCCTCTCAGCTCTCAGTTGTGGGTAGACCCCGAAGCATCACACTAGGGGTTAAAGAGAAGAAAGTGGTGGCTTCCCAGCAGCCCAGAAGCAGCAGCAAAATGGGTCAATTACTCAAGGGTGGAAGGGAATCAAATCTTCTTGAAAAAAAAGGCCTGTTGGTATAAGTCCTGTTAGCTGAAGACTAACAACTTCTTCAGTAATGCTGATGTGAACACCTGAAAGGAAGAGGCAAAAGAATGATAAAGTATATTCAGTATAGTCTTTCAGTCCTGGATTTTAAATCCATCTGGTTTGAACTTGGATTATATGACACATCTGAACTATTCCTACTGCCACTGCTTGAATGACTGGAGTCTATGTAAAACCATATTTCCAGTTACGGTTCGTATCCTATTCTAATTACTCTTCTGTTTAATATTTTCACAAAATCTTTCCTTTTGTGCCATTTAATAATATATCTAATTTTAAGGGGAATTGAGGAGGTGTTTTAAAGTAAAAATGAGAGGTATAAAACAGTGCCTAGCTTACAACTAATTTTTTCCATGTGGGTATCACAAAATTTTTGAACATGGTTTTTCTTTTCTATTACTCTAATTTGAATAACTGCACTGTTTTAGATGCTATGATATATATATATATATATACACACACATACTTTAATCTCTTTCAAAACTGTCATTGTTTCACTAGACAGTGAAGGAAGCTGTGTCATATTTATAAAATCAAATACGGATTCCATTCTGAAGAAAAGCTGCACTCATATAAGCTTAAAATTCAGGGTGCGTATAGGAACTAATAGCAAAATGTATTACAGAAATAATGTAAATAGCCTAGTATAAAATGTAGTGAATCTGGAAAAAGCAGAACAGAGGTTAAACTTCAATGTAATCTCATTACACTAAAATATGAAATCATACTGATTATCTCAGCCCTGTTAATGTTGCTATGCAGTGACACACATGTAGTAAATACAATTATAATGAAACCATTTATGGGTTTTGTTCTCCTACAGCATTAAAAAGAAAAAAAAAAAAGAAAAAAAAAAAGAAGAAGGTAGTGGTGATGACCAGTTTTCTTTGCACTGCTCCCTCAGTTCCCCCCAATAAAATACTTTCAAAGTTTATGCAGTTCCGGGCAGGTTAAACATATGTAGATTATAAAGTGTTGCAGGGATCCACAGATGTTTTACAAGTTAGTCCCAAATTGTGACCCAGTTTGCATGGCAATGCAGGATAGGAGGGAGAATAAAGGAATAAGACACCCCTTTATTACTAATACCCAGGGAAGCTGTAAGGGGCGAATAAAAAGGATAATGACAATAGGAAATCTTGCACTGCATGACCTAGTTGCACCAGCAAGTAAAATCTCAGGCACTGAAAAGGAAAACCAGGAGACTCATTGTATCTTTGAGCCACAATTTGCCTCTCCGTTTACTTTACGGCAATGCAAAAATATGCTTGGCTTTGTTCAGGGCTCAAGAGCGGTCAAACCCCTGCAGCAACGTCTGTGAGAGGTGTTTGATTTCTATGAGTAGCATCGGTTTTGCTTTGAAAGACTAAGTTAATACCAGTGTGTTATTCTTCATAATTAAGTACGATGCTTTTGGGGGTGTCATGTCTTCAACAATTAAGCCCAATGTATAAACTGCATTCTTTTCCATGTAGTAGTCGGAAGAGATTGGATCTATTTCCTGCCATGTCTTTCTCTTTTATTGCAAACAGTTCCAGTTTCGGCAGAGGCTTAGATTTGCAGATGAACAAATTACTTCCATCACATTGAAATGCAGCTACCTCAAGCTAAAACGCAGACTTGTGAGCACACGATATATCTGATTATGTATAGAGCAAGCTACAGAAACAATTACAAAAAAAAAAAATTACTAGTTGTTATTGGCTACATAAAGGAGGAATAGTATTTTTGATATGCATAATACAACTCTTTTTTTTAAGCAGGGCATTTAGCTAAAGTTTAGTGTGTAAGAATTGTGGTATATGCAGTTAAAAATGGTGATTAAAAAAAAAAAAGTACTTTTTTTTTTTCCTCTAACCATAACAGAAATCTGACCCAGATCATTCAGATGATACTTAACCCTTCATCTTTTTCTTTTACTTTTTCTCATGTCGATGTTCTCTGTGTTCTGCCAAAAATCTTTTCCTTCTCTCAGGGAGGGGGGGACAGCAATCTAACGATCACTATCTGTTGTGCTCTTTTCTACATCACTTAAATATGCAGAGCTTTAATCCTGCAATACCCAATGGAAACTCTCTCACTACTATTCAAATTCTTAAGTGACATTAGGATGGTTTGGGTTTAGGGGTTGGTTTTCTTTTTGGATTGTGAAAGGTTTCTTGGTTTGGTTGGAAGTTCCCTTTGTTTCATCTACCTGAATTCCTCTAAGAAGCATAGTGGCCTCTTAGAAGTTTCCAGAAGTTACTAGTGAGGAGACCCACCAATTCCCATTATATTTAACTCACCATCTAACAATATATGACATGTTAGAAAAGTCATTCTGAGATTAACTTCTGAAAGCATAACTTCTTACTAATTTTACATCATCCTCCTCCCAATTTATTTGTATTTTTTCATATAATCCTGAGTGTCATTATCTCTTAGCACTAGTGCTTCTCAATCAGACTCCCACTCATTTTTCAGCTTTTCAACCTCCGCTGGGTTCAGTGGGATTTCACACACTTGGTGGAAACAATCAGTCAGCCTTTCTCATACGATGTTCTTGTACCATGATTATCGCAATGGTTGCTCCAAACCTGTTGGGCCTTATGAACTATAAGGCATGTTATAATAATAAATAATAATGTAGTAACTATCATAAAATCATAGCATTCCTCAGGCAAAATGCTAAGTCAATCAAAGCAGAAAATATCTGACCTGCATCCAAACTTTAGCTGTGTTTCTGAATTTCTGGTCAGAAGACATAATATATTAATGCCCTGCAACTTGCACTGTGCTCACTTTAAAATTTATATTAAGTAGATTGTTACATTATGGTAATGTACTAAATTACCTAAAGCAAAGTAATACAATGATTAACTGACCATAAACATTGGTTTATGGTCAGTTTATAAAGTATTACAAAGATTAACATTATGCATTTTCATAACAGAAGAAAATTGCAGGATGAAATATCTGTGGATTGACTTGGTGCTATTAAGAATAATAAAATAGAGGTATAACTCACAACAGTCTCATGTTACAGCTCGCAAGTAAACTTTGTTTTAAATCATCTTTGAAAATGGCAGAGATATTCATCGTTTTAAAAAATGCCCAAAGCTTTCCAAGCATAGAATAATGGTTTCCAGTATATGTTTTCTAATATATAATGTATTACTTTTTTTTCCCCTCTTCATTATTCAACATGTTATGTCAGATTCTGACCTGACATAGCTACTCTGGTATTGGAAGCATTTTACCACCTTATCCAAGACAAAATCTTTATCAGATTTTAATATTTGCCTGAAAAGCGAGACACAATCAAAGTTCAATGCTTTACAAGTTAAATTAATTTAATCACTCATGAGTAAAAATGCAGTTCACCTGTTGTTCCAGAGTTCATCTGGTCTGTCTGTGAGTTAAACCCTGTGCAAACTAGAAATTTTTTTTAGAGTACAGAGGCTAAAGGTGGAGGAAAATAAGGAACACTGGATGGGGAATCAAGCATAGGATGGGGTAACATGGAAGAGCTTTAGACAACCTTTGAGAGCATTTTGGGCCAATCTCAGACACATGTGTTTTAATACACACTGTTTAGGGAGTATTAATATCTGTATTTACAATTTCATGGGAGCTACAGAGGTGCGGTGAAACACCTTAAACAGCTGCTCCTACTACCGGCTCTTGAAACAAACAAAATTTGGGTCATTCAAGAAATTGTCAGGAAGCATAGTACATTGGAGGTTGATTTGAAGGGCAAAGGAGTCCAGGAGAGTGGATCAGTCTCTGAACACAACTTTTTAAATTAACAATTCAATTCATCCCGATCTTGCATGATCCAGTCATCCATAGCAGGGTGGGCGGTATGGTTGGTCAGGAAAGTCTTGGCTGAGTTGAAAGGCAAAAAAGAAACGTACAGGATGAGGAATCAGGGACAGATTAGCAAGGAGGAGAATAGAGGTTTTGCCTAGGCATGCAGGAAGGGAATTAAGAGGTCCAAAGCTTGCCTGGGGGTAAGAAATGATGGGCATGTAGACTTACGCAAGTATGTCAAAAGCAAAAGACAGACCTTGGAAAAATATGGGACTATTTTGGTGAGACAATTTACCTAAAGACAAAGGTTTTGAAACAGACTGAAGAACTCGTTGCTTTTTTTGGCCTTTGGTTTTGAATCTGCTCACAGACTCTACACAGCTACATGTCAACAGCAAAGCTAGCAACAAAGTACTATCCAAAGCAGAGAAAGCACTAGTTAGCACCTACTCAAGCATGCAGGCATATGTAAAACTCTAAGATCAGAAAGGACACATGTGAGGATACTTGGGAAGATGGTAGTTTTCTGGTGTGAAAAGTTACGGCAAGGTCCACAGGAAAGGTCCCTGATTACTGGAAAAAAAGTCATTGCCATGATTAAAGGACAGTAAGAAGGATCATCTGGGGAACTACAGGCTGATCAGCCTCATTTCAATCCAAAGGAAAATTTCAGAGTGAGTCCTCGTGGAATCCATGAAGGAGAAAATGATTTGGAGAGGTCAGCACAGATTTACCAAGGTATCAACATGAAACTCCTCAAAACTCCTCAGAGACAAATGCTAAGTGCTGCACCTGAGACACAACAATTCAGTCTGGGAGGCAGAAAGGCCAGCTTGCAAGAGCAGACCTGGGTGTTCTGGTAGAAAACACATTGCATGTGAGTCAGCTGAACTCCTTGGAGTTCGGAAGGCTCACCCCATGCTGGGCTGCACTAACCAAAGCATGACCAGTAGCTCAAGAGAAGTGATTATCCCCAAATATTCAGCCCTTGTGACATCATGTCCACTGACCAGTTTTGGGCTCTCTAATGCAAATGAGATACTTACAAACTGGGGAGAGTCCTGAGGACAAAAACCATGATTTAGAGGGGTCTGGAATGCTTGACGTGCAAGAAAAAGCCGAGGAAACAGTTTGATCAGCTGAGTGGGTACTTGTTTGCAGCATCCTCTTGCCTAAAGGGGATTTACAGAAAATTAAAAGGCAGATTCTTTGCACGGGTGCTCAGTGAAAGGAAAGAAGCCGTAGTCACAATGTGCAAAGGAAAACTGGAATTGGACTTTAAGGGGGGAAAAAAAGTACAATGAGAATGGTCAAGGACTGGAACAGGTTGTCTGAGAACTGTGGGAAACCGTCCTTGGAGATTTTTCAAAACTTGGTTGGACAAGTCCCTAGGTGACATGATTTAGTTTGAGACTAACCCTGATCCAAGCAGGAGGCTGGACCAGATGGCCTCCAAAAGCTCCCTATAACTTAAATTTTTATGTGATCCTATGATTCTCCTTCTGTGTTCCCTCAGCCTTAAAAAATGCAGTTGGCTAACACGCATTAGGATTCCAATATTCTAAAGGTTAAAACCAGAAGTAATATTCGTATTACTTCAATATAATAAACCTTAACTTTTAGAGAACCTTTTGAAACTCAGAAAATTAACATTAAAGTCTCCTTTCTTCCTTTTCATCTCTTACTTCAGGTTCTGAAATGCTGAAGTCAACTTGGCTCACTTTTTCAGGCTTTTCTGTGCAATTATGAGGTCTAGAAATATACTTCGTTTTTAAATAAAAGCTAAGTACTACTGGATCAGGGACTTTCAGAAAAGAATCAGTTATCACAATGCACATGGCAAATCTGCAAGAACTAGTAAATGAAATTTCTTGTATTTTTACAGGTTTTATTTTCACTCCTCTTTGTCTTTCTTATCAAGCTTAGAGACTAGAAAATGTTATACTTAGTGTGATATTTAACTGTCATCATCATTATCTTTCCTGCTGCGTATTATGGCTTTTAATGAACTCTGTAATACATGGATTTGATTATTTATATAGCAGTTCCACTTGTATTTCTGTGTTAAACTCTATACGCACATCAGATAGATTAATACTATGGCTTGGTTTAGGTCAGAATGCACTTTCCTGAAGTTCTTGAGCAGAAGGGAGCTGCTCTTTCTTATTTGTGAAAAAGAAAGAGATGCTATGGTCAGTTATAAACCCAAGACAATACTGTTGTTTCAATCCACACTGTGGATATAGGGATTTCCTATGGCACTGATTGTGTGAAAGCGCCATCAAAATGAAAGAAAGTTTTTCCACACAGATATATGAAAAAATGGGAATAAGGAAACACCAGATGCCACAACAGAAGCAATGACACTATCATTCTCAGAAAACAAAAAGCATACAAAATTTTGGCTATTGGGGCTGAGTTATGGCTGATAGAATTTCACAGTAAGGATCAAAAATATTTTCTTTCCACATAGTTCTTCCTATGCACAGGGAAACAGGACTATATACAGACTAAACAAGGTTGCATCACATTTACCTACCTCCTGCCAAAGGAGGCAACATTCCAAGCCATAAATATGACATAATCACTTGTCAATATTCCAAATATTCATAAGCCCAGTAGTAGAAAGTTGCAAGCCACAATTTCGGATATACAGAACTTGTTGTGCAATAGGCCCTAATTATCTGTAGCATTTGGTTAGGAAGTTACAAAAGTACCTGCTGACCATTTCTCAACTTGTAACTATAGACTTACTGTAACATTTGCCCATCCAGTTGAACCTTTTTTCCCTGCCTGTTTTCTGTTTGCTTTTGAGCGCAGTGAGAAGGCATTCTAAATAACTCCTTGATTTCAAAGTTTATTGAAATTAACTTTAGGGTTCCCAAAAGGTGCCAGGTGCAGTATGCACATATCTCTCACCATTGCAGCGTGCACTGTCTGATTCAGAAAAAAATGGGGCCTCCAGAAACATGCAGTGTGGTGATTACTTCAGGTATAACCTCGCTGAAGTTTGCCATCTGAAGTGCCTGGTACAGTGAGCAAGCTCTGATTGTAAGCCAGCAGAGAGGTGGCATGCAGACAGGGATTCATCTAATCCTAACTGAGGTGTTCAATATCAGTCTTTAAGGTTATTCCTTTTTGGGTGGCTCCTTCCTGCTGTAAATCCCTCTCCTAGTGCTGTCCGTGCGGTGGACAGATTGAAACAAGCCCATCGAGAAACAGGTTAACTTTAATTCAGGTCAGTTCCCTGATGTGACCCACAGTTACATCCAGTAGCACACAAGAGAGGATGTCAAAAGGCTGAAAACAAGAAGCCAGAGTATGGTAGAAGGCAGGACTGCTCCTCTTAATAGTACAAGCTTGGGTGGTTTCTGTCCTTTACAAAATTTTTACCTAAAATAGGGCTGGTAAATCTTTCTCTGAAAAATGCTCATTTTCCTCCATCACTATCTATACAGTTAACTCGTGCTGATGCCTAAGGGTCACAGCACTAAAATAGGGTGGCAAGAATCAAAAGACCCTTTGAATACTGGAAAATTTCTCATTGACTGAAACATAGAGAGAGAAAGAGAGAGAGGTGATGTTTTTGTTTGCCCCATGTAAATTATAAACATCGGAACTGAGAGACATCTTGAAGCTGCTGCACTTATTACTACAGTTGATTCCTAAACATCAAAATATTACACTATATTTATATACACATTTGAAAATAGCATATGTGTTATTTATTCATTAGGGAATAACATACGAACAGCATCACCTGGTGACAACTGCTAAAAAAAAAAAAAAAAAAATCAAACCAATCCAACATGCAGCCTTCTCCTGTCAGAGTAATTTTGGCTGGCAGCATCCTTCTCTCTTTCCACTCACGCTGCCACTTTCAGAAAGGAATGGAAGACGTGCATGGCCACTGGGGTATTTCAAATATTCTTACCCAAACTTCTCTGTCCAGCAACGGTTTTCCCAAGAGAGACTTGGAAATGCTTATTCATCAATGAAAGTCTCCAGCTTTTCCCCAGGGGTTCACTACTTTCCAGACCATTCCCGTCAAATGCTCTACCTTGATACATAATCATGAAAAGAACTGCCAGGTACTCTTTATGATGTCCTAATTTGACCTGTTTTGTATTTCATACTGGATGACCACATTGTAGGGTAAATTTGTCCCTAAAAGACAGAATAGAAAAGCTGCACGCAGTGTAACTACAGAAACATTCCAGCAGAAAGTAAAGGCCAGAATCCACAGAGAATATAAGGTAAGATGACTGGTTTTAAGGTGCAAGAACAATGAGATGGGTGACAGACATCTGGCATCAGCACAGCAGATGTATTTGGGCTTAAGCAGCAAAAGTGGCAAGAAGAATTACTGAAAAGAAGGATTTATAAACTGCTATCCCAGTTTAAAGTTGACACAAGAAAAAAACAAGAAGGAATATTCTAAGTAGGCTCTACCTGAGATAAAGAATGACAAAGGCATCAAAGAGAGACTTCCATCCATAAGGGTTTATTTTCTACTACAAAAAAGTAGACCTTGGCATTGGTGAGTGCAAAGCATGAGCAGGTTTAGGGAACAGAGAGGAAATTATTGGTTTTCAGGTTAGAAGTTATAAGGCCTTATTACTACGCTGACTGTTTTCCCATCACTTCAGACTGCACGTCTTTGTTCTCTTCTAGGAAAAATTTACCCCACCTCTGACTGCCTCAGCTATAGGCATGAGTGGGTGTCTCAAGGGCTGCACTCATCATATTTCATTTCAATTGAGTGGGACAGATTCCCACGNAAAAAAAAAAAAAAGTTAGGCACAGATATCTGCCTGGCACCACAGAAATAAATCCAGGAATAGCAAAGTTTTCAGGCTCTAGAAGTGATGCAAACTGAAATTATTCTAACAGTTGGTAAGATGTATATTTGAGGCCCCCGAGTACAGTGGAGTTACTGTGAAATTTTAAATTTCAGCCTCCTGGGTATTTCATATGAAGGCTAAAATCTTTCCCACGCATTATCTGAAAGACTTGAATATAACCAGACAGGGATTTTATTGCAAAAATAAACGTCATCACAAGTTTTTTAAGAACTATTGTCTGTTTAAATTGTTCTTTAAAAGGAAAAAGATTGAACCAAGATTTTTACCAGAGTATAAGAATGGCATTTGGTTTGTACATATCCTACCTGTTCCCTCTCGTTATGCTGCCATGAACATGGACTTGTGGGTTCTCTCTCTCCCCAGATCTCTAGTTTAAAACAAGTTCATCACTTAATAGTATAGATCAGTTTAGAAAATGGCCTGGTGTAGTTACAGTGTACTCCTTTAACTATTGGAGAGCCTTGAAAAGACAAAAAAAAAAATGTTCTCAGCTATTTTTTCTGGCTTAGACTTCAAAGGTGTCATGCCACCAGCTCTGAAAATTGTCTGGCAACAGGCTGATGCATGCACAGAGGTTATTTCTCATAAGAGAAGCTTATAAGTTAGCCCCCAAAAGACTTATTATTTTTAACTACTAAAAGTATTGGTGCCTTGTGCAAGCTTCACACTACTGAACTCTGAATTGCCACCCTACAGAATTCTGCCACAACAAAAGCAGGAGCAAAATTGGTGCATATGATGTGCTTTGCTCAGCAGCATTTTCTGCTGACTTGTTAAGGTCTGAGTTTCACATGTTTTCTCTGTATTTAGAGGGGAAAAATAAATCTTCTCTAGCTAATACAAGTTTTGCAGAAGGTATTTAAAAACAGACATATTGTATTATAGCCACTTTTCTGGCAGTATGAAGGATAGCTGCAAAGGTGGCAAAGCCAAACTCTTCCATCAGATGAACAAACGAGAAGGACTAGCCACTGAGTGCTGCTTCACAGGTTAGGCTGTGCAGAAATCATTAAACTAATGGCACAAGAACTCTCTGGATTTCACTGTCTGTTTTTCAAAGTAGAGGATTATTACCTGCATGTATAAAACTATTCCCTCATTCCCTTCAAATATACTAAGTTCTTCTTAAGTTGAGAAGGGATTTAACAATGTTTTAACCAATGAGGTGAATAAATGCCAGTACTACAAGTGCTCATACTTACCTTTCTAGGTATTGCCTGAGTTTTAGGTTAACAAATGTTTTTCTATATTTTATGCTCTATGTTAGGGAAAACGTCAACAAGGAGCATATGGAACCATGGCACAAACAGCCATGGCATAAGCAGACACAACTTGGCTGAAGACATTGGAGTGCCTGTGTGAGTTTTGCCTGGAAAGACTTCAATTACATCCCAACAACATTTATGGAGACTTTGCGTGTGGAAAAAAAAGTGTACTTACCCACAGACTTGCTAGTAACACCAGGCTAATGGCTCGTTGAAATTTCTTTATATTATTCTTTTTGTTTCAGGATCAGTTGTTCAGCTGTGGTTTTGGATAGCCAAGTCTTAGACTCCAACCTCCTCTCCTTTCCTGAGAAAGGAAAAGAACCTTGATCAGAGCTGAAATCTATACTAATAAATACTAATTATACTAATCTATACTAAATTTCAATGAAATGTGAGGGCAGGAGGAGACCACAGGCAGATACAAAGACAAGGTGACTGCATATCTTATCTTTCCTTTGCACCATATCCTTGGAAATTGATTTGACCCCATACCAATGTGGTTACAGAATAAAAACCTCATTCTTGATCCCAGAAAAGGACTGTAGTACTGAATGTTCTTGTAGGTATGTAGATACGTAGACTTCCTCTTACTTATCCCAAATAAGGGGAGGCAGGGCATATAGCAAGAAATGTTTGTAAAAGTCAGCTGACTCTAATAAGGCAACTTGTTAACATTCTTCTACTAATTGATGCAAATGGAGGACTACCAACATACAAGGGCAACCATGGCTCCTCTTACCTTCTCTCATTGCCTGTCCTCTACACACACGCACCTCCCTGGTCGTTTTATTCTTGTTCTGCACTCAAAATCTCTCACTGTTGAACGCTGTGGAGCTGGGCACTGTGTTGGCATCAAGGGCTGCTGCTTTCTCATGGTTGTTGGGGCACTCTGGGAATGCCACGATTTTCATACCTTCCTGACAAACGTCCGTGGCTTGCGACATTCTGGAGCACTACGTGAGAGCCAGTGGGCTGGGAGCGCGGAGTGAGCCTAATTGCACAAAGTGGAACAAATGTAATTAAAAGCTGTAAAGTCGATCTGGGCGCTGTTTGGGAGGTTAATAGCGGAGCAGGAGCTCAGCCTGACAAAGGAGCCCACTAGCCCAGCTGACTTGAGCTGAAGGGCTGCACATGATTGCACACAGTGGAACAAATTTCATTACAAGCCTCGCGATCAACATTTTTAAAAGCTTAGTGGAATGGGTCAAGTTCACAGGGATAATTTGCTTACTACAAAAACACATCCATGACGTTTGACACTTTTTTTTTTATGCCATCAGAGTATTTCTGTCCTTTAGAGTTGCAGCCCTGCTATGTCATAATTGTCCAGGTTCACGCAAGTGTTTACTGTGTTTGACCAAAGCATCTAACTAGATAGACTAATGATTGACTCTATTCTTACAGTTTCAACATTCAAAAATTGCTTTCTGGGGCCACCAGATATAGTAGAGGGGGGAAAAGCCTTTCTTTTGGATGTACAGAAGGAATTAGTAATGGTTTTCAAAGAGAATCAAATGTTCCCCATTGTTTGTGAGATTAGAAAATTGGAAGATGAAACTCAGATATGGGATATAGAGATATATGGGTGTGCACACACATGATATATATGTATCAATATATATAAATGGATTTTTTTTTCTGATTACTTTCCTTTTCCATTGATTTCTACTGAGACATAAGAGGCTGAGATAAATGAAGTCTTTGGATTCAGATTCCAACCTTTCTTTTTCTCCTCTCAATAAATATTTTCTTGCCATTTAAGTGCAACTGTCCTGTGACTTTCCTCTTTCAGAGAATGCCTAATCAAGAACATGCCCTGGTTTATGGAACATGAAGGAGCTCAGAATAGCTTATGTTGCACATCTCAATTGGTTTGGCACTACTGGCAGTGATTTTAAAAAAATCATAATAGATAAAAGAGATATGGGTCCAAAAAAAAAACCATTATAGTGATGTAGGTTATTATTTCCATTTAAAAATCTCCCTCCGAGCTTTGTTCTGAGGTAGGTGACATACAAAGCATACTAACTTGGTGGTATTAAAAGATGACAGGCAGGGAAGATGTTCCCCAAATATGCCATGGACTTATAATAAACAAAATTAGCATCTTCCTCTAAATTGATTTATCTAATAATTTCTTAATAAGCACAGTAATTTCTATTGTTTATGCAACTTTTTAATAAAAAAAATGCAATAATAATAATAAAATGGCATGTTTCATCTCCTCAAAAGCACATATGTGGAGATTTGACAAAAATACTTCAAGCAGTTGCAAAGAGCAGGATTTTGAGACTTACCTGTGTGTAATGCACTACCGCTTCTGGGAGGCACAGAAATTTAATTACCCCCTTTTACAGAGGGAGAGGTTGGCAACCTCAGGTTGGCAAGTGGTTACTATCATGACTAACCATATTAAAATCAATGACATTAGTTGTGTATGAAACTGCTCTCCAAGCTGAAGAAAAGATTTCACAATCTGACTCTCAGAGACAAAGTGGTTTGCCCAAGGTCTATAGCCTGGGACTCAGCAAACCACTTAAGCATGTCCTTAATTTGTAGCACATGTTTAAGTGGGTTTTTTTTCTTCAGCAGAAATAAACAGAGAATCATTGTTAGAGTTTAAATCTAGGTCTCCCAAGTGCCAGGTCATTTCCTTAATCATAAGGCCACCTTGGCTATATGTGATAAATGTTTAGAGGGAATTGAGTATGTCTTCTGTCTGCATATTTGCTGATATTTGTTTTCTTCTGTTTTGTTTTACAAAGCTAGCTGCAAGGGGATGAATCCTAAATGCATCTCACTTTTTATGGAAGGATATCATGGCCGAAGTATGAAAAGAAAGCAGACAGAAGGTAAGACATAGAAATCCCTAAAAATGAGAAGATAAAAAGGTTGCTCTTATCCCAGAGCAGCATAATTCATAACCAGGCCTGTCATCTTTCTTAATGCTATGTCGTGTGTGGTTCCTAACAGGAAGCTGGTACTGCAGCACGTATCAGCAATTTTTTGAAATGTATTCATAACCCACATCTGGAATTCAATATGTTTTTGTAGCTCCAGCGGGAACACATCAGATTTGGTTTTCTATAGACAAAACAGTCTTCGAGCACAGAACGCACTCTGTGTCAGGAATTACAGCCAAGAACAGGTTCATAGAACATGTATGGCCTGTTTGATGTATGTGAAGCAGAAATGGGATGTCTCATCCTCTACAAACACCTGGCTCTGTGCTGACCAACCTACAGTTTCACTTATTAGAGGCCAATCTACAAGTACAGTCTAAACCCTAGTTCCCTGTGAGTGTAACTGGTATAGGATGAGGAGCTCCAGGAGAGGTAAAGAAGGAGGTATACTGTGCCAGTAACAATACCCAAAGGATGAAGTACTGATGTGAACACTGAATCTCCACGTCTGATGGCCAGATTCTGTCTAGGAGAACCTTAAGGATGCATACATTTTGGTCTAACAGTATTTTTAAATTTGTTCCTTACAGTGCTGTGGTTTACCATCTTATGCTGAAAGACTTTAAGACTTAAAAAGAAACACGTACTTGCTATTCAAGGTGAATGGTTCTTTGATCAAGATATACAGGAGAACACAATGCAATAGAGGTTGTTCACTGCTCTTTGAAGGCGTATTGGAGAAAAAATACAGACTAAAAAGCAGCTATTGGAGTTTAAAAGTGATGTTGCAAACCTCTAGCTCTGGGAAAGTTAGTCCTTGCCATCAAGTCAACTGTCCTGCACAGGCCAGAGTCCCTCCTGCTGAACTGAGGTGCCAGCAAAGCAAACCCCTGGGGCCCTGGAAAAGCTGCCACATGTCACATAGAACAAGAAAAAAAGAAAAAGAAAGGTCTGAGATACACAATAATAGTAAAAAACCCAATAATTCTTCATGTACTTTATTCTCCAATTCATCAAGCTCCTTCTCAATGCTTTGTACTTCTATCAGAGAAAGTCAACTTAAGCCAGAGTTTTTCTGGCTGGGACTCTGGGGAGTCTTTGTGGTTAAGGAGAACTCCCAGGAGCTGCACACAAACTCCAGCCAGTCTTTTATATGCACCTTAAGCAAGAGTTGACTAACAAATGCCATCGCCACCACTTTGTATTCACAGAATTGGGGATGGAAAGTTTGCTGTGAGAAGTAAGGCACAAGGGAAAGCACTCACACTGGAGTCAGCTCAGCTGTATGTTGCTTTCCATTAATATAAATATATAGGAATTTTTCTTCGTAGCATAAAGAGTAGCTGACCAAGGACCAACCATGCAGGATTGTTCTGTGATTGTAATTGCTTCAGAAAGTTGCAATCCATTCCCTGGACCAATGCTTACTGCAACTTCTGCTGTGTCAGACACAGGCAGGAACCAGAGACACAGCATCCTATTTAACAAAAGACAGGGGTGGCTCCCACGGACAGTGATATTGTTTGAATTATCCTGTCCTTTTGATATCACTCAAGTAAAAAGCTGCTTCAGTAATAGGCTGCATCCATCTATCCTTTTCCAGTAGAAGTTGTGAATTATTTCATCACTCAGACTGCACACTGCATGTAAAACCTTCCTTATGGTGAAGTCTACTACAAACAACAAATTATCATAACACTTCTCCAAAAAACAGAGACTCATGCTCAGAAAACATTCTTTCATCCATTCTTTGGGGACAGAGACATTTGGATAATGTATATGCCTTGTGTGCACTTCTCTCCCTCACTGCAGCAGCTGGAACGAAACCGTCTTTGTAGATAAAGTTGATGTTTAAATTTTTTTACCCTGAAGGACAATATATAATGTAACTTTTCAATTTTCATTAGCTGCGGCACAGGTTGCTATAAGCTAAGCTTTCAGCTATGAATAAAAGTAAAGCAATGAAACTCTGCAGAGGAACATTTCAGCTAAATGCCATCCTCGGTGTTTTGTGGCAATGCTAAGCTTGGGTGGGACTACAGTAATTATGTCTCTCTCCAGCTGTTCTGATAGTACGTTCACCAGGAAGGTGTCCCTTTTTCCCCCTGTTCTCAATCCCATTCCCCCAGGTAGCCAGAATGCTGGTGTGTCTTAATTGAAAGCGTTAAAGGATCAGAGTTAATAGATTTAAAAGAAATGGGATGACACTCAGAAAGAAATGTTAAAGCTGAATATACGGGGTGGGACAGGGATAACTACAAACTACAGAATTAGAATAGAAACATGTTACTTTGGTGACTTAACACAGGTAGCTCAAGTACTAGAAAACACATTGAATATACTAGCAAAGACAGAATCTTTTCTACCCCAAACTTGACTACGGGTGCCCATGTGGAATTGATTTACAAGCCTGTCCCTGAATGATGCACTAGTCACAGGCCTAGTTACATCACTGTTCAGAATTAAGTAGGTAACACTGTCTTCTGTCAGGGTCTTATTAGAAGCCAGCAGAAACTTTCTAATTACTGGGAAGCTGATACTAAATATTACCAAATCAGAAGCATTCTTAATACATACGATTAGGATGTCATCTAATAACTACTGTGCTTGCTCTTTGGGTCAGTTGATTATACAATAAGGAGCTTTATTAACAAGCACAGGGTGCTTAGAAAAATTAAGACCATGGTTTCCACGCAGCCTCCTGAAAACTAATTTTACGTATATCAGACACATTTCATAGGCTCAAATCTGATTGTCTTTAGTCAAGTCTTCAAGCTAACAATGGTTCTGACATGGATTGCTGAAGCAGAATCTGATAGTTTTTATTTGCAACCCAAATGCAGCTAGATCTTAGGAGAACACCAGTGTGTTTCTTCTAGGAACACACAGAAACAAGGTTGGTTTCCCCATTTCTGTTTCTTCCTTGGTAAACTTAAAACTGGGAGAAGGGGAAGTTTCTCTTAAAACACTAAACAGTTTTCAGAACAGACCTTCAATATGGAGAAATTAGTTCTTATGATCCGAGAAGTGGTGTTTAGGCAATACCATTTATGTTAACAAAGCATATGCATGGTATAGCAAGTATAACTGCTTTTTCTTTCTCAAGCCATTGCACTGTGTGTCACAAGGAAAGTAAAAAGGAAATTGGACAGCTCATACTCATCCAATCTGGCCCAAATAAACACAACACATTCAATACAAGATAGTTATGCTGAGGGCTTGTCTTTTCTATGATGTAAATAACACACATTTATTTTTCTTTATTCCTCTGGATTTTTAAGTATTTATTTCCCTAATTCTTTGAGACATCTCTGTCTTGACAGGGAAACTAACCTGTAAACTTTCATCAGTGATTAAAATGATACTGATATAAAACAAACATACCTTTGAAACATAAACAGTGGACGTATTTAATGCTAAAATGAATCTACAACCAAACTTACCATCAGATACATAAAGCTTTTCCTAGGCTGCAGAGGTTTCAAATATAACATTTAATGGTGATCTACCTTGGTCAAGATACAAGGCACCATTTTCTGCCTTTCCAGCCCAGTGTATATATTTGCTGACTTGCGATTGCAGGGCTACTTTGGGGGCAAATGGAAGGCCCAATTATTGTTCTTACTGTCACAGTCTGTTTTGAAGGGCTCAGATTCACACACCAGCTTCTCTGTGAAAGCGCCTAGTGCTAGTCCTGCCAGTCCACCGCAAAGAGAAAATGAGATAATTGAAGTTTAAATCTTTTCCAGATAATTTTCTCCTGCTCATGCCTAAAAGAAAGGTCCTGTTGAGCCCTTAGTGTTACAGCAGTCCAAAGCCCTTTGTCTCCTCTGCATTATGAATCTCCACTGGAAGGGCTGGAATCGCCACTTGTGCCTGCTGAAGGGTAGCCAGCTAGCTTTGATTTACTTCAAAAAGCATCTTAAAATTTGCCTGCTGAATGCTCAGATTCTTTTTTTTGTGTGTGTTGAAAAGCAAAAGCTGTAATCATAAATAATAGTACCTTAATCTATTAGTGGCCTTACTAACAGTTGCATAGAACACTTAATAATAAAATAACATTTCAAGCAATAAATACTAAATCAAGATGCAAACAGACTGTCTTATACCTCAATATAAATTGCAGACACAATACCACCTAAAATTCAAGCTGAGATTTAAGATGATTCCCAGATACTTAAATTCTAAGACATAATTTAATATGGGTTTAGCTAAAGTACTAATGTTTAATTGCTCCTTACAAGAGCTCTTTCAACAGAAGACTTGATTATGCCTGAACCAGGCCAGAAAGATATTAAAATTGTGCTGCAGAGCAATATAAATTTGACCTATCACTGGTGCAGTTCCATAAAGAATGGCACCATCTTCACAGCGAGCCATTTATTTATATTTTGCGCAAACTTGATAGCTATTGAAAAAGTCTGCGAGGAAATAAGCTCTCAGAAAAAGCAGCTGATATACTGAAAACTGCTGATTTTTTTTAATCAGTGTATTTCTTTCGTAATCAGACAACATGAAACTGAGCAACCTTAAATACCTGTTAACACTGATAGTCCCTTTTAACAAAACTCTGTGACATTCAGTTATATTTTGATATATTCAAGCTGGCTCAAGACTAATCACAGTCAGCAAAAAGCAGGGCCTGAGGGAGGTCACAAAATGCCTTCCACTCCCCTGGAGGGGGAAGGACTTGTACCTTCACCATTCCCAAAGGGTGAGCATCAACCCACTGCCACCACATCCTCAGGGAACCTGGGTGGACTTCACTGTCCTTACTTGACACTTAGAAAAACCTGTCTAAACTAAGCCTTGCTTGTTGAGCTTTAAACCTACCTCGTGTCCAGAGAGACCAAAGTAAGAGAGACCCCATGAGAATCCACGTGCCTCAGAAAGGGACAAAACTCAAGGACACTAATAAAATATCCTTAGGAAATCATCCCTTCAGACAGTGGACAAGACCTGTTTTTTGCCACTAGTTGATTAGCCTTTTTCAGAGGCTCATTCAACTCTTCTTCTGCTTCAAATCCTAATGAGCTCGCAGCTTGAGAGAGAAGTTCCCTCACGGAGATCCAGGTTAGATCCAGTTATTTTCACCACTAGACTAGAGATGGAGCTTTTGATCTGGTTTCCAAACCATAAGCCAAACATCACAGTATTTCCTCAGGAAACCAAAATCTATTTGTGTTATCAGTTCTCATGCCTGTCACCCACAATTCTTATTTAGAATTTCTGCCACCAGTAAATCATCTCCCCATTGAGAACCAAGGTAAGAGCCTGAAATCTTAACATCTATACACCACGCAAAGGGCTGAATGACACAAATAATCAGTCCATCATGGAATTCTGCCCAACAAGGAGGTTTAAATTCCAGAAAGAAGACCTCCACACAATCTTTCCTAGATTTGGTAAATTTTTGTAAAAAATTGAATACAAAGTTTTCAAACTACTATTTAACTCTGTGCTGTGTCATGCTGCAGTATAAAAGAAAGAAAAACGGGATGGGCAATATATCCCAACGCAGTTGTTTAATAACTTTCTGATTTACTGTGACTTTTAAGAAAAGTATCAAATCAAATTTTTTTTCCCCTGGACAGGTATCATTTGGAGGAGCATTCTGCAGACACACAGACTGTGACTTCTGACCTGGGTCCAGCAGCAAATCAGCAAGTCCATAAAGACGAAGCTGGGCACACCCAGACTAAAAACAAGATCAAAGTCAGGGCTGGAGAGTTAGTTTCTTAATTAAGGAAATTTGAGTAAAAATAATGAAGGCGGAAGTCACATTTCTGTGAAAGCAATTTGGCAGAAGGGCTAGCCCTCTGCTTTATAGTACTTCAGATGAAAAAGGAAGACTCTATTAGTTGCTTTCTTTGTTAAGTGTTTGAATTAAAACCTTGGTGCCACTCGTTTACTATTTGCCAGTAGCGCTGAGTGAGTAATTCTCTGCCTGCAATTTCTTTGACTAAATTAGCCTCTTTTTTTTTTCTCATGGAATATCCATCAGCAGATCATGATTTTCTCATTTAAATGTACTCAAAAAATATATCTGAATTTTTACCCCGCAAACTGATTGCAAATATTTGAAATTCAAGCTGCAGCACTTATTTGGGACTGCTAAATCAGGTCACACTGTTTGTTCTCTCTGGCTGAACGAGTGTGAGGAACGTTACATCCTGTGCATGTAGTCGTGTGCTCCCCCTCAAAATCAGCCTTCCATAAATGCTCATGTGAAGAAAAATTTGCATTATTGTTTTTTCATAAACCTTTCTGCTAAAAGTAAAACCCAACTGATTGTTCTTCCCCCGAGAAGTAAATATGAATGGGTTTTGTGTGACTACGCTCAAAGAGAATTCATTTAAGAGCTTTAATGATTACTTGTGGACATTTTTTACTATTCATGCCATGTTTGTTTATAGACAGAGAATGAATTAGGTAAAAAAATGCCTTCAATCCATACAACATCCTTACTAAAGATAGAAAAGCACCAAAATAAGATAAAGATTAAAAATACATATATATACAGTATTCAAAGAGGGGGATGCTGAATTGTACAGCAAATTTGGCAAGAGCAGAAAAACAGAAAAATACAATCCTCTTATTGTGCACCATTTATCAAAAACTACTCTTTAACAAGCCAGGAATAAGCTCCAACCTACAGTTTTTGTTTTCTTTCCACACAGCACCAGGATTCTGGTTAAGGGGGTTCCTTGTGGACCGTAATTGCTATGCTGTTTGCAAATGTTGATATAATTTGGAAGTGCAAAATTATTCTCACATGATGGCTCCATGGATTCAGCTAGTCCACTGCTGAATGGAGAGCAAGCAAAAAGAATAGAAGAATATTCCCAAAAGCGGTGATTTATTTTTACAGGGGTTTAATTATTATAAACATAAGCATGTATTTTCTTTCTAAGTATTTTGGTAGTTTGGAGAAACAAACAGTTTTTCTGTGAGAGCAATGAGGAGGAAAGGAGCGATTATACGCAGATTGTGAATAGCATCATGGAAAAGCTCATAAATAAATAAAATAAGCACGAACACACACAGGGCAGCTGTCCCAGTTCCCAGCTTCTTAGATGTTTCTTCTCTACAGGCCTTCTCTTCCTCTTTATCCCTCCTGACCTAGGTCAACTCCTTCCCTTTCCCTTACCTTTCAATCAGCCATTACTTAACCAAGACTGTAAGCAAGCCGAGGATAACACGTGCCTTGTCACACATTCTGGGCTCTGGCCCACCATTGCCCAGCTCATACGTTGTGTTTCCTGCAGAACTCTGCCTCCACGGTGTCTGGGAGGCTGTGGCACACACCCCAGTTTCCTCAAAGCCAGAGGCATGGTCCTGCTCCAGGATCAGCAACTGGAAAGTCAGTTGGTTAATCCATGAGTGTGTGTATGATGGGCATCCTTGCATCCCTCCCTGATAGCCACGGGGACAGACAATCACCCCAATAATCATGCTAGGTATATAAAACCCGTAGAGAGTAAGTACTTTTCAAGGTGCCCAGAAAGCCAACCATCAAAAGAAATGTGGCCAGCAGGTGGAGGGATGTGATTCCACCCCTCTACTCTGCTCTGCAGAGGCCCCTACCTGGAGTACTGCATCCAGCTCTGGAGGCCTCAGAGCAGGAAGATGATGAACCTGTTAGAATGGGTCCAGCAGAGGGCCAGAAAGTTGATTAGAGGGATGGAGCACCTCTCCTATGAAGTCAGGCTGAGATAGTCAGGGTTGTTCAGCCTGGAGAAGAGAAAGCTCTGGGGAGACCTTATAGTGGCCTTCCAGTATCTAAAGGGGGCTACAGGAGAGATGGGGGGAACTCTGGGTCAGGGAGTGGAGCAATAGAACAAGAGGTAATGGTTTTATATTGAAAGAGTGGAGATTTAGGTTAGATATCAGGAAGAAATTCTTTGGTGTGAGGGTGGTGAGGCACTGGAACAGGTTGCCCAGAGAAGCTGTGGATGTCCCATTGCTGGAGATGTTCAAGACCAGTCTGGATGGGGCTTGGAGCAACCTGGTGTGGTGGGAGGTATCCCTGCCCAGGGCAGGGGGGCTGGAACTTGATGATCTCTAAGGTCCCTTCCAGCCCAAACCATTCTATGATTCTATGCCTGTCATGAGGAACATTCCGTTTTCTCTACCAAAATACTGACCTGACACAGATTCCCGAGATAAAATACTCTAGTAAAGAATTATAGTTTTTAATTATCTCTTAGGAACAATATCTGCCCCATCCCTCAGGCATCTCACTTGCTGATACCATTCAGGCTCTGCACAGTGTAAGCCTCCTATCTAGGCACAGACCATTGCACGACCTTCATCTTCCACTATTTTAATTAAAATCCTTGCTACTTAGCTGTTGACACCTACTATATTCCAAAACTCTCCCATTCAGATTCCCAGCTCCAGAAGCATCAACACAGATAGCAAACAAAACCCACACCTATTCAACAGCAAAGAGGTCATCTAAATTTAAGTACTTAAATGAGTGCTCTCCCAAACAGAGGCTTGAAAGAGTATATAGGTCTAGAATAATAATCATAATAATTAAAAAAAATAAATATTTTTTTGCGAGTTATCTTAATAGTACAGCTTTGTTCCTAAAAAAAAAAATAAAAAAGATTTTTAAAAAGTGATATCACAGGTTTCTATCTGCCTATAGTGTTAAAAAAAATTACCCATGGAAATGCAAATAAAAACACAGAAAGTCACAATGGAAACATTTTTTTTTTATATATCAGCATCTCTGGCTTTCACATGTTTTTGCATAATGATAGGGCTAATATAACATAACAAATCCTAAACTGTTTTCACAAGGAGTGGAAAAAAGATGTGTAAAAGTATGCTCTGTCTTGCTTCCTTCTGTTCACAATGTATCTAAATACAACAAATGGTGTTCTTGCTCTTTCTGTCTGTTTCTCAATCTGTTTGGAAAGTAGCCATCATTCTGCAGCCAACCATAATATTTGACACTTCCTGACATCATGAAAGCCACCATCTGTCTATCATTGAAGCCCTGTACTTTTTAAAGATGGCTTGGCCTGATCTTTAATGAAGCTTCACTGCGAATGCACAGATCAGTTTAGATAGAAAACTGGGGATGTCTGAAAAAAGGAATCTGTGCAAAATCACGTTTTAGTTAGATTCAGCCTCAAAACAAAAGGAAATATCAAGACCTTCTTGCCGACTGCAAAGAAAAAGTTCAGCTCGCTTTCAATTAGTCTGAGATCCAAATTTGTCATGGAAAGTTTGGTGGATGAAACTGAATTCAGAAAAAAAAAAAAAAAAAGACGAAACTGAAATTAAGCAGAAAGCATTTTTCCTTCCTTCACCTAACTACTGTTTTGAAAGATAAATATAGACACGCTTCTAGCATTTGTAAGAGGTATAAAGTATAGAAAGTGCTATTCATTGGAAATTATCATGCGATTTCATATTCAGGGATTATAACTATTTCAAACATCCAAAAAGCAAGTTTTCTATGGTTTTGGCTTGATATATAGATTTTCAAGACTCTCGAAGATTCAAAAAGTCCATTTTGTAACTATAACCTAGAAGAAAAGCTTGAGCTTTTTTGTCCAAGATGTTTCTTAACAGTGAAATGTATTCCCTGGGATATTTCAAGACACGCGTTGCTACCATGATTTTTGCACGAAGCAGTGACTCAAGCTGTAAAAGCTCCGCTTGGGTCACTTAGAGAAGATTTGGATGCAAAACCTTTCGAAACATAACTCGGAAAATCGTGACCTTTGAATAGCCTGCGCTCCATTTCCTTCATCTACAGATTAATTCAAGTGTCTCCTCGCGGCTACAGAGGCAGAATGCTCCTTGCAGCCTTCAAGTCTGCTGCATTCCTACCGGGCTACAGCTCCAACAGATACTTAAATCAATCCATGGATGAAGAGCTGAGACCTTTTCCCCTTTGGCTACCACCTCTCCTTTCCTCCTCCTCCATCAGCTTTGTCCTCCTCCACCGGCACCGAGAATGAAGATGAAGAGTTTCCTGTCCTTTTCTCAGTGCGGTGCCACCAGGAATGTGGCTGGCTCTTCATCAGTCACAGGGGCCAAGAGTCCTGTGACTCACAACCAACCTCACAAAGTGACAGTGAAGAAGCAGCATTCAGCAGGCCAGGAAGCTGTTTGAGGTCTCAGAAAGAGCTTCTAAAAAAGAGCTGCATCTCACTTCTCGCCAACGCTACCTCTGCAAAGCATTGCTGCTAAAGGTTCCCTTATGCCCACTAATTGCATGAAGGGGAAATGCCTTTCTTACTGACAATAGATGGCAGTAATAATGGTAATTACTATTTTCACTTAGTTTCACTTAATTATCCCAGAGCAAGTCATAATAATTCCCAAAGCAAAAATTGAACTGTGGTCCTGCTTTTTTGCAGTAAAAAGAAATAAGGAGCCACGTGGTCTGAGTATCTGTTCAAGTCCTACGCTTCCTACATTGTGCACCATCCCACCATACACCACAGCGCCTGGAGGTTGTGCCCCTGCCCTCTTGTCAAACTCATTCAGCCTGTCTTAGCTGTCACACCTTACCAAGCCCCAGCTGCAGGATGCAGTCTGTGGGACAGTAGATGCTATGTGTGCCTCCAGGACAGGATCAGGTGATAGGAAACAGGATCCAGGAAATTACTTTTATCAGTTTCAGGTGGAGAGTATAGACTTTTCAGTGTTTGGGGGCCAATTTATGTATGGAATGCTGAATGCCCTGAAATCCCCTAAACCTGCAGAGGCAATACCATTTGTATCTGATGCAAGTTTGACATGAGACCTTCTCTGTTGCTTACTTGTAGACCACCAGGATTCTCTTTTTCACTCCCTCTCCCTTCTTCTCTTCTTTCCCCATAGCCACAACACCCAAATACCTCTCAGTCTTCCACCGCTTTACCCAAATAATACTCCTGTGAGGCTGGAAAGGCTGTTGTCCCCACCTCCTGCTATTTTACCCTGACAGCAGAGAGACCATTAACTTGCCCAGCATCATGTCAGCTCTCAGAGCTTTCTCAAGTCCATGGCTAATTGTCCCATCACTTGTTCCTATTGAGTCCTCCTGTTCACGAGTCTTCTTCTTTGTTGCTTATCCACCATCTTCAAATTCACTGCTTTAAAGAACTATATTCTATAAGTTTAATGATCATTTTCTTCCATAGGCATTTACATATTTTCACATCTTTTTCTGCTATGTATTTTTAGGTTTAATAAAAAAACAGCAGCTTCTAAAAATAGCCTCTGGTTTGCCACACAAATATAGAGCAGTGGAAGTTGATTGGTTGATTGGAAGACTTCACTGAAAGCAAAAGTGGAGTTGGTTTAGAGCACAATAGGCAGCAGAGTGATCACATATTGTAAAATACCACATGGCACATAGGTTCAATAACACAGCGTGGAGCAGAGACATCTTTATATTACCCTGGATGATATTGATGTAATCATGGTACCATTGCATTCAATACTATGGAAATTGCCTCTTCAAGCCCAAAATAGTATTCAAGGAACCCTCTCAGGCACTCCTGCCTGAGGACAGAACCATAAACAACAGCTTCATCCAAATCCTATACCCAGAGAACTTTCTCCCTGTGTACTGAAGAGCAGACACAAAATACATTCTGGATTTTTAACCTTTCCCTCGTGAAACACAATGAGTTGCTGAATAGATGAGGTGTGACTGCATTTATCTTCCACTGAAACACAGGAGAGAAAGGTAGCAGCCATTTGTACTGCCTCTTCATGGTAGAAAGTGAAGAATAACACTCTTAATAACACTCATGGAGAGTGAAGAATAACAATCGCTAGCTAACATCGCAAAGTAATAACAAAACGGACTTTGTCCTTGGCCCTTCTTTCTCTCTATGGGAATGTTACTGGATTCCAAATTAGCAGCACTGATCCAGGCCTCTGTTTTGGATACACCCCTCTACCAGACTAAATTCAAACCACTCCATATCTTGTCTCACGACTGGGTAAGAGAGAAGGGTGCCATCTACTGCTAACACCAGCATCAGTCACTTTCAAAGTTCATGGCTCTAGACTTGGGGCAGTGAAGTGCAGGGGAAAAAAAAAGGCAGGTCTGTAATCCAACAAAAAGAGAGAGGGAAAGAGGACCTAGAACCAGCAAAGGCAAATGGGACCACGTAAGAAAGCAAATAAGTCATCCAACCACATATATAATAAGTAGCCTCATCCTCTATACGTACTTCAGTCCTATCACTCAGTAGGAAAACATTTAGTTGTTTCACCAAAATCGAAATGTGATTTTCTACCGTACTTCCATTTATTATGGAATTAAGACTAATGCGTTTAAATATGGGTATTACAGCTTTTAGAATAGTAAGCTGCATGGTAAAATGATGCATATTTGTTGAATAAAGAATAAATTATTCAGAGCAGCAGTTCTGGTTTGAAGAAATTTTTTTCAATAGTGATTACAACCTCTTAGTTTGTTTTGTGCATCCAAAACCAGGGCAGACTAATCAGTATCAGTTAAAGACTATTTTGTGCCAAAAATTATGAGGACTAACAAAGTTAGTCATGGCTATGAATAGCTAGAGTACCAATAACATATATTTGGATTATACCCTTTACCACCAAGTTATTCACATCTGTTCTCTTGGGCAGTACTATACAAATACAAACAAACAAAACAAAATAAAGAAGGGGGNAAAAAAAAAAAAAAAAAAAAACACCAGAAACCGTTGCTGCAAATAATGGTGGAAAAAGTGATCTATACAGACTTTGAATCTGGAGACCATGAAAAATTGTTGTCAGCCAGTAACATATGTCATTCATTGGATGCCAATGATAGCAAACCTTCTTGTGTAAAGATCTATGTCTTCAGTCTACCAGATGTAGCACAGGACTTTTCTGCTGGCATATTTTTCAGATAATATGAATAATTATAGAGCTGGATTGGACAGAAAGTCAGGAGATCTGGTTTAAATCCTACAGCTGCCACCTATTTCTGCGTGGCCATGTGCTGAATGCTCAAAATCTCTGTGCCTTGCCTTCCATTCTCTCAGATGGGGCTGCTGATATTTCTTTTTCTCTCTTTCTTTAACTATCTTGTTTCCTTAGGGCATAGAACCCTCATTGCAAAGATTGCTTCTTTCTCAATTCAATGCTTGCATCTTTGGTGGGATATGTTACACACGGCTGTAATATAAAGAATCATGTTTCAGTTCCTAATCTGACATTTCACCTACGGTAATGATCTAGGAAATCTTAGCTACTTCTTGAGAAGATTAATCTGAATGAGAAATGTTAAAATGACAGCACAGTGACTTGAGCTGGTCCTTTTAGGTGCATGTTGCCTTTAATGTCTGTCACTACATCTCTCAGTAGGTCCTGAAGAGATCTGTAACACAAAAAGAGGCATCTGGCATCATCCTCATTTATACTTAAGGTCTTCAGCTCTAGAACTCTTCTGCAAATAAACTGTGAAGTAGGAGGGAAGGAGAGGAAAGGAAGGAAGGAGGAGCTATTGAAAGTCAAATTACCTCACGCTAATGTCTGAGTTCTTTCTGGAGTTTGTCCAGTCACAAACTATTGCTCTTCAATTCAGCTCTGCAGTTCTACTTCACTGTGGTCAGACAGTGGATCAATTTCTGTGTTCTCTTTGTCCATTGTCTCTTTTTCTTCCTTTAATTAGGCATCTGAAAGACTCTTCTCCTATTAGCTCCATTGAGTGGACTTAAAAAGTGATTGACCCACTCCACAAAAGCAGGAATTGTAAGAAAATGTCGTGGATAACACAGCTGTCTTCACTTTGCCCTCACATTCAGTGGGCTCTGGATGTACTGACAGCCTGGTGCTTGGGAGGATCAGGCCCATAAAACGCTCAGTAGTTTGTATTTATGCAACAGAAGTTACACCCTGAGCTAGCTAATCTACTGTATTCCCCGTGGAGACATCCCAGCATCAGCTATGTTTGCTATCTCTATTCCTGTTTAAAGGTGTCAGCCTAAATTCAAGCAGCTGTCAGCTACCTAGTGGGCTTGGCTCCTTTCTAATAGTTAATTGTGCAGACACCATTGATTGGGGGTAGAGGCCACTTGCACAGTCTCTGCTTTGCTGGAAAACAGAGGAATAAAGAGAAGGAAAATAAAACCATTCATTATATATAAGCCAGACATAACAAACATAACCTCAAAGCTATTTGGAAAATTAGCTAAGCATACGTGCTTAATGTGCAGATTATTTCCCATATCTCGATCGCACTACGGCCAAGATAGGCAGCCGAAAGAGAAACGAGATGTAAGCAGTTTCTTTTCAAACTTCTGATTCCAGTCGAATTTATTTTATAAATAACATTTATAACCAAAACCTCTCAGAGAAAACCAGATTCAGAAAGTTTGATGGCCAGAAGGGAGCATTAGTCTGACCTCTGTAAATCACAAGCCATTACACTACATCTAGTTATCACGGTATGGAGCTCGATGAGTGCTAATGTCTGATGGTGGCAACCATTCCAGAAACACATCGAGTCATACTTTCAAAATTGGAAAGTGAGGAGACTACAACACAATTAGCAAAGTGAGAAGAAATCTAGGCTTACTCCTGAAATTTTCCAAACAGTATTAATTTCTCAGCAAGATGAGAATTTTACAGAAGACCATGGATTTTTCCCCTGCTGGCGCAGATGTGTGAGACATTCTCCTTTTCTACACCACGTGTGAAAGCCTTCTGTCTGGTGAGAAGGGATCCCTCACCCTCTTTGCTAAAGTTTTGACCTGAACAGACTTTGCAGACTGGCCATTTGGGGTTCTGCTTTCATGTTTGTGCATAGATTTGAATAAAGACTAAATGCTGAGACTTATGGCACTGGAGTTTCAAAGCTGGTTTTTTGTTAATGTGCAGTCCAAACTTTTCAATACTTATTCTAAAAGCAACACCACAGAAACAAGCTCTTCTTTTTCCTTTCTCTGCCTACTGTAAATATGTATAAAATAAATACTGTAAAATAGGCATGTGTGTGTCTGCAAACTACATCCCAGCTTAAAATGTTCAGCCTGAAGAACCACATTTCTTGCCTTCAGTGTGAGAAGTGTAACGTATTTACTTGACAAAAATTCATTGCAAAATAGGTTTTAGAAAAATAACTTTCATCAACAACATGATGCTGAGAAAGACCTATGCTCCTTCAGATTTCAGAAATGATGCACCTGTGGATGTAGTAGCTCACACCCGGGCCCTGACAGATATGGCCCTTTGTGGGACACCACTCTTCCCTCAGCAGTGACTGGGTGGTTAAACACACCCAACCTATCTTCGAGACTTAAATACTGAGCTGGATAGTGGCTTGAAGAATGGTGGTTTAATTGAACAGATCAAACTCAGCAACAAGATTCATCTAACTCTGCTTCCCCTCGCTTTTACCAGTGCTTGCTTTACCACCTTTTCTTCTCCAGAACTCCCTAAAGTGTGTGAGGTTGTGATGCCTTCAGTAGAAGCTTGAACTGTGTGTTTTCCCAGTGCCCTCACCCACACATTTCCCACAGAAGGCCATTTCTGATAGGAATTTATCCACATCCAGACATCTAACATCAGAGCATGGTATACATTTGCTTCCAGCAAGAAGTCTATGGATGTCCAAAAAACTTCAGAAAACTGAAATTTCCTATCCTTAAAAGCTGACTGATCTGAAAGAAGAAGGTGAAACAAGCTTAAGTAATCTGAGAATCAGATTCTTCCCCTCCCCCATCCCAGTTCTTTATTTCTCCCGGAGAGGAATACGGGCATTTGTTTTGGTACACACAGAGTCTTTTTGCCAATCTGCCTGATTGCATATTGAGCTTTGTGTGCAACCACTTTGATTTGAAAGAAACTGAACTTTCCAAAATAAAGCAAGGAGAGCTGTGAAGGGAGAGAGACACAGCTGTATGAAGCTCTGTGTCCCAGCAGTGGGTGTGCTGCGTCCCTCCCCCTCCCAGATACTTCTTTCTTGGCTTTTATGCCTTCAGCAGTTTCCTAATTGTTTCTCTTTAAAAGAAGGGGCAACTTTGGGGTTGTTTCTACCTTATGTTTGCTGCCTCTGCCTAGCAACATTTTTAAGAATATTTTTTTTCCCGTCTGGAATTTTGTATATGAATTATTTCAAAGACCATATTTCTGGTGATACTCTCTATAAGGCAGAACTAGCAAAATTTTTTGCCTGGTGCAGACAAACAATGTTTGAACTAGTTTGTGGCATCAGAAAGGACACCCACAAAGAAAGTCTCACTTTCTGTATTCTCTAAACTACCCTTTTAAATCTATAGGCAATTGGCACCTAGGCCTCTTGAGAACGCCGTCCCACCTTTGTGGCAGGCACGGTGCCATCCCAGCAGATGGGCATGAGTGTTGGCATGCTGAGAATCAGTGTGTGCATCACGTTTGAGTACAATAGGTTAGCCTCTCATCCAAGTATGTGGGAATGAGAGTGTCTGTGCTGAGCTCCTGTGCCAATGGTTGAAGGAATATACCATCGTTAAGCCAGCTGAAGGAGAAGATTCCCTTTTTTTTTTTTTAATTAAGCCATGTTTCCTCTAGTTACCCAGGAACGCCATTTCTTCTGCAATGCTGTGATCCTTGGATCACCCATAGAAGGTACAATATGGACATGTATACATACGCACATATAGCCCAGCCAGGGAGACACCATCTTCTTTCAACAAAGATGCGTTTTTGCCCTATTTGGTATCCCTGCTGAATGGCTCATCTAAGGTACAAAAGCCAGATCTGTAGCAGCCAGCGTATAATTTCAGCTGAATAGATCCCTAAGAGCACTACAGTATTTGGCATGAAATTTGCAATGGAACCCTTGAAGGGGCTTTCCCACCCTCGAACCAGCAGAGGCTAATTTTGATTCAGTAGCCAAAAGAAAAAAAAATATTAAAAAATGCACCTTGCTGACATGACAGAACGGACTTTTTCAACCTCTTTTCTCCAATTCCCTGTGGAAAGTTACCGATAATACTGAGCGTGCTTTCTGAACTATCTTCTACCAACATGATCAAAACGTTTCCCAAGTAGTATGGAGGCTCAGGACATTTAGACTGACTAGATTGTCTTACCACAACCTTTCTGTATAAAACGTGGACAGCAAGTAAGATTGTTGCTGTCCGTCAACAGCTTCTCTAGCAGAGAGCATACCCTAACAGCAAGCCAGCAGCACTTTGTTCTCTAAAGACATGATGACCACTTAGACTTATTGATGTTCTTTGGCATTATGCATTTGAAACTACAACACAAGACGCACCGTAATTCATCAGATTTCTTCCCTATGTCACTGAATGTTCTGTTGATGTTTTCAAAATGTCACTCCTGTTGAAAACATAGACAGTTTAGGCCAAATTGAAGAGCTGACTTCTGCTGTCATCAATTTAAAGAGAGCAATTGAAGAGATTTTTTTTCTGGATGGTGAACAACAAAAAAACACCTACTTTTTTACCTCATGTATAATAATTTAAAATAACCCTAATCTGACTTGTTTTGGATAAGAGTTCTCATCTCTCTTTGTTCCTCTGCCACTGTTATGCTGAAAACACACACATTTGTAAAACACTTTGAAAACTGTTAGCAAGGTAAAGTTAGAAGGACATTGTACAACCAAACTCCTCATCTTACAGGGTAACTACAAGGACTACAAGGACTTCTGAGTCAGGAAGAACCAGCCTCAAAATGACCATGAAGGTGGTACACTCTCCATTACCAGGAAGAATATTTCATCCCTACATCAGTTTTCTAATATGCATTTTATTTTATTATTTTGCAAATAACCTCTGGATTGAGTGAACTAGGCCTTTTTTACTGTCATTGGTTACTATAAGAACAATAAGAAAATAAAACCATTTTTAAGCTGAGAGTTTAAAACTTGAAATTATAACAACAACAGATGGATTTTCCTTAGTTTCACAGAGAAAACTGTTGTTACTACTTCATGTATTAGCGTAAATTGTAGAATATCTCTTCCACATCCGCTTAGGAGACATGTAAATCAGGTTGCTATGTTAAGCATAGCACAGCATAAGAGTCAACTTCAATTATGCATAGCTTTCTGTGAGAGTTATCTACCCTCCATCCTTCCCCAGAGCCGAACACCTTTCCTGCCAGGTAGTTCTCCAAAGATTTGAAACCCCTCGGACAGTGATAGAGTTGTAGAATGTAGAAAATATAACTGACTTACCTGGTAAATTATTAAATTAATTAATATATTTGTGTCCATGGCTAATTTCTTCTTTTTTTTCTCTCTCAATAATGTGATATCTTACAACCCTCAGTTAAACACATGACAGTGTCGATGTTTTTGTCATACAAAGTTCTGTAGATGTTAAAATAAATTGCACCCCAGGGCTATCATGTTATGCATGCACTGCCCAAGTCACAGTTGGTAAAACTAGGGGCTCTGAGAATGGAGAACTGCCCATAGTAGGAGAAGATCAGGTTCGAGACCACCTGAACAACCTGAAAGTGCATAAGTCCATGGGACCTGATGAAATTCATCCACGGGTCCTGAAGGAGCTGGCGGACCAAGTTGCGAAGCCACTTTCCATCATATTTGAGAAATCGTGGCAGTCTGGTGAAATTCCCGCGGATTGGAAAAAGGGGAATATAACCCCAATATTCAAAAAAGGGAAAAAAGAGG
>VXBW01007513.1:982796-1093356 GCA_013400375.1 Thinocorus orbignyianus | reverse complement strand
GCGCAGGGCCACCAAGATGATTAGAGGGATGGAGCACCTCTCCTATGAGGACAGGCTGAGAGAGCTGGGACTGTTCAGCCTGGAGAAGAGAAGGCTCCGGGGAGACCTGATAGCAGCCTTCCAGTATCTGAAGGGAGCCTACAGAAGAGCTGGGGAGGGACTCTTTGTCAGGAAGTCTAGTGACAGGACGAGGGGTAATGGTTTTAAATTGGAAGAGGGGAGATTTAGATTAGATATCAGGAAGAAGTTCTTTACTGTGAGGGTGGTGAGGCACTGGAACAGGTTGCCCAGGGAAGTTGTTGATGCCCCATCCCTGGAAGTGTTTAAAGCCAGGCTGGATGGGGCTTTGAGCAACCTGCTCTAGGGAGAGGTGTCCCTGCCCATGGCGGGGGGGTTGGAACTTGATGATCTCTAAGGTCCCTTCCAACTCTAACCATTCTATGATTCTATGATTCTATGCATGAATAGGCACCGAAACAAATGCCAGTGTTTGAGAGAGAGAGAACGAAAGAAAAGAGATTTGGATATATTCCCAATGATTGCAGCCAGTAAGACGATAACCTACACAATACCAAACTACAGGATTTCTAATCAAGGGTATAAAAGAGTCAGCACTTTTTGTCTGTCAAGGCTTTCTTACGTTTGTCTGCTTCTGAAAGTTCTTCCGTGGTAAAAAAAGGTTCTCCTTCCAAGTATTTTTTGTAAGAGTAGCTGGGCCAGCACCACAAAAGGTGATCTGAAATCTGATTTTTTTAATGAGCAATGTTATTAGAAAAATAGTCATTCATGATTCACCTTATCTGCTGTTCAAGACTGAATTAGTTAAGTCTATGGAGGATTCCACAATTAAGTACGTCGTACTGCAAACATCAGACTGATGCAGAGATACCTACATGTAGCTTAGGGCAATCTGGCTCAAACACCAGGTAAACTAGAGAAGGTAAATTAGCCTAAACCTAGTATGTGCTACACCATTTCCAGCAGAAAGATGAAATATTATTCTAGGGCTTAGCTTTTTAGACCCACAACCGAAATGTTGAGGTAGTTTCAAGTTTAACATCCAGTGATTCTCAAGACTGCAACAATAAATAAATAAATAAAATGTAAGCATCCCACTGGCTGAGAAGATGCCACCTCAGGGGTACTGGAGAGGGGCAAGCCAGAGAATGTATGCAGATGTCCACGTCACTGTGTCATTCTGGTCACAGACAGCCCTTTGGTAGCCACAGGGTGCTGGAGAAGCGGCCTAGCTCTGCAGGGCAGGGGTGGTCCTGGGTGGTTTCTGACAGTGTCTATCCTATCTCTTACAGCCTGGTCTCATTTTGTCTGTCTGTTTGTTTTTCAGCCAGACCATTGAATGTAACAAAACATAAACAGTCCAGTGAACACGGATCAAAATCCAGACCCTGCATGCACCGTGCCCATGTCCTTAATCAATAAGCTAAAGATTTGCTGTCCCGCTTATCTGTTTTCATTCTGGCAATCAGAGTAAGGCAGTGATGGAAAGTAGACTCTCTGACTCCCTCTTTTGAATTTAGATATCTATGTTTTATCAGATGAAGTGGCCTTGTCTGTACAAACGTCATTAACTGTCCCCATTCGTTGGGAGCTATGATTTCTGTATACGCCAATGATGTGAACCAGCATCTCCCAAAATTCAGCCTGGCTGCTGGGGGCTTCTAGGAGACCTGCCTGGCTCCAGGTGCAGGAGATAACAATTCTAACTTCCAAGTACAAGATCCTTTATATGGAAAGAGCAAGGGATGAAAACCTGTTGGGATTTCGCAGTTAATGCAAAATCAGTTCTGTGGAAAGTCTCGCGGGATTTATTCAAATGACCAAGTCTGTTTTATTTTCTATATACATATACACTTTGTCTAAAAGAAAATATTCCTTCTATGGTACTTTTACAGTATTTTATTTATGCCTTCATCATGAATACATTAATTTTATTATAATAAAGATGAACACAAAGAAGTGAGGGCAGCAAACTGAACTATTTGCTGTATTTAGATCTTATCTCATTACTATGTATTAGAAGTAACTCCTCAGAAGTCCAGGAAGTCACATCAGCATAAAACTGTTGCAAGGCACCTCTGGTTGGAGATTTCTTACATGTGAAGTTATAGTTTTGGTCCACTGTCTGCTTTACTTAAGTGCTGCGTATTAAGGAGAGGTCAGAAATTTATGAAGTGGGTGACTGTCACGTGAAGAGTTCATTTGCCAGGGTAAGAGTAACCTGAGACTGTCTAATAATAAAGCTAAAAATTCCCTGTATCCTAATGTCCTCTTTTCTGAGTCCTTTGAAAAGAGCCATATTTTACTGGATCTGAGATAATTAATAAATCAAAGTGAAGGTAGAGAGCGTGACTCAGGGCAAGAATCTGCTGCCACTATTCACACTAGTGCTAGCACCCATCTCTACCCCCTCAACTGGAGTCCTGAGAACCAAGTAAGACCTCTAACAGCCATTCTGGTGAAAAAATAGGCATCTCCAAAAGATGCTCCCCCACAAAAAAAAATCATATAGTGATTTACACCAGTGACAGTGAAGGGAAGCTTCCTAAGGAGCTGGGAATCTCCTATGTCTGGCTAATAGGAAATGTCAATCATGTCTGCAATCCCTTCTCTCCTCTGATATTTTGATTCCCAGGCCTGGGCTGTGAGCAGACAGACACTTTCTTTTCACTCGGGACCCTCAGCCCCAAATCCTCTCCCTAGGGAAGGTTTAGCAATTGCTCTTTGAGCAGGCCTCATTGTTTTATTTCAAAAATAAATCCAAAGGAGGAACCACACGTAATAGCTTAGCGGTTAGAGGCGCTCCCCAAGGATCCTGAAGAGAGACCGTTCCCTCCTCAGCCTGAGGGGGCATCAAATTAGCATCTCCAGGAGCTGCTCCAGCCACCGAGACCCCCCAGGGGTTCCTCCTTCCTCCCACCCCCCCTGGATGCCACACACAACTGAGCAGCGTGTGGCTGAGGGCAAAGAAAACACAACTTTTACAGCCAACGCTATTTAATCTGCCTGTAACCAGCAAAGTGGTGACTGGCCATGATTTGTACCACCTTCTTCTTTCAGCTTCCTCCAGAAAGAGAACTTATAATAAAACAACATCATCATCCTGCCTGTTATACTGCAAAGATCCCCTTAAATATATCTCTTTCAATGGTCAAATCTGATTCATCCAGTAGCATTGTGAAGGAAAGCATGGAAATACTAACATTTCCAAAACTGACAGCTAACTTAAGAACATTTCACTGCTGCTAATCATTGTTCCTGTGCCACTATCATCTTCTTTCTAATATTGACCATGCTTTTTTGCTCTTCAACCTTCTTAACTTTTGTAAAGAGTTCTTTTAAGGTGCACCAGCCCCTGGCATATTTCTCAGATGATGTTTAAATAGAGAGGAAAAATAACGCCACACTCTATTGTATATCAACTGACAATTTTCTTCAGCAAAAAAACCTAAGTGAACCAAATCAGCTAGGAAAGCAAACCTCACTGGTTTGTGAATAACAACATCTACTGGTTTGCAATTAGATTGATATTAGCANAAAAAAAAAAAAAGAAGTAGCAATCTCTCAAGATTCTTCATATAATTCTTTTTATTTATTTATCTGAGTACTCCAAAGACTGATCTAACGACATTTCATCACGTTTCCTACATTCATTCACTATGCATTATGTGACATCAAAGGTCAGAATAACTTTTTTTCTTACTCAAGAACAGTAGATTCTAATATCAAATATCTGTTCAAAGAAAAAGCAGATAATTAGTGGATAGGATAAGCAGAAGATTTTTATCTCCAGAGAATTCACTCCTCACAGATCTCTAATTAAACCAGAAGAAATTGCATGATGTGCATATGCTGTTAAGCGTTAGCACAAGCAAACCTTGAAGAGGGCTGGTACAAAGTGATATAGGATATTTTATTTGCTTGTTTCTCAACACTTCATGCAGACAAGACCTCTGCTTTTGCTTCAGCTGCTAATCAGCTTGTCTAGTAACAGGATGTTTTTTTGTTGGCATTATTAGTAATTATTTGCATTGCCTTCATACTCAGGAGCCCTATTTACAAATTGAAGCTCTGCTACTCCTGCCAAAAAAATAACCAACACAGGCTTTGCTTGAGCAAGCTTACAATTTAAGGCCATGTCTGTATGGCACATGAGACTACTACTCATGATCATACCAGTCCTTTTGAAGTTATTTCAGGTATTTTCTCTCTATTTTGCAGTAAATATTATAGAGATGTACTTGAGGTGTGTGATAAGAGACAACAGATACATATAGGGGTACAGAAGGGAAAAAATGACACAATACTGGTTACAAAGACTGATAGGGGTCAAAGCACACTCACATCATAATTGTTGTCAGCTGTTTGCGGAGATTTGTGGCCCCGAAGAAAAGGTGTTTGAGGAGGGGGTAAAAGGAGGGTGATAAAGTAGCTGTGTATGTAGTTGGAGATTTTCCCCAGCATGAAGGGCAGAGGGAGAGAGAGCAAAAAGGTGACTGAAGGTACAAGAAGCAAATGGTAAAGACTCATGTGTGAACAGGGAGGACATGGAGGGGTGGAGGCAAGCTCTGGAGAACGTTAAGGGTTCTGTATGTCAATGTTTGTGGTTATTAAAGATCCCCAGAAGTTAGATTCACAATGACATTAAAGTTACATTAAGCCAGTGGACAAAGCTACTTCTACAGGCAGAAGAGTGCGATTGGCAGCTCGAGAAGATAATCCATCTTCTCCACCAAGAGAGCTGATGTGAATCTCCGCTCTACTAATAGACACAATCAAAATCTTTCTAAGCACGTTTTCAAATGACTGTGTTGAGTTACATTTATTTTTTTTAATTCCATTTTTTTTTATGCACTGTCTCTGTTACATCCAGGCTTCCTGTCTCTTCCTGTTCTCTAAAGGTTATGAAGTTAATTTATCAAAGTGGTTTTAAACATGAAGTGGTAATGAATATTTACACACGCTATGTCTCTCTTTGATGAGATAAAATGTGAGGATTTATTAAACAATTTTCCAATTAAAGATAGTCTGCAAAGAACAAAAAATGCATCATTGGGCAGAGTACAGCAGGACACGTGGAGATGTTAAAAGCTTATGAATTTAAGGAGTATTGACCTCCATTAATACACTATTCCTGAAAAATCTAGTACTATTTTTTCAGTTACTATTAACTTTTGATATGATTTGCCCTTTCTGTGAGTCTTGGTGGGTTTGTCTCCTGTGGTGCAAATTTCTTAGGACACTTCCAGCTGAACATCTGTTGTAACCTGCAGATGGGTTTTCACACGAAAATGTACTTTCTTGCTGCTCTAAAAGGTATAGCATGCAACAAGAGGACAAGCAGAAAAATGACATTATTTTACCTGTGTTTGAGAGGAAGGGTGTTTTCTTTTGGTGGTAGCTGTGGTCATAAGAGATGTCAAGAGTTGAGTAAACAGTTTAAATGTAAAACAGCTTTTTTCACTGGCCATAGAAAATCTGGGAAATGGTACTGTCGAGTCTTAAGTTATGCCTGGTTTATATTAAACAAAATACTTATATGCACAGAAATATATAGGACTCTAGGGTCATTCCCCTTCTTAAAAGGTAATCTGAGTAATGTCAGTATTCCTGAAAAACAGTGGTCACGTTCACAGGACCACTGTCAAGTTGAAGGTCACTTCCTTCCATTATTTCACTCACCCTAAACACGAAGGGTCTGTCATTTCCACTTTACTGTAACATTCAGCTCAGCTCCTGGTAGGAAGAGAGGAACAGTCCATGTTTGTTTGAACTCCAAACTCTCTTTGAACTCCAAGTTAAGCTCATGTTCAAAAAATTTCTCATCTTCTACAGCTATGAGATTTACCCAGATTTCCTTCTCCTCTTTCATATCCAGCACTATTCTAAATAGAGGAGGGCTGCGAGTGTGAGTTTGCATTCCTGAGCCATTACAATAAATCAGACAAGTATGGTGAAAATTAGTTATTTGTCAAAGATCACTAACAAATACAAGGGCCAAAAGGCATCTGTATATATTAATTTTTGATAAAAGATACCCACTTACCATTCAAACACAATAGGTAATAAATGTAGTTGAATAGTCAAACTTATCTGTAGGCACTTCAAGCAACAGAGCCTGTTACCTCATATAGTAGCCCTTTAGTGATGGGTGAGCTACCACCCAGGTGTGAAGGCATAAGGATATATGTAGCTGAGACATTATTAGGCATTGCCAATAGATCAGGTGTTGCTGCTCTAACTCAACCCCCAGTAAAGTAGCATTATAGCTTTTAGATTTCAATATCAATTTCAAGACCTGCTGTGTCTCTCCCAAAGATGATATGACGCGTCAAAAAAGAAGTCTAGATCAACCGTCTCTCAAATGGAGCAAGAATTTTCTTCAGCAATATGAACACCATACAATTAGGATTTTTCAAAAATCTACTGGTTGGTGGGGTTTTTCTCCTTTTTTTTCACCTGCCTGTTTTCAGTCAGGAAAGGAAAAATCTCAATGTCAGCTTCACACATACTGTCTGAAGCTGATGCAAATGAAACTAGTTATTAGCTCGGGATAAAAGAAATATATCTTGACAAATAAGGTTTTTTGTCAACTGTGTATAAAACCTTTGACTGATATATATTCACAACTGGGCTTGAAAACTAGATGCACTTTTCTCCTTAGGCACAGGTGGTAGAGCACAAAATGAAGTTATAATTTTTAAGGGGCAATTTGTAGCAGAATGAACAGCTGATGTGTTTTTACCTTTCAAAATAGGAGGGTGATATCAGGCATTTGACTTAATCTGGTCAAAAGAAGTAAGTAAAATTCCTTCTACTGTTCTCGTCAATCAGAAGCTGGTTGTCAGCCTATATTTGTATTAATGGAGTTTTCACTGCATAGATCCTAGCATGAATTTCTGCATTCAGAAATCTCATTTCGAGCAGGATTGATCCTCACAGTAGTCTGAGTAGAAGAAAATACATGTTAAACTGGTGTTCGGTACCATTCTGATGATTTACACCGAAAATGGCCGGTTTGATGAAATCTCACTAGGGCTTAGAGCTTGGTACAGAGTGACAGAAATTGCATTTTGTATCAGACAACCCTCTGAAATCTGTTACGTGACAGCTTTTCAGCTCTGGGATAATTTTGGGTTGTGTCTATCACGGCAAGTTTCTACAGTATAGTTGACAGGCAGATGGGCAACATCTGCTTCAATGGTAATGTGGGCCTCAAAACGTTTCACTGTCACTGTCTTCAATAAACTACCTTTAATGCATTAATACACTTGCAAAATAATATATATAAACATTATTTACTGTTATTAATTACTATTAATTAATTAATGAAGTCTTAAGCAGGTATGATAGCAAAAATGTGATTAATGCAGAGTGTAGCTACTGGTAAGCACTTCGTAGTTTTTCATAAATATTAAATAAATGGGAATCATAACTCATTTTTTGCCAAAAAAAAATTGGCAAGTAATTTTGAGAGGGGATTGCCTGCAACTTTACTCACTTCTGGCATTTTGGAAATTATCTCTACTAATTATGTCACAATCTCTCAGGTTCTCCGTGGAGATCCTAGTTGGCAGCATAAAGATAAATATGTACCAGATAATATTAGTCTAAATTAAAACTGCTGTCATTGTAATTGAACAAAATGTCAACAGAGGTAAATTCAGCTCCCTAAAATTTAAAGCCATCACCTATTCAGGTCAATGGGCCAGCATTCATTTTAATTTAGGCTTATATTGCAATGGGAAATTACTTTTTTTCAAGCAGTAGAGAAAAAGATTACATTGTTAAAGTTTTAAATCCAAACAGATATATACGTCAAGTCCAAACTTACACCACGTTGTCCTAGGAGCATGTACTCACTTTCTGCTGCCTCCAGCGCTGATATCCTGGCAACTGGCTGGTCTTTGCATATTGTCCTTCCTCAAATGAGTTTGCATCCCAGTTCAGGCCAGTCCCTAGAAATTAGAATCACAGAATGGTTTGAGTTGGAAGGAACCTTAAAGATCATCGAGTTCCAACCCCCCTGCCATTACCGACCTGACACAATCCCAGGTGTTCCTGAAGAGAAGCTGACATACTGAAGCACCTGGAAGGAACTGAAGGATGACCTCTTTTCCATCCCTCAGGACTACTTTTTGCCCTCACAGGTTCCTGTTCAGCTCCACATGCCCCTTTCACTCACTTTAAGACAAAAAAAAAAAAAGCAGTAATCAGTTCAGTTCACCTTAAATTGACTGTTTGTGAGACTACCTGTTGGGAAACATTAACAGCCCTGGTAATCACTGTGTTGTTCGGAAAATCCTTCTCATATCTAAAAAAGGGTACGAGCAGGATAGATTCAAAACTTATTCCCAGCTGGATGGAACAAACGCTGCTTGGTGAAGCTATGTGCACCAATGAATGATTTAGAGGGGAGCAGTGTCTATTTCTTAGTCAACCAAAAGCTCATGTTACGTATGATGGACAGGAACAAGGCTCCAGTCACCTTGACAGAGCACTATTTCACCCCTGGTTTCTAGCTCTGCCACAGACCTCCAGTGGGAACGTGGACAAATTCACAGCCCAAACTGTCTCAGCAGCCTGGTTTCAGACCAGAGGCTGTGCTTCCTTCCATGCTGTATCTCCAGACGTGTTATAGTTGTAGGAGAACCAGAATAGATAGAACATCCCTCATTCAGTTTGCAGAGCAAAATAACTTCACCAGCGTGCAACTTGAAGCTATTGCTGCTGGACTGCTCCTAATCCCTCCTTTAGAGGTAGCTCAACTTTATCTACAGAGTGTTTTATATTCGCAGGCATTTCTGCACAGGCTGGAGAAAAACTTCAGACCTACTTTCCTACAAACAGCTTATCTCCACCCGGCTGTTTGCTTTTCTCCAACCTACATGACACCCATGTGTTTACATGGGCTCAGAGAGGACTGACCCCCAAGCAGAGACAGTGCAGTTAAACTCAGTTATTTTCATGGAAATATTGCTGTTTAGGTCAGTGAACATAAGGTCAGACTCTCTTACATTCAAATAATCAATTAGCAGGCAAAGAATAAACTGACACGTGTTCCTGAAGGCTTCAAGGAGAAGAATGAGAAGGCAGCATCTCTTACAGCTCAGTTATCAAAGGTTAAAAGCTTAGGACATCTGATTGCAGGACTTCTAAGCCTCATTGATCTAGGACATACCTGCACATTAAGCAATGAGAAATCTTTTATCTGATCATTGCAATTAGACATGAAGCGTAGGGCTGAGCCAGCTGGGCACTGAGCTCTGCCCAGGCTGAAAAACACAAGTCAGGTCTAATTCAGCTAGATTTATTTTTTTTTTCCTACTGCATTTTACTTTCATATTCTGTGTTTATCTGTATCTGCCAAAAGTCTTAGCTACTCTGCACACTAGCAGCTAGATCTTGACATCAGTCATTCCAAACTCAGCCAATGCAAAATCAATTCTGCTTCCAACATTTGCCAAGCCCACAGACTATGTTTGTGTCAGCTTTTTAAGTCCTCTGACTTTTTTTTTTTCCCCCACAGCCCTGTTTGCAGCAGTGAGGGGCTCAGCATTTTGGTTTTTAGACAGGATATTTTTTCTTTCTGCTAGGACAATATCTTTGATGCAGACAACTTCAAATGCTTTATAACCATGCGGTCATCTTATTGCATGACAAGAGGGTTTTGTATAATTTCTGTCCATATAGCTACGTTTTTACATATTATATATAATCTATATAGCACATTCATGCATATATATGAAATAATAAAAATATTAGTTTCTTTTTTACTATGTGATTATACACCTCTACATGTGGGTGACAGCTATACATTCATAATCTTTCAAGGGGGTTATAAAGCGAGATAAAGGCATGGTTGTAAAACATGTGAACGGTTGTGAGGCAAAGACCCTGTATGCACAAAATCACCATCGTTGTCACTACTCATATCTGGATAAAGTATAGCACGTAGCAAATTTCTCAAGATCATTCATCAAACCATGAGCAAAATTGGGAATAGGAGAATCTGGCCATGAGATACACTTACATTTAAGTGCTTTATATTGAGAGATGGAGTGCATTAGAGAGGGTACTGATATACCAGCGTCAAACAAGTCTGCTTCGTTTCCCCAACTTCCTCATTTTTTTGGCAGAAGCACTTTTTTTTTTTTTCCAAGCGTCTATATTCCCCTTGTAACATAGTGCTTTAAAACAAGCGCGTTGGAAAGTTAAAGTGCAGGAAGATCAATGAAGCTTTTTAAATGGTTTCTAAAAATGTGATAAATCTTTCTTCTAGTTTCTTCTATAATAAGCACAATGTTTAGCAAAGTAGTTAAAGCAATTCTGGGCTCCTGTAAATCTGACTGAAGCTGCTCTAGAATTAATATGGAGAGGAATGCTAAAGAATTAGAAGCGTATGCCTTAGGCACTTTGACTCCATAGCTGAATTATTCTCAACCAATAAGCATATTCTAAGGCACTCAAAGTATTTCTTTTTTGTCTGATTAAAGCACAGTTAAGAAAACATATAGTTTATAGTTTATAGTTTAGCCTGTGATTCGTAATCAATGTTGAGTAAGGTGGCACTGAGATTTCTACTGACAAGTCAGGTACACAAAATGCTTCCTTAACAGAATGTTAGCACACATTAAAAGCAACAACAACAACAAGAACAACAACAACAAAAGTGTTATCATAGGTTGGTGGCTAGAGATTCACCAATCTTCTGCATTACCTGCGCTTTGCTATGTTAGTCCCACAGTTTTGCAGCTGTTCCAGCTACCTTTTGGTCGCTGCATGCACAGATGCTATTAAATACAACTAAATTAACACTACTTTACAGTCTGAGTCACATGGTCTTTATCATAGGAAATCACCTAAGTAGTAGGAATTGGTTAACAGATTTTATGACTGAGCCACGTTAATGAATATTAAACATATTTTAATAAAATTCTATTAAAAAAAAAAAAAACCAACACCTCATCACGTTAGATTTAATAGGTAACTGTTGGAAAACGAAAAATGCTTCTCTGTGCTTGAAAACAGAGTCATCTGCTTGTTTGCTACCCTGTGAATATGAATATTCCAATGAAACTGGTGTAGCTGTTGCTTTCTGTTGCTCTGTGTTACTCAGTGTTTTCGGAGCTTGGGAACAGATGGTGCACCACCTGACTCCGCAAACTCTAATGTAAGATTCATTGTGCTTCACAGGAAATCAAAGATCAAGCAACATTGCAGAAGGTGAAGCAGCACCTCAGCAACCAGCAACACAGTATGATACAATCAAGTGGTGGAGCGAGAAAGCAGGGAGAGCGAAGGGGAGAGAAAAATAGAGAGAGAGAATAGAAGCCAGAAAGACTTTGCTTAGTTTCAGAGGTTTGTTTTTCTTTCTTATTTCTCCTTTTATGTTCTGCTTTTTCTTTCTTTCTTTTCCTTTCTTTTTTTTTTTTTTTTTTTTTTTTTTTTTTTTTTTTTTTTTTTTTTAAGCTCAAGGCTATTCTCTATTCTTTGAGAAAAGGATCAGCTGGTTCCAAAGAAGTAACCCAAGTCCTTAGGTTGTCAAAAGTTCACACCTGCCAGTCAAAATCTGAATGTCTAGAAGCAGGAGTTACTTGATTCGCTCATTTGTTTCGATTTCGCTGTTACAAATGCCTGTTTGTAACATTAGCAGCTTTGCAAAAACTTAAAAGTGGATTCAAAATTTCAGATGGTCCTACAGCTGTAAGGAATTACATTTATCAATCCCCTGCCTCTCTACCCTTGTGAGCCACTCACAGTATGTTACTCACCCTTCCTTCCCTTTGCTCTGACTTTCTTTGCCCTCTCCTTTCAGGAAATCCAGACTCCACAGATCTCTCCTGCAGCCCTCGGCCATAGGAAACCAACAGGGGGAATTAAGGAGAGGGTTGAAGGGCCTTCCTTCAAAAAATGTTTTGGAGAGCTGAGAACTCTTGTCTTGGACACCTCCACTGATGTCAAATGATACAATTTCAAGTGAAAACAGTGTCAGCCTCATACACCTGACATACTGCCCAGAGAAGCTGTGGCTGCCCCATCCCTGGGGGGGTTCAAGGCCAGGCTGGATGGGGCTTGGAGCAACCTGGTCTAGTGGGAGGGGTCCCTGCCCAGGGCAGAGGGGTTGGGTCTCGATGACCTTTAAGGTCCCTTCCAACCTGTACCATTCTATGATTACATTTATTCAGGAACTAAAACCACCACCTAGCCCAGCTGGCATTTTCAGATATCCAGTAGAGCAGCACACAGAACACGGAGCATCTTTCACATCACTCCTAAGAGGCAGGTAACCATCTGAAAGGGTCATCCTCTACTTTCTTATTACATAACTGCAGGAATTTGTATAACTCGATATCCTTAAAATATATACATCTCCCCCCTCTTGCATCTAGGTCTGACCTAAATCTAAGTGAAATCAGCAGGAAAACTGCTTTATGCTCAATTTGAAGTTCACCAGAACAGGCTTTTCAGTAAAATATCCTGGGGCTCTTTGCTTGAGATGTGTAAACACTGCAACCCATACCATGGCAAGGACAGCAAGGAGAGGCAGGGATCACTGGAAAGGGACGCCCAGCAAAGGAGACATGCTCTCCTCACACCCCTTTGTGTGCCCAGTCTGCGTCTAGGTACCTAGTACTCAATGAATTCAAAGTGAGATGGTGTATAAATGCCTTTGAAGATTTGGTCAACAAGACTAGCAGATCATCAAAATTATCAAGGACACCAATAAATTGTTGTTAGAATTCTGAAGCTTTAAAGAAGATCAGATCTAGGCATAAAGCTACAGCAACAGACCGGAGCAGCCATGACTCCACTGTCTCTTTTGCTTATGCCAAGTCCCAGGAAAGCCATCTTTCACATGAAAATGTTTCTATAAAACAATAACAGGTAGGGGGGGGGGGGAAATAATGGAAAAAACATGGCATTAGCGAAGAGATGCATACATTTCTGCTGATAAAACCCAAAATAGCCAAAACAACAAATTCACCAATCACTTCCATCTGATTCATTTTTGTATTCCTACAATGTTTACTCACATAAATAACATAATTTGTTACTTCTGAAGTCACTGCAGTAACTTAATTTGACTCTTGTGGCTGAGCATGACATGGAATGAGAGAAGATACTTTAGCTTCAGTCTGTCCACGATTTATGAAGAAAAATACTTTACCTCTTACAATAAAAACCTAAGGGTATTAACCAAAGAAGATAGTAATTTTGGATGGGAAAGACCTAGCTATCAATATGATTGCCATTGTTATTTATACTGTGTTCTACCCTACCCTACAATCACAATAGATTGTTTTTAAAATTCAATAAATATACTCAAATATTTGCCACCTTAGATGCCAGAGGCACTTTGTGGACTGAGAGAGGAATAAGCTCATCAGCACACATCAAGATGAGAATAACCTGTACTTCATTTTTTTTCCCATAATATTTCAACTCTCCCTGCTATGTCAAATATACAGGACTGTTAAGTCACACTCAAATACGAACTACCCCACTCTTACCTCTTCCGCATCTCTGCCCTGCCTGTAAAATTTCACTCCCTTCTTCTCGCTCCTATGGCAAGTCCATGGAGCTGAGCCAGCAGTAAATCACTTTCTTTGTAAAGGTTAGGGAAGAAACAGGTAAGCCTGAGGCCTTGGCTTGCTGTGAAACAGCATCCTGAGTGATGGGGTAAATACACGCTCTACACCAACGTTTTGGAGTTTCCATGTGAGTTCCCAGTGAATCGTTGCACGTTTAAAGTCTGCAGTCAGCTGCTTCAACACAGTTATAAAGGGGAATGGGAGAAGCACGTTTAGAAACTTAAAAAAAAAAAAAAGTTAAATTTAAAATTTCATTAAGTATTTTCATTCTTGGAGATGTTCAGAAGCTGTATGGAGCCGGTCCTGGGCAACTGGTTCTAGGTGGTCCCACTCGAGCAGGGTGGGCTGCCTCCATCCACAGGACCCTTCCAACCTCAGTTACTCTGATTCTGCAAAAATTACCTGTACTCTGATATTGATCTGTTTTCCAAATGTGGTGCTTCTAGCACCTTGTTTCATTCCAGCTGTACATCTGAGCTCATGCCTATTGGGATGTCTTATGAATCAGTACACGCTCTTTAACTAGGGCTTATTAAAAACCTATGGATACACCATCTTCAAGATTGAGTCATGGGTCCTGAATCACCTTCCTAGAATCAATGGAATTTAGAAAGTTGCTGTATGAGCCTGCACTGTTTATCACCAATCTCAGCTTCAATGAAGAAATTAATTTACTTTTTCCCTTTTTTTACCAGGAATATATTTATTACCACTGCAAAGCAATTTGCACATATCAGCCTTGAAATGAACACCGGGAGGACTGGTTTTGCCAGGAGGAAGCCGGGGAATTGTCCCAAGCAGGGTTGTGTGTTCAGTCCAGAGCAGTCCTTCCACATCACCTTTCTTGGTACACCTAATAAAGCTGAAGCACAGGGCTAACAGATTCCAGTTTTATAAAATATAAACTGTACATTGACAATAAGATTAAAAACTCAATAGAACTACAGTGGTATATAGTAAATATGTCATTATTCTTGGTGCCAGACAACTGACTTTCTTGGGTTATACAGTTCTGTCTTAATGTACCTCTGTTTAGGGTGAAACTATCAAACTAGCAGAGAATTTACAAGGAGAGGATTTCAGAAGTTTCAGTAAGGAATAGTATCTGTTTCTCCTAATCTAAAAATATTACTTCCTCTCTAGAACAACATGGGTAAAACCCAGTATAAGAATGAGTAGATATAAAAACAGACTTTCTGGATTTCCCCAAGTCTTCAAAAAATGACATTTCTTTGGAATAGCAATGTGAAAACTCACCTCTAAAAGGTTTCTCAGGGGGAAATTAAAAAAAAATAAAATAAAAAAAGAAAGAAAGAAGAAAAAAAAAGTGGTATCATTGGTGTCATATCTATCTTTTCATCAAAAAATTTCAGGAAGATAGCTTGATCAGCCACAATGCCTTTCTTCTCTGGCCACTATTACCTTTTTATTCCCAATGGAGTTATAAATACTGGAAACTCCTGGATCTTCACATTCCCTTCCCTATAAAGATTTCCACTTGCCCTCTTTTCTCCCACTGCTTTATCTTCTCCGTCCTCCCAACTGTCAACTGGTAACTGTTTTCTTCCACTTCCCCTGGCCTGCCCACCTGTCCTGCATGACTTATACACATTTCCTATCTTCTTTCATACGTAACTCATCATCCACGCCCTATTTGTCTTTCTCAGACAAATATTATCTCACTCCAAATATTTGTCTTTCACTCTATCAGGACCAAACAGCCTTTCTGTTATCCTGGCCAAACCCAGACAACAACAGTAACGCACCACACTACTCTCATTCACAGACTGGGTTGAGCCCAGTAGGTCTCCACCCCTGTTTTGTGTCACCATCCAGGTAAGCTCTGTAACCCACACCAGATCTGCTCCTGCTGGGTTTTATCAGCTCCTTGTTGCCATTGCTTCTTCCTTCCTAAAATACTAAAGAAAGAAAGGACACACAGAGCTTCAGGACTGGTTTTACTTCAGTCCCTCAAGAGATTTGGTGCCACCCAGGCATTAACAGTGAGCACCAACATCTATCTTCACCAACCTCTACCTTCTTGGAGAAAGTTGGGATCCTGAGCACTCCTGGCTACAACATCTTTGTGTTGGCTTTAAATTAAACTGTGAAATGAGCACAGCCAGGTTGCCAGATATTAGATGGGGCATATCCATCAGTCGTGGTTCATATAGTCTTTATTGACTGAACCAGGACAGAGAAAGGTGAGGATTTCAGAAAGCTGTTCTGTGCATTTTATTTATTATTTTTATTTCTTTGTTGGGCAGATGGTACTGTCTCTCTTCCACATTTTCCCTCCCAGGAAGAAATTAGGGTAATTGAATACAGGGGCCGTCTGCCAGCAACAGGCAGACCAGTGCTTCAGGAGCCACTGGAATATACCTAATGTAGCTACGCATGAACGTGTACAGATTAGGGCCTCAAAACCAGAAGACAGTAAACATGGAGGAGCAGCCAGTTTCTCTGACTTAAGATTTCTTGACAGATAGTTTGGAAGTTCTGTCTGTGTCAAGCTGGGATGAGTGAGGGGCTGAATTTTATCCAAAGAGAATTATTAGCAGTGGCAACAGCAAAAAAGGAAAGAAATTAATAACCTCACCTCCTTGAGAAATGGGAGCTTCTTCAGGATATACCCAGATGTTAAATTCTTGCTCTTTCTGTCATGTTAACAGCTTCTGCAACTTTCTGTTATTCAAGAACAAAGTTGTTCAACAAGGAACTTCTGCTTCCTAAACTCCGAGACGTGGCAGTACTGAGAGCCCAACTGGGGTTAAGATTTCAAACAGATTGTTTGAGCTGCAGAGAATGGGTATTATAACACAAGCTTATAGGTCATGGCAACTCATTGGTGTCATTGCTGTTATTTTATAATTAATTTTCATACTGCCCTTGGAAGTTACAAACAGAAAATACTAACCGACAGGACATTTTGCTGGAAGCTTTTGTGCTCTGAACAAATCACGATTTAAGCCTTGACTTTTCTTGTTATGTTGTCACTCTGTTCTCAGAACAGAGTGATGACTTGCCAACTTTGCTTCTTGGAGAATAATGAAGTAAAGCAGCTGAACATCAGAAACAGAGCTCATGATGAGTTTGTCATTTGAGTTTAACAGCAGGAGCCCCACACTTGGTCATTACTACAGCCTAATCTACTGCATGTTTTCTTAGTCAGTAGAGATTAGAGCAATGGTGCTTCAGACATCTATTGGGAATAGAGCTAAAAAGGAATCCTGAAAATTATGTGTAAAAATAAGACTGTATAATGTACACATGTTAATGTTTCTTTGCTGAATGTCGGCCTAGTAAAAACGCTGCTTGCTGCTATGCTGGAGTCCCACCTTTGGGAGTTAACTGTAGACTCTAACAACAAAACGTAAGACTATGGGCTTTTGAGGCTTCTATAAATTTAGAAACTCATTGAGAACACTTGTCCACACAGGGGGAAGTTTTCTAAGTTACGTGCTTGGGATTAGGCCGCATGGCTGCCAACAATGTTAATGGCAGTTATTCTTGCCTCTGAAAATATCAGCCTAACTCTGCAATAAAGTAATTTCCTCAACTATTGGTTTAAGCACTTCATGCCAAATTTCTGACCTCAGTTACTTATTTGAAATCCAAGGTTGTTTTTTGGATGGAGTTGTAATGAATCAGTGCCTGCAGGCAAGAGAAACAATTGCTCAATAAAATTCAGAGGCAACCAGCACATCTAGGACTAATATTGTGTGCTTCTATTACATATTTCTGTACCACTATACCCCATGAATAAACCACCAGTAGAGGACATTGTGTGCGTTATAAATAGAAACCCTGGGAAATAACTTCGCAGGCAAAAAAAAAAAAAAAAAAAGTGTCATCTGAGGGAACTACCAGATGAATGAACCCAATGGTTAATCAAGGCTAGTTTCTAGCCCTTCTCCCTGAGGCTGGCAGAGCTCTGCAGGTCAACATACAAGAAGGACGTTAAAATGACAGACGCCAACTTTACAGTCCAGAAAGTCCAGTATCTCTTGGGATACCGTGGCTTACCACCGCATTGCAATGAACCAGACACTGGCCCACCACAGCAACCCAAATGGGCTGAGGGAAGAGGGTTTACTGGTTTAGAAAATGTTCACTAAGATGCAATAGCTCTGACAGACCAGGAGGAAAAGGTTTTGAGAGCTGAGTAGGATTGGGGAAATGGTGTATAGGCAATAGTCATATGTCAACATTTGTCACAATTCCAAAGTGGGGACACAACTTGAAACAGAACTAGTCGTACACCATGGTGCCAAAATTTTCTTTCATGGTACTAAAGGTGAAGTAATTTGTTCCTGGTCATTTCAGCATCAAACTTATTTTCACCATGATACTTCATTATAGCAAGTAGAAGTGAAGCTGGCAGACATTTTTTCTTCTATGAAATTACCTGTCTAGTTTGATTATGTCTCACAGAGCCGTGTAATACTGTCCCACTCTTATTGGATTTCCAAAGATGCTGTAAGCAGCTAGGATAAGTGGAGTTCCACTTTCCAACATGGACAAGACAAAGTTCTAAACCACCCAGGAGCAGTTTAGTAAAAGTGAGTTGCTTGAACTATTGTTCCCGTAAAACTAAACCAGAGGCTGCTATTTAACATTTAACTTATCTGAAAAGAGATAAATTTGATTTAATTTACCAAAATAGAATTTTGTTGACTTAAAAGATTACAAAAGTTATCATACTATAATGAGATATGTAGTTTTGATTCTTTTTTCTCCTGCAAAAAAAATTACTCTTTTTTTTAATTATTCTTTTTGGTGACATCTTTCAAAGGTATCAACATGTTAATGCAAAATAACATGACTTGATCTAGTTTAAATGCTCTAAGTGCTTTGGGTTTGCATAGTGCAGAGCCTTTTGGCTTTGGTCCTACAAAGCACATAAGTATATTTAACTTTAAACAGAAAAGCAATCCCGCATGCATACTGCACCTGCACAGTTCACAATTCACTGTGGTCTCCAGCTGACCCTTTCCCACCAGTGGAAACATACCCAGTGGGCCACCACAGGTCCTGGTCTTCTGGTTATTTACATCAAAGGAACCTGTTGGAGTCACAGATGCTCTGTTATTGCCTGTGTATCAGCATTTCTTTACAAATAGAACGAGAGACCACACCTGCATCTCATCCCAACATGTAGTCAGAAGTATGTTGACTAAGGCAAATGCTTGGGAAGGAGTGCAGTTTGCACCTCGGAGAAGGTTCACACCATAGCATAACACATCTACAACAGAAAGAAATCTTACAACCATCTTCAGAGTGGCTTTCTGGTAAACTACACTAACACAGGTTTTCTTTCTGATTGGGAGAAGCAGTGACTGAGATTGTCCCTGCTGTGGTTTGGAATGTGCTGACAAAGGTCACTCCAGTGTCCTTGCAAAGGCTAAGAGGGGGGTGGCGAGGGGAAAAGACAAAAAGCCCAGAATGTCCTATTCATAATGTCACAAAAACCTCCCAGGTAAGAGTAACACAGCTCTAGAGCAGTGGAAGAGAGAGAAGTGGGCTTTTAGGAAATGCAGCAGATATAATGCAGCCACTAGTTCCACTGCAGTGCTGAATTATGGCTATTTTTAAAGTGTTTCGTCACTTCCATTAACCTTTTGCAGCAAAAACATATTCAAAAAAAAGTTAATTTTTTCCCAGCAAAGTGATTTTCCATCTTTCACTGTGTGCATGCCTGTGTATCCCTTCCATCCCTGTTTCCAAGCGTAGACCAGATCAAGAAAAGCAGTGAGACCCAGACAAGGAGGCAGAGAGGTGTACACTGAAAGAAAAGAAATGGTTAAAGGTGTCATGTGGATCATGGATCAGACGGGAGAGATCGTTGTGGTGTTCACAGTTGCTGGGAATGGAAAGAAGGCCCCATATTTATTATGCTGCTCACAAAATGTCAATTTGAGAAAATTAGAGAATTGGCAAGACTTAGAGTTAGTAGCAAGTTAGCAACACTAAATTTGTCTGCTGGGAAATTTGCCTTCTGTCATTTTCCCAACTAAAAACTGTGAAAATGCAAGTTGACTCGATTGGGCGAAGAAGAACCAGCATTTCCAAAGGGGGATGTTGCCTTATATCTGCTGATGAAAGACTAGATCTTTGGTCTTCAGTCTTTTTACAGTATGTTATTTATGGTGTTCTCTCATGTCAGTCCTTTTATCTCATCAGGTTTCACATGAATTATTCACTGAAGCTCTGGCTATATGATTTGATTGCTCTTCTAGAATGTATGTTAAATTTAGTTATGCTGCACTTTTCTTACTGAAGCCTTATTACTGAAACTCACAGTTTAGCATGATACAATCCCCTCCTCCCACCTTCCAACTGTGGTTTTTGTTGTGGGTTGATTTTTTTATTGGCTTTTTTCTTTCTTTCCTTTTTTTTTTGTTTTTTTTTTTTTTTTTTTTTTTAACAAAATACCAACAGCATAGTGCTAGACAGATCCTCCATTATACTCTGAGGCTACATTTTCATCTAGGTTTTCACCTCTCAGAAAGGTCTTGAATGTCTTGAACTGTGTTCTATTCAAGCGTATTTCTTGTAGGATGCCAGCTGCTTTCCTGGCATTAGGCATGAACGTCGGCTGCTAAATTATGCTCTCTAACACTGCCTCTGACATCTTGAATGCAATCTTTACAAGCCTGACCCCCTGTCTGAATTGAAAGGCATGTTGTGGATTATTCCTGTTCTGGCCCATTCTTTCTCGCTTTCGCTCGTATTGTGTTAGATAACTGAGCTAATTGCTGTGACTCAAAAATGTCACAACTTTGCATGTAGGGGCTTGCTACCTTCCTCCCAGACAACCGACATCCTGAATAATATTCTGTCAGCAAGGTTTGGAAAGAAGGGTGGTTTTAAAATATTCCTTCTAGCAGTGAAAGAAGAAGGTTATTTGGAAGTTATCCCTTCTGTTGGCTGCCTAATGAAAATTTTATACTGGCATATAAACCTTGTGGATCTCTTACTGCAGATCTTATCAGGACTAGAGAAATCATCTGCTCAGTGAAATTAGAAAAGGCTTTTTGCATAACCACCCCTTAAAATTAGGGTGGTCAACAAATGTTTTTTGTGTAGCTGATGATTCAGTCAAGTGTTCTTACCTCTGAGATTGACTCTGTTCTGCAAACCCAAATTCTCTAGGCAGGCCTAGCTCTCAGCTTCCTTTTCTGACCTGAGCCATGAGAAAACCATGGCTTTTTACAACACCCTCCGATGGGAGAGACTTGGAAAAATCCAGAATATGACATTGAAAGGAAACAAATGGTTCCTATTAATTGCACAAACTCTTCGACATTTTGATGAGGTTCAAGTGCAAATGTTTGCTGGCCAAGATTAGCACAACGAACATAAAATGTTCGTATCAGGAATACCACCTGCAACTAACTTTCTTTTACAAAATTTAATGCAACTTTCTTTTGTTTATAATTCCACTTTGAAATCAAGAACATCTACAACCCCAAGCATCAATGCTCTTCAATATCTAATTTCACAGTTTTCTTAACACATATCTCATGTTATTTATTATAGTCAGTGTCATCCCAACACCTTTGTCTATTCTTGCTACATTTTAAATGGTTTAGCTGGCAAGCCATCAATCATAAATCATGAGACATATTTTAACTTCAACTAAGATCAGTTTAAAAAGAAAACAAGTCTTGTATGGTCTAATTGGGTGCATTACTCACATCTATAAGTGATAAATGCCTGTTCTGGAAAAGAAAACTCTTTTTTCAGAGTTTTGGTATATATCTATAGACAGAAACAAAATTTTCAGTTTCTCTGTAGCCTGGAGCAACATAGTTATTGATAAATCCAGAGCTTTTAATGGGAGAAAGCCTCTTCAGAACTAAGTTTCAGTGTTCAGAAATACATCCATTGTTTCATTAAACACAAACAGATTATTTTTTTTTTTCATTTATATTTCAGTCACTAGGTAAACAATGGAGGAATGATATAGTTTCAGGAATAACTGAATTTCCTCTTCTAGGGACATAAAGAGGCAAGAATCAGCTATTTACTCTGTGTGTTTTAAAGTTTTCCCTCCTGGAAGTTGTCATAATCAGATCTGTTCTTTGATTGTTCCTCTCCAACTAGCTTGTGATGCTATACAAAAACAAAGCTATATTTAAAACACGAACCCATATGCGAATTGATCATGTGTTCGTCTGGTGTTAAAGAACAACATTACAGCAATTACAAACTCACAATAGAAAATTATGAAAATAAAATAAAATAATCAGTTTTATAGTGCAAAGCAAATAAGTATTTGGGAAAGATGGCAATCATTTCTATAATGCAATTTTAATTCAAAAGAAAATAGATAATTCTACTTATTCCATCAGGGCAATTGTACTAGCCACATTAAGCAGGTGAAGCTCATTTCATTTTACAGGTAATTTATTGCAACTGCAACACTGACTCTGAGACAGTTCACAAAAATAATTTACCTTAAGTAAACACCATTTGCCACTAATGATGGGGCAAAACAAACTAGCCGAGCATTTATGAACAGTAACATCTCTGTCTTTCAGTACACATTTGCAAACTGATCTCTGTTGTTTGCAGATGAATTAACCATGGCTTGAAAAATCATTAAAGCCATCTGCTTTGATGAGAAAAAAACCTGCCGTGATCATTTTATTGCACTGGCAGAGGCTAGGGACCATTTTACAATATTTTTTAGCATCATTTACCCTAAATTTGACATCCTGTCTAAAAAATGAACAGTATTATCAGTTCTCGTTGTGCCTATTTAGAACTACATTTACAGAGAAAGCAGGTTATACAGGTAACTCAAGGTATTTGTTTTGCTGGTCTCCAACAGATGGATGAGCCTGTTTTTCAACCATTAAAATCTGTAGTTACAACAAACTAAATGTTTATGGGTTCTGTGGAAAGCTTAATCTTCCTCTGAAATGATAGGAGCTAATAAGCATAAAAATATCGTCAGTGTTTTAGTTACAAATTAGTTCCCATGGTCCATTTAAATATAACTTTTTTTTCTTTTTTTCCCCCCCTCAGAATACTCTACAGTTATTCAAAGTGTATCAGACAAGTAGGTTAACATTGCTGTTTCTTTACTTTCCAAATACATACTTTTAAAACCAAACCCACCTCATTTACCTAGCAGCAACTTCTAATAACTTTCCAAATCTCAATACTTCCCTTTTTAAGATCCTATTTTAATTCCTGTGATTTCAGCCCTTGATCCGGTCTAGAACCACATTTGTTTTTTCATGACCACATCATATCCTTGTACAGTAGATAAGTACTTCTGCTTACAAACTGCCCTAAGGCTGGATGGTTCAGAGAAAAAATTATTAAGGAGTCCTTGTCCACATGTGTCTTCCTTTTTTGTTTTCACTTATGACTCTACAGTTCTCTTCTCTCCATTCTTAATCTTTTCTAGATATTCTCCTAACCAATATTCCTTCTCCAACAACAATTATTCTTCCTATGGATATAGTCACAGAATGATCCTTTCCTCCCTTTCTTTACTTTCCATCCATTCCACTTTCTTTTTCCCTTTGTGTCCTTCTGGATAATCTCTAGGGAAGTATACAGGTTCCTCTGTTCACCCTTTAGTTGCCAGCCCTCTCTGCCTTTCCCTTGTGGTCATACACTTACCTGTGTCCTATGGATCACAGAATCACAGAATGATATGCGGTTGGAAGGGACCTCTGGAGATCATCTAGTCCAACCCCCTGCCAAAGCAGGTTCACCCAGAGCAGGTTACACAGGAATGTGCCCAGGCAGGTTTTGAATGTCTCCAGAGACAGAGACCCCACCACCTCTCTGGGCAGCCTCTTCCAGGGCTCTGCCACCCTCACAGTAAGGAAGTTCCTCTTCCTATTTAGATGGAACATCTTATGTACAAATTTGTGCCCATTTCCTCTTGACCTGTCCTTGGGCACCACTGAAAAATGACTGGCACCATCCTCCTGACACCCACCTTGAAGTATTTATAGGAGTTGGTCAGATCCCCCCTCAGTCATCTCTTTTCCAGACCCAAGTCTCTCAACCTTTCCTCAGAAAGAGATGTTCCAGGCCCCTAATGATCTTTGTGGTCCTCTGCTGTCCCTTCTCCAGCAGTTTCCTGTCTTTCCTGTCTAGCCCAGAACTAGACACAGTACTCCAGAAAAGGCCTTGTCAGGGCAGAGCAGAGGGGCAGGATAACCTGCCTGGACCTGCTGGTCACACTCTGCTTGATGCACCCCAATCAGTCAAGAGCTTAATAAAAGTTATCGAGTTTTCAGTACTCCCCTTGGATGCTTAGGTGATCTTCCCTGGACCCCCACTGGAGCCATTTCTGGAAAACCTAAGGCTTCATAGAAGACTGTATAATCAATTGCTATGCTTAATAATCATATTCTTCATTTGGGAATATCAAATCAATGTAATTACTCCCATTTCACAGACAGAGAACTCGAGCCCAGAGAAATGAATGTGATGGCTATGCCTGTAAAGGAGGTCAGGTAAAGATCGGAATGAAAAAGACGTGTCTCTGGGTACACAGTACCTTCACTCATTCATTTTCTGAGCCACCTGTAATTCATAAGACAAACATTTGACAAAAACTTTTAGGCATACTTTGCCCCGATATAATCTAGGAATTATTATCTAGGAACCAGTTCTGTTAAGTATGAAGAGAGACCCCACCATTGATAACATCATGCAACCAAAGGAGTTAAACTGACAAGGAACACAGCAAACCAACCATCCATGCTCATGCTTCTGGGTTGGAATTGAGCCCTTGGGCTCATTCACTTCTCATTTTTTCTCAGATGGTTGACCTATAATTGCCATCACGCTATCTCCCTGTGTCTGCTGCTACACATGCAGATCTTTGCAAGGCCCTACAACCACAATCCAGCTGTATTTCTAGTGATGCAGAGGGACTAGAAAGAGATCGCTAGGGATTTCTTTGATTCTGCCTAAGATCACATGAAATGGTTGGCGACAGCATAAGAAAAGATTTTTCTATCATCTTAGACATGCAATAGTAACTATTAAATTCTGTGCAGTATCTACTATACAACCACAACAACTCCTGACCTAGCTCTCGTTACCTACTCCATGTCAGTTCTAAGAATAAAATATCATATTTGCATGGGAATATTTTCTCAGTTGCTCAACACTGTATTTAAAGGCAGAGTTGGAAGTTAAACAGTGAAATTTTTAAAACAGAAGAACGCATGTTGTATGAAACAACAGAGAGCTGGGTGAGATAACCCATGTACAGTATTTTTCTGTCTCTAATTAATGATATTTATAACCTTCTGTACTCCTTGAGTGACAGAATTACACAGTTGATCCCTGAACATTTTAACCTGACTTTTAAGATCCACTATTTTAATTAGGTAAAGTGTTTTGGATGTGATTGCTTTTATCCCAAAATGTCAGCATTTTTCTCATATTTCATCTCCATTTTAAAAACCTCTCGGGTTGTGTCTCATATATACATGTGTATATACATTTATATATATATAAACACACAGAAAACAGCACAGACATTCAGAATTAACTCTGAGGCACAGTATTCTCACGCAGGGTTTGTATGAGAAAATCCTCATCACTTCAACACTCTTCTGTTCAGCTAGTCTCTTTCATAGTAATTTATCCGTCCATTCCCCAAAAATGCTGCTGAAGGAAAGATGAAAACTGCACTATAATGAAAGCCCCACCATCATCTTACATCAGAAATCAAGCTTCGCATGCCTGGAGGAGATAGTAGTTGTTCCCAAGTACAAGATGCAAAATACAGAACATACAACATAACGTATATAAAGACTTTTATATGTATATTAACTAATCTTATAATTTCTNTGTCTGCTGCTACACATGCAGATCTTTGCAAGGCCCTACAACCACAATCCAGCTGTATTTCTAGTGATGCAGAGGGACTAGAAAGAGATCGCTAGGGATTTCTTTGATTCTGCCTAAGATCACATGAAATGGTTGGCGACAGCATAAGAAAAGATTTTTCTATCATCTTAGACATGCAATAGTAACTATTAAATTCTGTGCAGTATCTACTATACAACCACAACAACTCCTGACCTAGCTCTCGTTACCTACTCCATGTCAGTTCTAAGAATAAAATATCATATTTGCATGGGAATATTTTCTCAGTTGCTCAACACTGTATTTAAAGGCAGAGTTGGAAGTTAAACAGTGAAATTTTTAAAACAGAAGAACGCATGTTGTATGAAACAACAGAGAGCTGGGTGAGATAACCCATGTACAGTATTTTTCTGTCTCTAATTAATGATATTTATAACCTTCTGTACTCCTTGAGTGACAGAATTACACAGTTGATCCCTGAACATTTTAACCTGACTTTTAAGATCCACTATTTTAATTAGGTAAAGTGTTTTGGATGTGATTGCTTTTATCCCAAAATGTCAGCATTTTTCTCATATTTCATCTCCATTTTAAAAACCTCTCGGGTTGTGTCTCATATATACATGTGTATATACATTTATATATATATAAACACACAGAAAACAGCACAGACATTCAGAATTAACTCTGAGGCACAGTATTCTCACGCAGGGTTTGTATGAGAAAATCCTCATCACTTCAACACTCTTCTGTTCAGCTAGTCTCTTTCATAGTAATTTATCCGTCCATTCCCCAAAAATGCTGCTGAAGGAAAGATGAAAACTGCACTATAATGAAAGCCCCACCATCATCTTACATCAGAAATCAAGCTTCGCATGCCTGGAGGAGATAGTAGTTGTTCCCAAGTACAAGATGCAAAATACAGAACATACAACATAACGTATATAAAGACTTTTATATGTATATTAACTAATCTTATAATTTCTTTTCATCTTCGAACAGTTAGTTAATATTTTTTTCTTTTTTATTCTGCTATCCTGCAGAATATAAATATTCTCTATTCAAGCATACAGTCAGAGCCAATTTTTTCCAGCTGGTTAAGAGTTTAAGAAGCACTGCCAATACTTGCTGATTCACAAAGTGGTGTTACTCATTCTGTCTTTGTCTGTCTTCCACATTTTCTCTACTTTTCTGATCAGTATTGTACAAAAGCAGCAGGCTTTTCTTTGCATATTCGTTCCAGAAAAAAACAGGGTTGATGGTTCAGATAATGACCTGAGCATGATTTGTCTTGAAATACTCCAGATTTGTATTTCGTAAAAACAAGACACTTTTTTGCTGTCCACCCTCACATCTTTGAAGTTCTACACAAACAAGCAAATAAATGAAGGTTTATTTGATTTATTTTGAATAGAAGCCACCTTTATTTCTTAAGAATCATCCAACATTTTTCCATCTTCTCATTTCTTTACTCTTTTTCCTCAACACTTCAGTCATTGAGATTTCCTTGTGTGAATATGCAGAGAGAGTTACAAATAAAAGTAACAAGGTAGAAAAAGTTAGAATCTACAACTGTAGGTTCCACAGCAAAGCTCAGTATTTGCAAAGTACACTACATCACTGCCATATTTAGTGTGGCAGCAGTAAAAAACAGATTCCAGACCCCACTTCACAAAACACAGCATGAATATACAGTAAAAGAAAGCTTTTACTTTAGAAATCTTATTAAGACAGATCAATCTATTATGGATGTTGAAGGAAAAAGACCTATTAGTTTCATTTACCTCCATGTTGATTTGGGATTAATGTGTAATTTGCATTATAATGCCTGCAACTCACACAGACACCTCCAGAAAATTCAAAAGGCTTTTGCAAATGCTACTAAGACAAAGCAAGAAATAAAGCAGAGGAAAATATTTTCCCTATATGACATTGGGCAGCTAATCTAGGCATGTGCATTGTCAGTGTTGCTTCTAAAAGTCGAATGAGAACAGCAAAGACAGGAGAATCGCACTGCCTGTTGGCTCTGTGGCAAACCCTTGGTTTCTGTTCCAATCACATGAAGTAAGAAAGTGAGAATCACAACTACAGGAGGAATGGAAGTAGAAAAGAATAGGATGTTTGGACTGGCACATAGCTGGGATACAGGACTCAGCATTTCATGGCACGGCATGATCATTTGATGCTCAGAAGGCTGGAACACCTCTCCTATGAAGTCAGGCTGATAGAGCTGGGGTTGCTCAGCTTGGAGAAGGGAAGGCTCCAGGGAGATCTTAGAGCAGCCATCCAGGATCTGAAGGGGTTACAGGAGAGATGAGGAGGGACTCTTTATCAAGGAGTGTAGTGACAGGATGAGGGGTAATGGCTTTAAACTGAAAGAGGGGAGATTTAGGCTAGGTATCAGGAAGAAATTCTTTCCTGTGGGGTTGGTGAGGCACTGGAACAGGTTGCCCAGAGAAGTTGTGGCTGACCCATCCCTGGAGGGGTTCAAGGCCAGGCTGGATGGGGCTTGGAGCAACCTGGTCTGCTGGGAGGTGTCCCTGCCCAGGGCAGGGAGGTTGGAACTTGATCTTTAAGGTCCCTTCCAACCCAAACCATTCTATGATTCTATGCACCATGAGCACATCCGTGACCGAATGATGGCACCTGCAGCAGCCAAACAATTCCAGCAGTTACCACTGACTCAGGGATGGGAGGGATCATCACCTACTGTAGACATGAGAAACCACAAAGGCACCAATTACTGTCTGGAGCAGTTATGACAACCTCAATTCTGCTGGAGCAGATGTTCTACTGCAGCCCAACAGAGCTGTCACCTGATGGTAGATAGGACATGGACTTACAAACAAAGGATTTTCTTAACATATGGGAAAGCTCAATAGCAGTGAGCAGAAATTTTTCTGACATACTCAGAAAATTACTGTAGTTACTCTATTATTGAAAAGATGGATTTTTTAAAATCTATACATACTATTTCATGTTCCACTACATTCAAACTTTTCTATACTACATTGAAGTCAACAGAAATATAATAGTTTCAACCTTGTTAAATTCTACAGCAGTTTTCCATGTGGAAAACTACTATTGCATTGATAGTAGTATCATTGATCTATCATAAATCTTTAGGAATATTACAGTAATTTGACCATGTCTACGTATATAAAACCCACACTCCCTTCCGTGCTTTTTCTGCCCAAATTTGAAAACGTTAACTGGCTAGTCGTTTCTTCCCTGTGAATTTTTAACTCAGTAAATGATAGAGGCATGAAACTTCTGAGTAAAGAAACAAAAGGAAAACTCAAGGAATGATTTTCTATCCAGTGACTCAAATGATTGCAATTAACAGCTTTCACATTTTCACGAGTTTAAGAATTTGACCTTCTTAACAAAGAATCAGAAACTGAGTACTCTTTCTCTAAATCTCTCTCTGAAGCTGAGCTAATTTAATTCCTGGATGGCAGTGATTGCTTTGCTATTGCGTGAGTGCAGAATTTGACCTTCTAACTTATAAAAATCGGTTTTCAGTGTAAATGCATTGGAGATGTTTTTATACAATATTAATTGATGCTTATCGAAGGCTGAAGGGCTGATCATTTAAAGCTGCGGTATCAGCCATGTCTTGCTTGTGGGCCTTTGCGACGTGACAGCGAGTACAAAGACTATTAAAATGTCTTTGTGAAAACCCCGAAAAATCAATCCTCTTCCACAAGGAGGTGCCCTCCAGCACAATCAATACAAACTGGTACAACAATATCTTATGACGTTTGTCAGCTGCCTGAAACCTTTTTTTGCTCGGTAAAGCTCACAAAGTGCTGCTGCCTTTCATCGTCACTGCGTTGTGCCAAATGAAGATGCATTTCTAAATCAGTCACAGGGGCAAATGCTGCCATCAGTTACCCCTCCTGCAGATGACTTTAAATTCAGCAAGGTTGTAAAGGACTGAGTTCAACTTGGATTTCGTCCAGTAAAGTTGAAGAAGATGAGTGTGTTTACTGCTTTGAAACTTTTCTTTCCCCTGCTTTAGTTGTATTTCAGGCTCCTGATGGAAATTTTTGATTTACGTGGTGATTCTCGTGTGCTAGAGAGCCCAGAACACCAAAGGCATCTGAGTAATGACAATCAACGGGTTCTTTCACCTTTCTTCTATTACTAATCAGTCCTATTAGCTCTAATTACAAACCAAATGATAGCAACTAACTTCTTCAAGAGCTATATGCCTTGATCAGGTGCATATCTATCAACTACTTTGACTCTCTTGTCTCGTTGGAGTTGTCGTGTACCTACCGCCATGCTTTCAATAGGTGGCTGTGGAAAACTTCTGCAGTGACTTTCTAGCCATCAAATATTTTCCCCAGATAACAATGAACTCAGGACATGACGAGTGGAATTAGTTTGATTCTTACTGCCTATCACCTGCTTCAATCAGTTTTATCTTCTATGTGTTCCTTGAAAATAAGTACCACTAAGACCAGAGTGATAAAAAGCTTTAGGTTAACACAACATCACTAAGCAAAAATACTCCAGTATTCTCAGGAATATTCCAGAATATCATAGGAAAATACTCCAGTAGCCCAGGACAACATACCTGCACACACATTTAATACAAAAAGACATTTGATAGGTTTGTTCAGTGACAAATTATTCTCTGTCCTTGTGCTGTATTTCCTTATGTAATGAGACATCAAACACCATGACTGAAACCAAATCCCATAAAATCTTGTCCAAACAAGCCCAGTCAAATCAAAGTCCCTTTTATGGAAATTAACCTTCTGTGAGAAGAAAAGAAAACTCAACCAAATAGGCAGCTGCATGACACTGTAAATTGGTACATTAGCCTTTTGGCCTTAGGAGAACAGAGTTTAATTTCTGGCATTAGGTGCAAAAGCAAACAAATTTTGAGGTCTCATATGAGCCATGCTCATGCTGCACTTCTGATAGCTCATGTTCAAAGAAAGGTCACTGTGATTTGGATGGATCACACAGTAAATCTTTAGCTCTTGTTTTTATTAACTACTAAATTAATTGATTAAAAGTAAGAGTGAAAAACAAAGACCTGTCCTGAATTGCCCTCTTTTACGAATAAAAACTATGCAAAAACACTACTTATTCAATATGGCTCCATCATTTCTCTGACTCTAAAAAAGGATGGAGTTGTACGAGGACTGAACAACCTCCTAGTAAACACAGAGCATGTCTACCACGCAAGCACCCTGGTCGATATTTTCTCTTATTAAGATTGCAAAGCCTCAAAAAGCATCAACTTGATTCTCTCTTTTTCAGTTGACTGGGGTTGCCATTACGGGTCCTGGTTAGGAGATGCCTGTCACAAAAGCACTCCTGCAGAAATCAGGGATCAGCCCATATGTCAGATGCCAAGACATCCCATGAGAGTTTCAAACAGCAGTAGGCCCAAAACATATGAAGTACTTGGCTCCTGAAACTCCTTGCATCACACAGCAGCATGAAACTGCTTCTCAGGGCTGTTTTGTTTTTAGCTTTCCACAGAACCTGTATCTATCCCTTCCCACCAAACTCCTGTCAACCATCCCGACCTCCAGTCTAGGAAGGAACTGCCATATGGGAAACCACTTCTGCTAAATTTCACAGCAGGCAACCAAGGTGGGGTTTGGAATTCAGAGAAGGAGCTTTGCCTGAATGCACTGCTCCTTATGAGGGTCACATAGCCCCCATCAGAATTCCTTAGAGATTCTGAAATTGCATCCAGCAACTGAATTGGGATGCAACTGTATTCAGCTTCAGATCAGATGAATCCTTTGTGGGACCATTCCTCACCCACAAGTCAATCTGTACCTATAAAGCAGGAAATATACTTTCTGGTCCCATAATATTGTGAAGAAAAATTATACAGCACTCAGAGCAGTTACAAAGCTCATAACTGCTCAGGAATATGGAGAACCCCAGGTAATTGCTTATCTGTTTCATAAAGCTGTATCTCCAAGTACGTAAGTGATCTTGACTCAGCTGAGGTTGACTGACTTTTAGTGAGGTGATGTCCTCTAAAACGACTTTGTACCTGGCCAAAAGCTAACCATGTGCTGAAACACATGCTAGGAAAGCAGTCAGCTCTTCCCACCACCTCTAATGTGAATGTATTTTTCACAGAAACATAAAATCGTAGAACGGTTTGGGTTGGAAAGGACCTTAAAGATCACTGAGTTCCAACCCTCCTGCCATGGGCAGGGACACCTCCCACTAGACCAGATTGCTCAAAGCCCCATTCATCATATTTTTATACATCTCTTGAAATTTTGTCTTTGAAATCTTATTATTCAAAAAACAGTTAATCTTTCTTTAGGAAGCTTCTCCCCAGTAATACTTGAAGTGTAAGCAGGACATGCCTCAGTGAAGAAACCACTATGACTCTATCAATAGGTAAGAAAAAGGTGAGTTGAGTGATTGTCAGTAAAAGTATTCACATATATATACTATATATTTCAGTTCCTCTCAAATGCAATTGCCAGATACCCCAAAAATTCTGAGATCTGAAATACAGTGGCAGTTTTAGGTCTTTGGTTTTTCTTGTTTTAAGAAAAACCCTGTTATCCAAAGTATCAGGCAGAACTGAAAAAATTCTAAGTTGGACATGAAAGACTGATAGAACCAGTCAATGGCATTAATTCTTAGCTGCCACAGAATGTTTCTATCTGTAGATCTCAAAGCATTTTAGAAAGGCAGGAGAATACTGTTTGCCACAATGGGTAACAGAAAAATGAGAAACTTTGCAGAAGAGCACCAGCAGAGCTGTAAACACAGCCCAGGCTGCCTGGGTCACAAGTTGATGATGAACATCCTTCCTCTCGATCTAGTAAACCAAGTGAGGGTTTGAGGTGATTCTGTCCATAAGTTTCAGCAAGGAAGATGTATTTAATAACACATATCCTTGTATAGACTTATAGTGGTCTTTATGCACAAGTATTTCACATGCTAAGACTAAACATTGAGTAAAACATGGAAGAAGAACCCACACCAAGTGAAGTATAGGGGAGGAAAAAAGGATTTTTCTTATCTGAAGAGAAGAAATAGCACATTACAGTGTTCTGGTGGTGACAGAGTTACAGAACAGAAATAAATGATAACCTGTTACAGCTCAAAAAACACCACAGAGGAAGAAAAACTCTTGGATTTGCATGGAGAAGACAGCAACTGACTGGATACCACAGCGCAGTTCTCTACTTTTTTATCTTCATTTGCATTTGTGCTGATTGGTTTGACCTTGCTCGGCTCACACCCTCTGTACAAGAATGAATGTATAAAGAAGGGGCAGGGGCAGAATGAATCAGTATCCTCATAGCAAGTAAACACAAAAAACCCAATAAGGCATACAAGATTAGCTTCATCCATATGATAATGAGGTAGAGTAGGGATATCTTGGACCCAGTTGTGTTGAATTTAACTGACCCCGGGCTCTAAGCTATGCAGAAAAACTCATGGCACCCCTGTGAAACACTGGAGATCTTACCAAACCAGTACATGGAGTTCTCCTGCCAGCAAAGGTTCACAAAAACTGGATGCTTTTGGTTGGGTTTGGCCCTTGATCTCCCTCTATTCTCTGTTCAGGGTTCCACGTGTGCAGGCAATGTTCACCCACTCAGGAAACCAGACACCATGCACAGGTATAAAAAAGGCAGAGGGACATCACGTCTGCAGACCTTCAGGCAGACTCAGAGAAAAGCAGTTGAACTGTGTACTTTAAAGCATTGTGACTAAATACTCTTCTCTGTAACTGCTTTTGACAGAGACGATTATATTTGCAGTCCTACAGTCTCTGCTACCTGTCGTAATTATTATACTTAACCTTAAACTCACTAATTATCATTCTTTTTCCTGAAGTCTTGTGAATACATTCTGTTTTACAATTCTCTGGGGAAGCCGAACATTTTCCTATTGTTATGCAGAAACTTGCAGCAAATAAATGGATGGAAATGACAGGAATGAGAACCTGTTCTCAGAACTGCTTCTTGGTCATTTTATAATCTCTCCATCCCTTTTGAAACTGGACAAAGGAGAAACAAAAAGTTTTCTCTTTTTCACTCTGAATATATCATATATCGGTGCAGTTCGTTCTGTGGTCTGTTCCTAGAGATCCGACTGTTGTTGGTATATTTTAAGCCCTCCTTGATCCACTTCGTATCTTTTCTACCTGTCTCACCAAAAACCGTCCTGTGTGCTCCCTTTCCAGTGCACGGAGACTGGCTGCTTCTGAAATATCATATCATTTTATTAGTAAATTTTATGTACTAGGAAGAATTTATTCCAGCTTTTTTTGTCTAATACTGACAGACCGGAACAAATGTCTTATGGGGATCACACTAAGTTGTATCTTACAGCTTCAGGATGGCAAGATCATTAATGACATCTCTTAATAGAAGCACTTATATATTAATAATGTATACATTAATTACATGGCTATTATATAAAGTGCCTATAGAGTCTATCTACATGAATAGTATCCATGTAGTAAATCACAAAGCTATATGTCAACTGTAATTATCCATGCATTTTTAACTTTCTTATTCCCGCTCCATTGGGCAACTTCACATTCCAGCACCTTGAAAAACTTAATCTTCCTTTCTTTCTTTTCTGATAGTTTCCCTCTTCCCACAAAATGCAAAGTTTCTTCCCAAAATTACAACAGACTGAAAATCAAAATAGACTCATTTTGTTAAACCTCAGATCCTCCCTAAGAATAGCTTTTCTACATCTAGAAGACCATTCAGAATGTGATAACTGGCATCTTAGTAAGTTCTTAGGCTCTGAGGTTTTGAGATAAGGAAAACACAATTTTAAGCCCTCAAAGTCTACGTTCTCAAGGCATTTTTAGAGCTTCCTATAGCCTTATTATGATAAATTTATAACAGGGTGAATATTTCTGAGTCTTTCCACAGATAATAAATGATGACAGCGCAATATAAAAAAGTCTCCAAAAGGAACAATCAACTTCCATCTTATAAATATCTGAAACCTTTGATAACTTTTTGTCGTGGTTTAGCCTCAGTGGCAACAAAAACGCCACGTGGTAGTCCCTTGGCCCCGCCCCCCAGAGGCGTGGAGAGGATGAGAAAGAAAAGGCAGACTCGTGGGTTGAGATAAAAAGTGTTTACCAGAGCAGCAGGTATTGCAGGGAAACAGCAAGACAGATGGAGGAGACAAACACCAGCACATACCGACCGCACCCCCTGCCACCCCGACCGCCACCAACGCCGCTGAGATGCGCCCTGGCGCCGCCCGCCCATATATACGCCTACGCCGTGACGTCGCCACGCCCACTTCCAGTTGTGGCCCCTCCCTTCCCCAGCTGGCTCCCTGCTGCCCCTAGGGCTGGCGCACATGGGCTGGAATGGCTGTGCAGGATAGAGACAGGGGAGAATCAACCCCGTCCCTACTGGAAACCAGGACACTTTTCTTGAAAGGAGCACCGTGAATATGTGTGTGAGTGCACAAACATCAGCTAACACATCAGAGCTATTTCTCTAAGATGTTCTACCTTGATCTCATTTTCAAATACTTTGTCAGGACATGAGATTTTCCATCACAGTCATTACCTTCATAGGCAGACAAACGATGAAACCTGTGCCATTATTCAAAAATTTCTAAACATTCAAAGAACAGGTTTCTCTCCTCTTGGATTTCCCCCCCCCCGTCCCCGCCCCCAGCACACGAAGCTCAGAGAAAGTAAAAGATATTTGGGAATGTTGCTATAAAAGCCTTTTTTTATTTTCAGGGGAGGAGCTTTAAAATGTATTTCTGCCGTCACAACTGAACAGCATGGAAATAACAAGCAGCTCAGGCATGGTAATACATCTCCTTCACATTCACGTCAATTAAAACATTATATCACACTGCACCATGATGTATTCTATAAATATGGCATAGCTCCAACTGCATCCAGTAAAGAGTGGGGTATAGGCTTCAGCTTTAAACCTCAAATTCATCTTTCAGCAACAAGAATTTAAAAAATGATTAGGATGCTTGATAGCTATTGAATTTTTAAGGGTAAGCTTATTTTTCCCCCATAAAGGAGGGTCTTGTAAAAAGAGGAAGCTACCCTATACCTGTATAAATATTGAAAACCTTAAACATAGGGCTGGCTGTCCTTTTTGCTATATATATAAGCCTCTCTGGATCCTTTTCTTTAGGAATAATGTTGCTGACTATGTGCCAATTCCCATATTTTTTTACCTTATCGTTACAGAGAAGGGTGTTTTTTTAAGGTGATGACTTCTTCTTTAACACATCTGGTTGAATGCTCCAGGTAAATTTTTTCCTACCAAATTTGAGACCACCTCACGTAATGCAAAAATTCATTGGTTTGAGCTACTTACATCTCCAAATAGGAAGATGATCCTGGATGTGCAGTCCAACAGAACCTGAACTCACCTGATGCCCCAGCATCAAAGTTCTCTGACCAAGCCATTCCAAGCTAATTTTTATATTCATGAGTTACAATTTACAGCTTGCTGTTGCCAATTTGTGGCAAGACAGAGCTATAATCTTTTTTTCTTAAACTTGGTGATCTCAGGATTCTTTCTTTTTCTATTCTACTGGATACAGCCACGTGTGACACTCTCCTACTGCATGGAATGGCTGCCCATCCCATTTAGAGCTCGTATGGGAATTCAGCTCACAATTTGCAATGATATTTTAGACTGATACCATTTTGGGACAATGAGTCAGCAGGTCACGCTTCTCTGGCTAGATCTTCTTATATAAATTCTCAGAAACACTGGCTTCCCATTACAGTTTATGCACGGGGTCATGCCCAAGTGCCACAAATCAGCCAAAAAAACCTGTCTTTTGTCTTCCAAAAATATTGCTAATTGAAGACACCACATACAGGGTATTCCCAGAGCTTTTTTTTTTAATTATTTTACATCAGAGACATGTGTCTCCTGCTGCCTGTGTTTGTCATAACCATTCCATCAAAACCCAAACCATCTTGTCAGGAGAAATCTCTGTGTGGATCCGCACCTGCTTTCAAAGAGTCAGATGCCCTGGTCTGGTGATACAATTGATATAAATGCATGAAGTCACCTAAGGTTTTGAGCAAGAGTCCAAGTCTGATGAAATTAGGATATGTACTGCTTAATGTTATCTGTTGAGGATGGGACTCAAAGCATTATGGAATAGGTTATTGATAGAGTTAGAGGCAATATGAGAAGGGAAAGACATTAATTATTGTGGTTTTCTCGCTCTCTTTTTTTTTGAGGGTTTATAACTTCCGAACCCTGCTTCAACCCCATATGTTAGTGAACAGCCTTGGCTTGCTGTATACAAAAAAAAGCACCACAGAGAGAAAACGTGGTGAAATGCTAGGTGTTCAGTAGAAGGGATATAAAGGGGAATATTACTCACTGATGGGCAACATTTTTTTCCTTGTTTTTTTTGTTTCTTCTTTTTTGAAAGACATGCAGTTCCCAGTCACATACAAACACAGCAACGTTTTTCTTCTCCCTTTAAAAATAATTTTGTCCCCAGTGTCGGCAGCTTAATAATCACACACAAGTCAACAACAGCTCTTTGTAAAGGGCGTGATTATTTGTAAGGAAAATAACTCCCAGAGGCAAAGGATTCCAGGTTGAAATTTACAGATTTAGTGTAAAAAGACACAAACTAGGTAAGCCAGTTGTGTCACGCCCTTTTTAGTTCAATCACAGGACCCCAAAAAAAATGTAGATACAGAACACTGCCTTGTACCACCAGAACTTTGTGCCTTCATTTCAAATAATACTCACTTCTAGGAGATACCAAGTCACCTGTAGCCAAAGGTCCATCCGTTCTAGGATAGACCAGCACCAGAGAGTATGGGAAGAGGGTAATGCTGGCATGGCCTCTGAAGGGTTTATCTCTGTATTAAGGACTCACTGATCTGAAGAGTTCAGCTTCATCATAGCCGAGAATCTTCGTTGGCCAGTTCTTCCATGAATTCATCTAAGCAGTTTTTCTTAATTCGCTTAAGACTCTTGCCACCCAAAAAAATTTCCATAAATTTCACAAATTAGTGATTGTGCTGTATGATAAAGTACTTCCCTAATGTTCATAAAGTGCCTCAACTGCTTTTTTTTTTTTCCATTGTCCTGCCAATAAATTGTTATAAGACCCAGTAAATTTTGATTCCCTATTCTTCTTCTCCAAACAAGTCACAATGTTACAGATTTTGATTTTATTCCTTCTCCACTACCTTTCCCAAATGAAATCCTTTTAAGTTTCTGCTAACACCAGAGCCATTTTTAAGCCCTGCTTACTCTTAGGATGGGTCTCTCTATCTTTCCAAGTCTCCCATAACCTTTAGATGTGGGGATCGAAGTTGCAGCAGTGGTCAGAGAGGTAAGAGATGGTTGCACAATGCGTGGAGCTGCTTTCCTGGCATTTAGCTGGCATAAGGCATTAAGTGCCAAGTTGAGGTTCAAGGACTGGTTTTGCCACTTACCCAAGGTGAGATCCTGATCATAGAAACCGCTCAGTTTAATGGATTGCACAGTTGCAGGAATTTATCTTCCCTTATGTGGCAGTGCTTCTTCAGTCATTAAAGCTAGATTCATAAAGAAACTTCTATAAAATAGAGCATCAATGTGTCCAAAAAAACCCGTGTTACTCAGCAGAATATTCTCCTATGTATTAAGAATTAAACACCAAACCCCAAATTTACAAAAGCTTGAATGCTGAGCAGGCATGAGTATGTGCTGCACAAAACTTGCAGTCGTTTTCTGGGTGTAGGCATCTATTCTGGGCTCCAAGGAAATGTTTGACTGCCCCAACTCCTATGAACTCCCTCCTGCAGTGTCACACTGAAACTCTAAAATAATAATACAAAGGTGTTCTTCATTTTATTTCTCTTCAGGCACAGATCTAGGTCTTCACTCATTTTGTCTCTCCCATATTTTGTTCCTGCAGGAAGCAGAGAAGCCCTGGTTCAGCTGACCAGCTTTTGAATGATTTTGTGGAGGCCCTTAGATATCCTAAATTCTTACAGCTGGGCTCACAGAGCCCTGTAATTTGGAGCAGAGCAGTGGCTGAAATTTCTTTGCAAGTCTAACCTTTGTAGCTAAATCTGCAATGTACCTGAAATTTGCTAGTCCTGAGAATGGCTGGGAGCTTAGTGTGCACCTTAAGACCTGGAAATGTCCCCATGGTCTCCATGAGCAGCTGAGAAAGGAGCCTGACCCTACAAATCACAGCCACCTCTGCAGAGACCAGTGCTGAGTCACTTGGAACAGGGACTCCAGCACACAGTCTGCCAGAATTGGTCACAGAGGATCATTTTAGGGATTAAAAGGGTGTATGCAGCTCCAGCAGAGAGCTTTACACAAAAATGGAATGAGTTATCTATATCAGTAGAATTCAGAAGACGTACATTTTTGTTTAATTTCATCTTTTATTATTGGTCCCACGCTAGGCCCCAGGTCTTGAGCATTTCTTTATCTTTCTGAATAATGCAACAAGTAAAAGTGTCATGCGTATATCCCACACTAGATAGGCACAGACATCACTAAATACAGGTCACAGGCTCTGCCACCATAAAGCTACTTAGCTGACTTCAAGGAAACCGAGCTGATTTACACCAACCCACAATCTGACCCATTATCCTATAAGGTATTCTTCATTTTTCTGTTGTTTGGGTTTTTTTTGTTGTTGTTGCTTTTTTGTTTTGTTTTGTTTTTAACATGGTGGGACAATAAAGTCGCTGCATTTATAGCCCCGAACGCTCTCTGCATATTCCAATGTCTTGTTTGCTCTTTTAACAGCTTCCAAACACTGTGCAGATGGTTTTACTAAATTATCGACAACCACTCCAAAGTCAGTTCTGATATCCCTTGTCCTTGGGGATGTACTGCCGGGGCCAAGCCCATCCCTGGTGCAGCTCTGTTAGCCTAACACATTTGGCCCACTGACCACAAAGTGCCCTGCCTCCAATTACTTTCTCTCTCTCTCGCTCTTATCTCAGTTTACTGACTCTCTACTTATCTTAGTCCCTTCCTTATCTAAAACACTGCAATCTTCCAGGTCCCCTAATGCAGCTCATGATTTGACTCCTGTTGTTCTCATCTAATATTATCGTCCCTTTTCTGTGTTTTACTTTCTCTCTTCCTTTTCCTGAAGCGCTCCCACAAGCACCGGGGTCTTAAAAAAAAAATCACTGCTGTTTACAGAGTTTATTACTTTCCATCATTTCTTACGATTCTCCTGCAGCATGTCTTTCAAATAATTACCTCTGTGATTTACTGTATTGGTCATATAACCTCCTCCTTCCTGTACTAATCAGCTCTGGATTAGCTGGTTGGTAGGGCCAGATTGCCCCTGACAGACTTTTTTCCCCCCCATCCGTGTGTCTCTGTACCCAGCCACACTGGGATCACGCTCTCTCTGGCTTTCTCCATGCCCACAGAGCTCCTTGCCAGGTCTCCCAGGGCAGGCTCATCCCAGCCAGCCACACAGCAGCCTCAACTGCCTATTTTCTCAAACTCTGAGGAGCTGGCACCTCTGCAAAATCCACCTCCTTGTGCCTCTATTTAGGTCATGTAGCCATATGCCATTCCCCATGCAAGGCTGTCACTGAAAGCCACCATAGAGAGCTCTTTGCAGGACACCTAAAAGACCCAACTCTCTACCTGGGCTTCTGTAAAGGGCTGCCGGTCTAAATAAGAGCAAACTGGTCACCAAAATACCATGGGTGAGGGAAGAACTGGTTGAAAGTATCTTCAGATAGATCAGCTGGGTCCTATCATGGGTAGTTTCATGGAATTGTCAGAGTTGGAAGGGACCTCTGGAGATCATTCAGTCCAATTTCCCAGGGTTGCCCAGAGCACATCACTCAGGACTGCATCCAGGCAGGGCTTGAAGGTCTCCAGAGAAGGGGACTCCACACCCTCCCTGGGCAGCCTCTGCCAGGTCTCTGACACCCTCACTCCAAAGAAGTTTCTCCTCATATTCCAATGGAACTTCCCGTGTTCCAGCTTGTGCCCATTGCCCCTTGTCCTGTCACTGGGAACCACTGGGAAGAGTCCAGCTCCATCCTCCTTCAACCCACCCTTCAGATCCTTGGGAGCATGAAGGAGGTCTCCCCTCAGCCTTCTCTTCTTCAGGTTAGTCTCAGCTCTCCCAGCCTTTCCTCATCATGGTGGGGATGTGTAAGAAAACAATTAAATCACCTCTAGTCTTTCACTTTTAGGGCAGCAGCAAGGAACCGCACCAGCCCATACTGTGGGTTCCACAACAAAACCCACTACTTTGGAGCAGAGTATCTACCTGGTTACCTGGAGCGTGGAGACACACAGACATTTCTTCTGGAATAAAACAAAACATAACTACTCATAAACTAATCAAAAAAGCCAAAACAACCCAAACACCACAAGAGAATGGCTGCAATTAGTTCTCTATCATGCAACCAAAAAGCATGGACATGGGGAGAAACACCCAGAGAGCTTTTTAAGGGCAAAGACACCAGAACTATGGCCAACTGTATCCTAACGCTTGATTGCAACCCTGCCTCAGGGGTACCTTCCTGTAACCTCTAGGAACAGCAGGAAGCTCCTTTTAAAAACTGTATTTCAGGGTTTGCCATGTATTTTTGAGGTCAGATGTGATACGTTTCTGGGGTAAATGACACTATGGTTTTGGAGAACATGACCGTGACCNGTGGCTGCTCCATCCCTGGAGGGGATCAAGGCCAGGCTGGATGAGGCTTCAAGCAACCTGGTCTGGTGGGAGGTGTCCCTGCCCAGGGCAGGGGGGTTGGAACTTGATGATCTTTGAGGCCCCTTCCAACTCTAACCATTCTATGATTCTATGATGCATGGACACCTTCTTGGGAGTTTGTTTCCCCCTCCTTTTGGGTGATGCTGGCTGTCATTTTCACACAACAGTAGTTCTTTGGGAAAACGTGAATGAGACTCTTCATAGACATAAGAAGATGGCACAGGCATTTCCTTCCCACAGAAACTACATCAGTGTTGAAGGGGGAAACTAGTATTTCAACCTCCTGAAGGAGAATGTGAAGTTCACTTTACCTACCTCCATGGTCATGAAAGCTGGGTGGCAATGTACAGCACTTTGCCGATGCATTTATGACTCTTAGGGATCTGACAGGCATTCTCTGGATAATCTCATAGTTTTAAAATGCTACTGCCCCTAACCTTCCATTCCCTGCTCTGCCAGAGACCACCACTCCTGCAGCAGAAGCCACAGAAGCCCATGCTCTGCCATTCCCTCCTCCCTAAGAGAAGGGAGGTATCGCAGATGCTCCCGTTCTCAGCCCCGTATCTTAGCAAAATGTATTGGACTTTGAACAGGAACCTGCTCCCAGCTGCCACCTCCGATTCAAAAAAAAATCCACACAAAAAACCACCAAACCACCATACAAAACCCAAAAACACACACGAAAAAAAGCCCCCAACCAACCAGCAAAGAGAACTGAGACATTACAGAATGACAGAATTCTCATGGTTGGAAGGGGCCTCTGAGATCATCGAAACAACCCACAGAAAAAACGAACCCCACAAATCAAATCACCCAACCCTGCCATCTCAGCCATGAAGTGCCACATCTACAGGTTTGTTAAATACCTCCAGGGATGGTGACTCCACCACCTCCCTGGGCAGGCTGTCCCAGCACCTGACCACCCTCTCAGTGAAGCCATTCTTCCCAATATTTAATTCTAAACCTCCCCTGCCAAAACTTCAGACCATTTCCTCTGGTCCTGTCATTATTCCCTTGGGAGAAGAGGCCACCACCCACCTCTCCACAACCTCCTTTCAGGTAGCTGCAGAGGGCAGTGAGGTCTCCCAGTTCCCTCAGCCTCTCCTCACAGGACTTGCTCTCCAGACCCCCCACCAGCTTGGTGGTTCTCCTCTGGACATGTTCCAGCACCTCCAGCAATTCATCTCCTAGATCCAAGTGGGGCATTTCAGAGTGAGGATTCTTAAGAGTGCAACGTAATGTATTAATTAAGACTCCCAAAACATCTTCCAAGGAGATTATTTGGAAAAGTCCTCTGTGTTATTAACATGAGGGTTGATGAGGGCTGTTTGTGGGTGGTGTTACCTGTAGCATGTGAACTGAAGCCAACGCTCTTCAGAGAACATACAGCCATCAACAACTCCAAGATTTCCTCCTAATACCTTTTGAATACATTGAGCTATTTCCTGCCATTAACAAACAAAACCCCCCAAAAACCCCCACAAACAAGGCAAAAATATTTACTAGATGATATTGTCCCGTGAAGATGGACCTGCAACCCAAACCAGTCTGAAGTCAAGGGCTTTAAAAGTCTCCAGCATGAACCCCTGGGGAATAGTCCCAGGTAGCAGAGAACCTCAATGATGAAAAGATTCTGAGCAAAAGGCTCTTCCCAGGGAAATTACCAGAGAAAATGATCCTTAATGTCCCTGTATCCCAATTTTCCCCTAGTTACCACAGCAGATTTGGAGCATATGAGAAGCCTCTGAAACTCATGCTTTCACAGAACAGAACGTGAAGATTTGCACCATATTTATACGGGGGTGAGAAAGTTAAGACTGGGGTGACCTTGGAAAGAAAAGGCAGTCTTATACCTACAGCAAAATCCGTGCCTGGTCCTAAAACCATCATCTTAGCTCTCTCCAACGGATTCTGAGGGCATCTCCCACATCCTTATCTGATTTCACCTCCTGAACCCCCAGCACCTCCAGCCCTACCCCGGTCCCCTGGTGATGCCTCCCAGTTCAGCTTCACAGCAGCGCTACCCCTGAGCAGCAAAAAGCTCCACGAGCAAACACAGCCCGCATTTTCTCTCCAGTTGCTCGAAAACATCCTCCTCCACCCCAAAAATCCCAACCAACCAACCAGCAACCCAGCCCCACAACGCCCCACATTCAAATCCAGCAGGGAATTAAAATGCCCCGTGAAAATGTGCGAGTGTTCTACGTTGGAATCAATCTTTTCTTTCTTTTAAATTTACATAGACCGTCCCCCTTCTCTTTTGTCAGTCAAATATGATGCTTTGGCAACCTAAATCCTGGCTATAATTCATATACTGAATGTACAGACACCTCTATTTATTTATTTTTTTGTGGTTACAGTTTGCAAGAAGCTATCCTGGGCACTAGGGAAGGGACATCATCTCCTCTTCCAAAAGAAGAACCTGACCGCTGGGGCCTCTCCACTCCAAATGGTTAGGAATCCAATACACAACAATCTTGCAGAAATCAGCTGCCAGATTTATTATTCTACCTGAAAACCCCAAACACCAAAAAAACCCTAAAACAAAACCAAAAACCCCCCCCCAAAACCAAAAAAAGCCCAAACAAAAAAAAAAAAAAGTGGAATAAAAACAGACTTTAAATAAACCTCTTAGGTACATTTTTAAAAGGGTTACTCAGTTCAGTGAATGACTTTTATATCTTCTGCTGAGAGATCACGTAATGTTGGTCTGATTGCTTGTTTTGTTCAGTGAGTCACTACCGTATACATATATATATATATATATTTCTTCTTAAATATTACACATTTGATGCAATTCTTTTTCTTTTTTTTTTCTTTTTCCCTTTTTTTTTTTTTTAACTTTTTTTGTCCAACACTTTTCCCACAAATATCCACATCCTGCCACCGGCAAGAGGCGCTTCCGTGCTGACATTAAAGAACCAAAAACCAATCCAAGGACTTTTCATCAAAGCATGTTTCATTTGAACCTTATTTCAATGGAAATCACACTATTATTTTATTATTTATTTTTTTAAAAAACCATCTTACTCAACCTTTTCCCTTTCCTTTTTCCTAATTCTGCAATTTTAGACTTCTGATTCTGGGTTGATCACCGAGATTTTAAGTGCCATTGAGACTTTTGGATGACAGAATTAGGTGACACATTAAGGCATATAAACACTCCCATCAAATACGTTGTCTTATGGATCTGAGTAAATTAAACACCTGCCCAAATGTTTTTTTATGCACCTGTGGTTTCCAGTGACCGCTACTTCTTTTTTTTTTTCTTTCCCTTTGATTAATTGCATATTAAAATATTCAGAGCTTCACTAGTGTCTTAGCTGACAGAGGATGGAAAACTAACCCACCCCCGAGGATTGTCTTTAAAATTCATCCCTTATGATGAAAATTAGTCGTCTTGTTTTATGGTTATGCATTCGTTTTCCTCCTGCTTCTTGGGATAACGAGGTACTCCACCTAACACCTACCTGAATTTCACTGGGCAGAAAAAGAAATCCAGTTCTCACCCCCTCTCCCTCCCTTCAAACTAGGAAATATTATATTTCAGAAAAGGTGCTCATAAATATTTAAAACTACTGGGGTTTTGTCAGGGCTGCTTCTTTTTTTTTTTCTTTTTTTCATCTTACATACAGAACAGCACGTGTGGCTTGGCTTCCAGATCACCCCTCTCCAAAAATAAAACCATCTGCAAATCTAACAACAACCCCCAAAAAAACCCCCCAAACCCCCAAAACACCAAAACCCCAAAACCCCCAAACCCTGAAAAAAACCCTCTTCCGAGCATATCTGATCACATTTACATTTAGTGTCCAAAACAAGTTGATTGGTAACATCAGTGCCAGCACTACAACGTCATACAGCGACTTCATGGTAATTCTTTGACAGTTCGTCTTAAGTCTCCGTTCCACTGAAAATTACAAAAAAAAAGAGGTTCTGCAGAGCTTTCCTCAGCAAGCTGAAGCTTACCAGTCATTTGTGGATGCACGTAAAAGCTGCTTATAGCACAGCTATGGCATAAGCAATTTTCTAAGCAATAAATGGTTCAAGTCATCTATTTTGTCCTGAAATGCTACCTGTAGTTACAGCATCGCTTATAAATGGTCAGAGTAAATTCAGCATCAAAGAGAATATTACAGAAAAAGACAGCAGCAGAAGCATTAGCATTAGCTAGTATTTATATATGTTATCAACATAACACAGCAGTAAAAGGTTTAAATGCATATTAATGGGTACCGTGTCTAAAAATTACTAAAGTACCTATTTAGTGTATTGGATATTTTTCTCAAGGAGTGCTTGCTGTGTCTAAACAGCATAATTAGATATGTGACTTAGTACAGTTAATTCCTATTGATTAAATAACTTATTTATGTACCAAAGGAAATGGAAGGATACAAAATGTTTGCTCCCTCCCCATGGTGATCCTGTATTTAATGCTGACATGATGATCAGAAAGTCTACCACATGTAATTACTACCCTCAAATGGTTCTTCTGGAAAGGTCTAAGCCAGAGCACGGGCCACATCCATGGAACGACGTGGCTCCAGCTATGGCACGTGGCTTTGCAGTCTGAAGTCAGGGATTTTGCTGCTTGGGCATCGTACTTATGGCCACTCTGTCATTAAACAGGAGGTTTTATAGAAGCTGTACCGGAAAAGGAAAAGGGAAAAAAATAAGGAAAAAATAAGGAAAAAACTCTGGAGATATCTGGTTGGTTTCAGAGGCGAGGTGCAAGGTCTGCTACTGCAAGCTTCGAAATTAAATGCTGTGGTACACACTTTGCTTGTCTTTTATAACTGCAGAAAGACAATTAAGAATGGCAAGGAAAAAATGCCCCAGGCATGCTGTGCTGATATCAGCATCAAGTGGTTATTTTGCACAATGAGAATTAACTGTACTATGGATACCCAGAGAAAATGTACAATATCTTATGCTGATATGAAACAAACCAGACATGATATAGCTTTTTTTTTTTTCCTTTTGTACTTAAAACCGGTATGTTCCCTTCCCAAACTGAAGTAAAAAGCAAACCCACCCTTTTTCCTCCTGTTACACAGAATAACGTTTAGGTTCCGACCCTCCCCTTTCAAATAAAGTGCGCTGTCCATGGCAGACCATAGGAGTAATGCAACAGGAAAAGCCCCTTTTTGAGTGTACTATTTAAAAAACAAACTGAAGTCGAGTCAGCTTTCCTCTGGGTCTTGGGAAAGAGGAGAAGCCTAAGGGAGGGGGGGAAGCCGCCTCCCTTCACTGTCACTGTTGTTAATAGACATAGCCTTCGTTATAGGGGTGGGTGTTGCAGCAGCCACCGTCCTGCATGTAGACCATGCTCTCGTCAAAGTGGGACAGAGGGACAGTGTCCTCCTCATTGATGTGGCGCTCCATGTCAGTCTTCAGCAAGGGGCGCTGGTTGTCTGGAAAAGCCATGGAGAAAAGCGCTTCAGGGTCGCAAACAAACTTGTAGACATATCTTTCTCCGGCCACCTTGGGACAAAAAAAGAAAAGAAAAGGGGCAGCATTAAGGTCTTTGTGTTTTTGCAAGCCCAAAGTCAACAGTTTTGAGGAAGGACTCACCTTCTTCATGCAATTAATACCGCAGCAAGAGAAACTGGTAAGGCAATGACCTAGCAAAGGCAACAGGGATCTGCAGAAGGCAAGCAGAACGCTCTTGGGTGTTGCAGAACGGCTGCGAGAACAAGGACACGGATCTACGGAAGCATTGTTCAAGCAATCCTCTTGCTAATGCTAAGGGCCTGTCTACGGTACGCTGGTAGTTTGCAGCAGACCTTAGTGGAAAAGTACTGCAGAAGTCCGAGTCTTGTTAACAAGGAGATTTCCAGGTCGTAACGACATTGCAGAACTGGGAGACAAGCTAAGAGGAAGTTTTCTCAATGAGGTAATGAGAAAGAACCCTAGAGCTAACACCACAAGTAGGAGGAATATGCAAATGTAATCGTTAAGTGCTTAGCCAATCATTGTATGATTAGTAGGAATAATTATCAATAAGTGTATAAAAGATCTGAGAAACTTTGAAGCTTGCTTTATCACTCATATTGAGTCGGCTGCATGTCTTCCCCCGTCGTCGCGACACTTGGTTTTGCCACGCGTGATATATCCTGTTGGAAGCTGGACTGGGTATTCTACTTCCAAACTTGTGTTTGTGATCGTTTCCTACACTCAACCACAAATGGAACTTTTCTTACTGGGCAATGTAAACAAATTGTCATCGCAGTGGCAAAAGAAAATGACTAAGTCCAACACCGCTGTGTGCGAAGTGGAAAAAAGAACCACGGTGCACGATAGGGATCTGAACTTCACGCAGATTGATTCATACTTAAGAATAAAAGCACTTAGTTATAGTGTGCCCTGATTGCACAGGGACAACGTAAGCAAATACGTAGGCTAATATGTACTTAGCAATTGCTCAAGCAAGGCCCAGACATTTGGATTTGCTTATGGAGGGGCAATTTGTCCAAAGATCTGCAAGTTTTTCCCTTATTCACGCATAGCACTGAATGTCTGCACTTCAGCTTCCTAAAAGCTGAAGAATGACGAAAACAATACAGAGTAACTGGGTTGTTTTTTTGAAAAAAGGTCAATACAGTGTCTTCTCAAGCACCTTATTTAAAGAGTTGGAGTAAAAAATATGTTCTATACTCTCAATTTATTAAAATTGTTTTAAAATAAAGATAATATTGTCCTCTTCTTGCAGCTCCAGCTAGCACGATACTGGAAGTGAGTGAATCAAGGTGGCAAAAGAGCTCCAAACTTAACCCTATTCTTAAGGGCGCAAAAAAGCACCTTCTTGTATTTTCAGCTTATTTATTCTACAAATAATGCAGTTTTGGCAGAGGCTGTATCTGCAATAGAATTTTTTTTCATCACAGTAATGTCAGCAGGTTTGACAGACTAGAGGTTGCATTTGCATAAGATGTTATCACTGCTTAACTTAAAGCAAAAAGGGAAAAACATGAATCCAAACCTTGAAGTGAAGAAACTCGCTCTGAATCCACAGCCACCATTAGTTTTTAACATACACTGGCTGCCCAGACAGGGTGATCCTGGGGCAAACCTCAAACTTTGCTATGGCAGAAAAATAAGCATCCAAACTAGTTTTTAAACATGTGTGTTAAATACATTCCTGTAGATAATAAAGTAGTAGTTTCGGAGGTAGCAAGTTGGCTGTCAGAAGCACTTGTAAACTTTCCAAATGAAATGGATGTGTGGGTTGGGCAGCATTATCGGCCTTATGGTATTTCCATCTCTGCCTTTTCAACTGGTTTCTCTCTTTGCCACTTAATTCTTGCCTTGGAACTGTGCTGGCAGAATTGTGAATCGTTGTCCTGGCTGAGTCTGGGATAGTGAAAAAGGAGAGAGCACCAAAACCATCCCACAATCAAAGCAAGAGAACCTGTAACAGCCAACTCCTAACTGAAAACTTCCCAAAACCTACTGCAAGAAGCTGCCCAGTAACTAACTCGAGCCAAAGAGCATTGTTTCTGTTCATGGAAGTGGCAAATGGCAGGTTTAAACATGTTAAGTCCCAAATCTAATGTGAAAAGTTAAGGAACAAGTTTTATAGCACAAGGTGTTCATTATTGTCTTTGATCACAACTCTAAGTTTTGGAGATGCAGCAGATGGGTCTCTCCTATCGATTTTTCAGTCAATCTACATAGCACTACTTAACAAGATTTAAAAAAAAAAAAAAATAATACACATACATCAGCAAGCCACAGCAGAAGGACAAGCTGAATACTGTCAGCAAGACCCGACTGTTATATATAAATTATTGTTAAATATTTCTCATAATTCAGCCTACTATAAAATATTAAACTCCACTTAAAAACGGTATTATTATAACACTATTGGTAAAATACGAAAGTATTTGGTATGTTAATAGGTATAATTTTTCTCCCCTATCTTGCATTTACCAAAGTACCCAAGTGCTGGGCAGCTAATTTAGATCTGCAAAAGATTATTCATGCCGTACTCCACTGTTTGCCTTTCCCAGGTGCCAGGAAGCTCTTTTGGATATTTTTGAATGTTACCTCTTTCCCTATAATCACTCCGGGCACTGTGCAACCCAAAACCACAGGCATTTTTAACATAGAAAAATATATCTCGATGCATATACTGGACTCGATAGGTGAAAGGGCTTAGTGTTTGCCTAAGTAGATGAAAAACCTACCTAGGCAATGCAGCTACAGGTACTCCTCCTCATCAACTGACTTACAGATTAATGTGCAAAACTCTGGGGAAATTTGATACGAAACCAGCGACTCACCTTTTGCATGATTCCCTTTTCATAATAATAGCGAAGCGATCGGCTGAGTTTATCGTAGTTCATGGCTGGCCTATTTTTCTGAATCCCCCAGCGACGTGCCACCTGCCACAAAAATGGATTAGCATTGATTTGTTAAATGCATTTAACAAGCAGATCTTAGCAGCAGATATTTTATTTGGGGAGGGGGGAGGGGAAGCCCTGCAGGTGCAACAAATAAACACAACAGTAAAGGTTGCCATGACCTGAATTTCCCAGGTACTACTAGGATTTTTAGTTGGACACACAGTCAGGCATTACACTTGAAGGAGACTTATTTGCAAATGTGGTGGAGGGTTGGGAGTTTTTTTTCTTTGGTTTTAATGAAGAAAAGCAATAAATAAATAAAAAAAGACATGATACACAAAAAAATGTTTGTCAAGTTCCACCAGAAAACTTCCATGAAACTTCTTTTCTTTTTTTTTTTTTTCAGTTTGATACTGTGGATAATTGTACTGTTCCTGTGTTTTCCCTGCTGTCAGAACACTGAGTTATATTAAACACACATGCGTCCACACTTAGTTCATGAACTAATACAGACTGTACTTGGAATGACAGCGATGTTGAGATTATTAGGAGACACAAGTCAAAAGCCAACTCCCAGTCTTAAATATTACTTCAGCAAAGAAAATGAGTTATCGGAGAAGGCAGGGTAATTGCTTGGAAGAACTATACAGTAGTATGAAAACTGGGACAGAAATGTCATCATTGCAGTTGTAGAGTTTCCCTCAAAAAAATAATAATAGAAAGAGAGTTGCAAGCAACTCGTGAAGCCACTGCACAGAGAACAATATGCTTTCTGCTCTGACTTTGGATTTCTACTTGCCTTTATGCTTCCTGTTTTATTGCCAAAGGTGGTTCTGGACAAAGACCTTTTGTTTGAAGAACTTAACTGCTTATTCTGCACCTGAAATTGTAATTGGCTGTTGGTGACATTTCAATTACTGGCTGTACAAATGACTTATCATGTCACCAGAGGGGGGGGGAAAAAAAAAGTCAGAGCTGATGAACTCTCTAAAGCACATTTTCATAAAAATGTTTGAGAGGTGCAGATCACACAGCTCTGGGAAAAGGAGAGAGCAGCCAAGCAGCTTCTCCATACCGTGCTCTACCAAACTTTCCCATAGGTGTTTGGAGCCTTTTGATGCAAACCATAGATGACACAGCACAGAGTGGTCGGGGACTAAATAACAACAGCAAAATCCATGACTTTGATCTCCATCTGGACAATAACTTTTTCAAGTTTCTTTTGAAAGCATTACTTCCTTTCAGTGGGGCAGCTCTTCAGGCTTACGCAAATGATCGTGGCTCTACTAGCTTCAGCTATCTTATAGCTGTATTGAAACATACTTCCAATCATGTCAATTTATTCCAGCTGTAGATTTGGCCTAGATGTGTAACCTTGATTGGCCTATTCATCTTTGCAACACATGCCTACATCCCTCTTTGTTTTTTCCTGCCAATTTTTTTTTTTTTTTTGGCATTAATCAAAGTCCTAGAACTCCCAAACAGAGCAGGCTTGCATAATAAGTAAGTACACAGTGAAGATAACTACAGCAAAATAATGGGTGAGAGTATGCTATATCATGTGGTATTTTGAGTCTCCTAAATAAGGAAGGTGAGTCTTCCAGTCCCTGAACTGCAGAGCATTTCTCAAGTCTTGCCCCATGGAAGGATTCAGGCTTCTGGCTTTCCATCCCACCTTCCTGCTGAAGGCTGCTGTGCCTGTGACAAGCCAGCAGAAACAGACCTACACCCAATTCTTAGCCACCACAGTTGACATTTGTCTACTTTCCCAGTGTACTATGGTGATACATATTCATTTTTGAGTGTCATCCTTTCTACAAGGGCATAAACCTCCAGAAAGGGATGGGATGGAAAGGTCATGTCATTGACAACCCAACCTGCCACAGCTGAACCAACAAGCTCTTTGACTTCCCTTCAATTTACACTGGGCAACCAACAGAAGAGTGTGACTTCCCACAGGCTATTCTTATTTTAATTGACAGTTTCTGTCAGGTCCATGGCATTCATATGAAAACAACTTAGGCTCCTTTGTACTCCCCCCAGAGCACTTAGGAGTGAGGCAAGTTTCAAGAAGCCTTCCCCCTCCAGATCTTGGATGCAGCATTGCTCAAAACCACAAAGCAACTGTTAGAAAGTCAGGCGAGCAGATGATCGGGTTAACTTAAATCAGAATACCCTGCTCCTCAGGGAATTACACAATAAGGAAATCTTAGGGGTTTGTTTTGCTGATTCCCTTCCTTAGCTTAAAAAAAAAAAAAAAATCTATAAAGTTTTTGCACCATCTGCTGGGAACCGTTTTGCAATAAATCTCTTTCATCTTGAAAAAGTTTGGACGTACCTTAAAGACAAGACAAAACTGTGAGGGTAAAAAAATCCCAAAGTGGGGTACTGGGGAAAAAATTAGGTATCTCATTCATCAAAATCAAACAAAAGCTGTTCCAAAGATCTCACTTTGCTCTGGGCCAGGTCACACAACTAAGAAATCTATGTTGCCTGCTAAGGCTGCAGACTTGCCAACAAAGTTTTGGTATCAAATCAACTAAGGTTGTTCTGTGGTCAAATTCTCTGAGGCACAAAGCCAGGATCTGTCACGCTGACTATCACTAGTGCAGGGGATGCTCCGGCAAACGAGAGGTCCCTGCAACAACCTGTCCTTCAGCCAGACTGTGTGAGGAAGGAAAGGGACATCAGCCCTGTCGCCATCCCCAACTATTCCATCATCCCCTTAGGGCTGTTGGCAGGTGATGGAACTTAAATGCAAGAAAGCCTTCAGACTGCTTACGCCAGCAGATGGATGGCAAAGAGTAGGAATAGCTGGTGGAACAACAGAAGACATCTTACACCCTGACCGTTCCTACTCAGCTCTAACTCAGAGGGGAACTTCATGGAAAATTTGCTGCATTCTCCTCTATTACTCAACCCTGTCCAAGGGGTAAAACCAGTAAATCGGAATGATACTGCTTTTTGACAACCCCAATCAAATCATCTACATCATTATTACAATAAAATTCACGCACATCACACTTTCCAGCAGTTTCCATGGCTGTTTAGAACACGGGATAGATGATTTAATGCCACCTGGTCCAAAAAAGTTTACGTAATAAAATGTTCCATTTATTCCTGTTTATCACACAGGTGAACTAAGTCACGCTCCAACAAATGTTCATGAATACAAGTAATTTTATCTACCCCATGAGTCCTTCATGGTTCAGGAGAGATGTGCATGAGCGTTTGCAAGCCTAGGATCTGAGCATGCACTAAACAATCTAACACCACAGAGAAGCAGGAAGACTCTGAAGAAGAGTCTAAAAAGAAGGGGGGTTTACATAACTTTGATGGGATTTTACTGCCTAACAATCTTAACCTCCTCCTCTGCCAACTGTCAGATGTGAGTCTTTCACTCTTAAAAGTTCTGAATTTGAATTATTCTCTGATCTCCACACTGAAGAATATTTGGTGTTGAAAGACTATTCAGGGATAAGTTTTCAAAGGATTTTGGAACACAGCTCTACACGTGAAGTGGTTTTGAAAAATCCAGGCCCCACAGTTAATACTGAGTATTTGGTAACTCCAGCACTTTTTATCATTTTGTGGGACTGGAAATCAAGCCTGCGCTTAACCAGACCCTCTGTCCTAGCTGAAGCACTGCCTTTGCCAGTCCCTTCCTGTCACCCTTCTAAAGTGCTACTGAAGCAAAGAACTGAAGGAAAGCCAAGCTTAAATCCAAAGGAGCACTATTAAGTTGGCAGGAGTGTGCAGTGGATGTCAGAGTGTGCTGTCTAACCCACCTCCTCCGGCTCAATCAGCTTGAATTCCATGCCTCGGCCAGTCCACGCTATGAAGTGAGAGTTCGATGGGTCATCGAGAAGAGCTACCAAGAACTGCCAGAGCTGCAGAGAGCCTCGCCGCTGATATGTGGGTCCCTCGCGGTACATGCCGGGCTCCTGTTTCACGTCACCTGCACAGAACAGCAACAGCCTGAGATGAGCAACACGCAGAAACATCATCATTGCTCCCTTCATCAAATACCAGCCTTCCAGGATCCAAAGGGAGCCCACAGGAGAGCTGGGGAGGGACTCTTGGTCAGGAAGTCTACTGACAGGACAGGGGGAATGGTTTTAAATTGGAAGAGGGGAGATTTAGATTAGATATTAGGAAGAAGTTCTTTACTGTGAGGGTGGTGAGGCACTGGAACAGGTTGCCCAAGGAACTTGTTGATGCCCCACCCCTGGAAGTGTTTAAGGCCAGGTTGGATGGGGCTTTGAGTAACCTGCTCTACGGAGAGGTGTCCCTGCCCAGGGCAGGGGGGTTGGAGCTTGATGATCTTTAAGGTCCCTTCCAACTCTGACCATTCCATGATTCTATGATAAACCACCAAAGCGCTCGTTAGGGTTAATAAAACAGAGGGAGAGAATTCTTACTACCCAGCCACCCACTGATGCAGCACTTCCCCTCTTTGCTGTTAATTGTAAACATTCTTACAATAACATATTCACATACTAAAAAAAAAATAAAGTACCTAAATTCAGTCATGACTTATGGAAGTCTCCCTAAGCCTATCCCCACTGATCCATGCAAATCTCGCCTGCAAACCATTTTTGCGATATCCTCTCTCTGAAAGAGCATGAACTATTTTTGTAAGCAACTCTGATCCCTGAAGAACTGCATTTGTGTACTATACTTTGCACAAGCCCCAGTTTTGGAAATGTAATGTACGCTTCATAAAGCTGCAAAACCCTACTGAGTGAAACTTCTTTTGCATGCAAATGCTTCGAAGGAAAATTTGACAAAGTATTTGACTTGGACTTAAACAGCATGTGCTTCATGTATAGGTATGCAAATCCTGCAGATACGCGAGTTCCTCTGTGGCACATTGCACTTGCATATAAGCACATATTACTTTTACTCCTATCTACATATTAGATTAGTATTCCCCCTGAAAAGCAGTTAAGTTCCCTTTTTCTAAAATTCCAAGTCCAGAACAAGCATTTAAAAAAACAACAGTAAGATCTGCTCCACAAACTGCCAAAGAAAAACCATCCTGCTACATCCATACTGTGTCTCTGATGTTTTTTTAAATCATATTCATACTAAACAACTCACATCAACAACAAAACCTGAAAGCTCTTATGCTGAAGCAGAGACTTATTATATTTTTTTTCTGTGCACAATGATGGCAATTGTTGATCTGCTGTTAAAACAGTAACACCAAAAAGTTGGAGAATTAACAGTGTGACCCGGTTAACACAGAAAGACAGGACTTTCCAATCAACCACAACGTTAGGATGCTCTGACAGTCATTACAGAACAGCTCCGCGTAGTGAAAGTAAGAATAATAATATTAAAAAATGAAGCACTTCCTTTTGTAACCAGGAAAGAAAACTGAGTCAATAGCTGTGGAAAACAAATAAATCAAGACAAGGCTTTGTGGTTTATGTGAGGTTCAAGTTCCAGCCCTGAAAGGCTTTCTTTTTTCAAGGACAGGGTTTTTTTGCTTAATGATGGCTGAGCAATGCACAAATAGCAAGTGCAGTATTACAGAGGATCAGATTATTTGCCTGTGATGATCTTTGATTTCAATCAGAGCAGCTGAGAATCTGCTTCTGAAACATCAAGCCTAGTCCCGGGCTTATCCCACTTTTGCTTCACTGACCAAAACACGATGACACTTCTGCTATTTCTTCCTCAAAAGTTATAATGCTACAAGTATAAACACACCTATTTGTACCACAACGTCAATCTCCTACTGCACAAGGTGTTCTTTCAATGGACAGTCACAAAAGCCAGCAGCAAGCAGACAAATATTTCAAAAAATATCTCTTTCTTTCACTTTATTTGCATTCATTTTCCATTTTCATCCCCTTTCCCATACAAAACCCAAACAAACAAAAAAAGGATTTTTGAAAAAGACCCAGACAAACGCTACTCCTGAAGAGTTTTAACCTCTTGTAATACACGGTCTGATCTCATTCCCAGAAGCATAAACATGAATTTGTCACTGGTACTGGAAATAGGTCAAGTCCACAATTAGTTCTGGGGAAAGAAAGAAACCTGACAGTCTTCTGTTCTTCAGCAAACACAACAAATGCGTAACTGTTTTATAATCCATATATATTCTCAGGGGAAAACAAACAAAATAGAGCAGGGGAAAAACCCCAAAAGAGTTCTCCAGCTCTACTTTTGGCTATGGTCAGAGAGCTGTTCCTGAGTTTCTCAGAAAGTGTCTAATCTTTCCTGCTAAAAAAAAAGCAAGCTGGACATACATACACAAAGAAGCCACTCAAGGAAATTTAAGTAATTGGTTTCCAAGTTACTTCCCAAAGTTGCAGGCTAGCAGAGTCACAGGCAAGAAATACTGAGTCTATCTACTTTGTCTATAATGACATAAATCTGAAATCAACTGAGTTACACCAGGAAACTGATTTTACATCAGAGTAACTGAGGATAATTTGGGCCATTTATTTTAACTGACCTCAGAATCCCTCTTAAAAAAAAAAAAAAATCTGTTGTAATGGGTCGTGTTGAGAGAAGATCATTGATTTGTTATCAATTCCACTGAAAAATAAACTACTAGTATGATGCTTAACCTAGTGCAAATACATTGACACAAACACAAAAATGCCCTCTGCACTCATTCCCCACTATTCATCGCTTCCCAGATCGCGAGACAAGAGGCTTAAATCCTCAGGAAAACCAGAGCTGCTGCTTTCTGCGCCGTTTTGTTAATTAGAAGAAGAGCTTTCATTAAATATCACACAACAAGACCATCAGTGCAATGGAAATCCTTCTAGTGCTTCTCCATGGTAGAAGAACTGGGCTGCTCTGCCACAACTCCGGATACAGCATCTTTTGCTGGCAAAAGCCAAACGATGACTTCCTATTGAAAGGGAAACTTTGGTTTCGAGAGACAAAGGTCAGCTCTGGTTGGGCGCACAGCAAATGGTGTGTTAAGGAATCCTAAATTGGAACGTTTCTGAGCTTTGGTTTTTTTGATCAGCAACAGAGAAAAGTCCCTCATCTCTTCCTTTTTCATCTTCCAACATAAGAAAAAAAAGAAAGAGAGAGAGATGTGTCATACGTACCGTCAAACTTCTCTGGAACAACGCAAGTGTCATCGTAAAACTGCCGAGGTCCCTTTTCATACATGCAGCCTGTAAGTTAAAAAAGAGAGAGGTGTTTATATAAAAGATGCACGGAGAAAGAAGAGATCATAGGCTTAATGCCAGAGGGAACACTAAGTCATAGAAGAATCAGATTAATATCCCACATCCTTTACACGCCACCCAATCGCAACATTTTGGCCCCAGTACAGGGGTATTTAATTAATGTGTGCATTCCCAAAAGACAGTTAATCTTCACCTGCAAAAAATAAAAAAGCACCCATTTTTCTTTATGATTTATTCCAAAATGTTTGTCTCATTTCCTGTTTGAACTAGCACGGCTTTAACTCTTAACCATTAGTTCCTGCGGGTCTTCTCCCTGTGAGACTAACAAAGTCCTACTCGGTATTTCCTCCTCACACTCATAGAAGTCGCCCTCCCTCCCCCTTTGATGTTTCTTCCAATTAAGATCACTCTGTAAAATTTAATTTTTGTCCTTAAAAGACACTCTCCACAAACCTGCATTCTTTCTAGCCCTGGAAGCTCCTACTTTTCAGTGTTATTTTAATGCTTTGCTTAACCAGAACTGTGCTGCAGGCCAGTATCAGCCTCACCAGTGCGACTCAGCAAGACAAAACCTCTCCTCCTCTCCTGCCTTCCTCCGACCCTCCTTTTTGACTGGGCAAATATTTCAGGCGGCATTTTGGCCACGGGGTTGCATCTCATGTTTGGTTGGGCTGGTTTCCTACTGTGAAGCCAAGGAGAAGAAGGAGGAGGAGGAGGAGGAGGAGGAGGAGGAGGAGGAGGAGGAGGGCCCATCTCCAAATCATTTTTTCCAATACTCTGCTTCCCGGTTCCATAGGCCTGGTCTACATTCAGCACATTAAAAGCCCATTTTGTTGTTATGTGTCCAGATTACCAAACAATTCCAATGGATTTGTGTGACTGCCCTGTCCTGCCCATTATTTACCACTCTGCCTGCCTATCTTTGTGCCATGAAGTTATCTATTAACTTTGTTCCTTTATCTTGACTGAAAATGTTGAATAGCAACACTCCTGATATCAATTCCTACAGAACTATTCTAGAAACAATCCATCCAGAGATGATTGCCCAGTGACAGCCACTTTTAGATCTGTCACTTGGCCAGGTCTTAATGTATTTAACGTGTACTTTATTGATACTGCTGCTTTGTGCTAATTTCTTAATCAGAAGGTAACGCAATGGCAAAATAAATGCCACACAAAGTCTAACTATACGATACCAGTATCTTTAGCAATCGAACTTTTAGTCTCAGCAAAGAATAGAATCAGATTTGAAGTGACCTTTATTCCATAAAATCATGCTGATTGATCTCCAAATACAGAAAACAAATATTTATTGAACAACACTGCTTTTTTTCTATGTCATTCATAACATTCTTACCATCTCCAGGTACTTATGAGTGTGTAACGTGGCTCAGATTGTTTTTCCCCTATCTGTGCTCTGATTAAAACTCAGATCAGTTGACCTTAGCCCTGTAGTTTGTGGATTTTTCCCTGATGACTTTCACCTCCCTTATCAAGCTTCTATACTCCACATAATTTCATATACCAAGACTGTTAGAAATTTCCATCTACTGTTTCACCCTCCTTGTTAAATCCTACCTTTTATTTCTATTTTCTGCCTTCTTTTTACTCCAGAAGCAGCTGGGCTTTTAGCCAGATTTCTTATCTTTCCAGTTGTGTCTTTTAACTGGTGAATGAAGTCTTACTAGAGACTAGATTCATACACCTGTCTGAATTCTCATCAATCTCAAAATCAATTTCCCTCAATGTTTGTGAAATTTGCCTCTTGGAAGAAAATCAAATAAACCCTAGACAAACAAAAAAACCCCAAAACCCAAAATAAAACAAAACAAAAACATCTATTGACAAGAAAGATACACCAAAGCAGGAGGGTGGAGGGCACAACTTCTTCAGTGGTCTGTTTTTCTGTTGGCCTTCTTATTTTTAACATATAGAAAGTGCTGTTACTCAAAATTATTAATTTTGACAATGATCTAAGCTCTGCCCTACTGAAGTCACTGTGAATGTCGGTATGGATCACCTGGCTATAGAACTTGGGCATAAGCAGCACAAGAACATTGCAAAAATCTTAACAAATGGAAAAGTCAAAAACCTTCACTGATTTAAAAGGATAACACTTATTGCTTAACAGCTAACTGAGCCAGTCACTCCAAAAGTCTGGAAAATATCTCTTGATGTGAAATGGGTGAAATGGACACATTTTTAATCACCTCTTCTTTTCAACTGCTAGAGGCCTTGAATAGCAGAATGAGCAAATTCATAATAAAATTACTTCTTATCCTGATCAACCCGTGGCAATATAGGAAGCTACCAAAAAAAAAAATCAGTGCATCAGAAACTGGAGACTGGAAAGGGAAAGATAGATGATGTGAGTTCTTTCCAGCAGCAGAATTAAACCAGTGAACCCCAAATCCCTCCAGGCTTTTTAATTTTTTTTATTTTTTTTTTACGTTTCTCTTGTACAAAAAGCGATACATAATAGAAAACTTAACTTCTGTTCTGTTTGGGTGAGCCAGGAAGCCTTCTTGCCTCATGTAAATGGAATGGCAGCTAGGCACTTCTGAAAGGAGAAGATGACAACGCTAGTCAAAAGACTGTCCAGAATGAAAAGTGTGCAGGTTATCAATGAGACAGGCTACAGAGCGACAGAAAGGATGCAAGGTACAGCGAGGGGTTGAACCGTCAGCGCACGGTCAGCATTTCACAGCTGCAGGCACAAGGCATGGCCGAGGAGAAAAATTCATCATGTGAGGATCCCAGGATCCCACGAACCCAAACCCTTGCTGTGATCAGCTTTGCTAAAAGCTGCCTCCCAGGACAATTACACTTTGGACCATTCACAGCCTTAAAAATTCACACCAAACAGTACAAATATATTCAAAGCCTGTGCTTGTGTATCTATCTTCATAACTAATGCAACCTAACATGTTTTATCAATTCCACAGAAAGGCTTGCCAATCACTCTGGAGACTTATAAACTCTACATTAGTACAAGGAACGTTAAGAGTGAATTTAGAGTAGGATAATGCTTTTCAGACTCTGGTTAAGGATTTGAAGGGTTAATGAAAATGTCTGCGATTGCTAAGCATTTAATCTAGGAATTCACATGCATCAATTTCACTCTCCAACTGTACACCCCTAACCAAAAAAGACTCCCCCAAAAATGAAAAAAAAAAATTACTGAATATGTTCTGAGTACACAGATGTTTATTTGCCATTTCCACCTCAAGTCAAACTGCAAGAAAAATGAGAAAAACTAAAGAGAAGTAAGGAAAATGGTGTTCTTGAAATGCCTTTCTATTTTTTCCCCCGTATCTTGCACTGTCTGTCCCCAAGCAGCCACATCCTGTGCACAGGGACTTGCAAACACACCACAAATGTTTGCCCTTCTAGACTGTGTTTAACCCACTTTCTGGATATCAAAAGTCTTGCTTAGCAAAGTCTGTTTGATCTTGGGATAAACTCCTACCCCAAGCTATACAATCTGTTACCAGTAACTTGTAACTCTTAAAGAGATGCAAACAGAGGTCGAAAGAGCAGACATTATTTTTCCAACACTGCCTACAGACTCTTTCAGACAGTGCTTCCAAATTTCACTGTTCACTGACTAGTGATGAGTATCAAAGATCTGGCAGGATAAGAAAATGAGGTTTTACACTGACTTCACAAAACAAGCCAAACCCAGGGCAGTAATAATAAGTTTCCTCTAGCGGTCTGCAGTCTCTCTTGCACATCTGGGCCAAATTCTTCATTACCTCCTCCTCCTCTCGATGAAATGCTCGTGCCTGCCTGCTCAGGCCTCGAGAATCTCTAGTGTCTCAGGCAGCTATTCCGAGCAACCACGGGAATCAGTGATTCAGTGGTCACCAGAGTCAAGCACGGCTCTGCAGGCTACAAGTCAAGGCTACAAGTAGCGGTTCACCTGCGAGGAATCACTCATGTCACCAAGTAGACTGAATTTTAAGGAGAATGGAAAAATCTACGTAAAATAACCAGAGGAAGCTGGAGAACTGAAACAGATGCTATTTTCTATTTTAGGGAAAAATTCACTAGTATTGGCAGCAAAGCCCTTTTTGACTCATGAACTCCACTCTCGCAAAGTGATACAGCAGAGCATACGGAATAAAGAATTCTGCACGCATCCAAGAAGTTGTGCTCTTGGCCAGTTTGGGGTTTCATCTCCCATGTTCCTAAGTCAATTACAATTAACATCTGGAGTCTTTTTAAGGCGAGCATTGTTTGTACCAACATTACTTAATCTTCTGGTTAGCTTGTGTTTAAACAGTCCACAGAGGACCGAAAAATACAGCAAGGAAGAGTTTATTTCTCGTAAAGTAACTAGAGTCTTGTTATCCTAAAGTGCTATCAGTTAATTTATGACTATCAGAGTGGGTCAGACTCTAATCAAATTGTAGAAACATTTCCAAAGTGATTATTCAATCAAATGACTAACATGGTTAATTAGGAGCCATAAACATTGCTCTGAAGTTCATCAAAGTAATGACTTGCCCAGAAAAATTACTGCTAATTAAATTGCCTGCTGCTTTCATTTCTACCTTATCTAATAAAAAGTCCAACCAATGAAATTTAGCATTGCAGTTTTAAATTGTACTAAATGCTTGACTAAGGCCCAGAAGTATTTTTACTTGCTAAGCGGAGCTACTTCAAAAGAAAACATTTTAGTGCAGAAATTACAGAGCAATTATGTTTTCTTCTCCTTAAAGCATTGTTTCAAGACAAATAAGACAGAATTAAGCATAAAATATTTCCAGAGCAGGATCCAAGCATTTAAGGTGACTGATTCTATCAGCTCTTAGCAATTTTTAGTCTTTCAAGAAAGAAGAGCCTGGATTCAGGACACACAACAAACTTATTTCAGACTTTCAATGAAGTAATTCACAGTGTAAAGTTACACCATCTCAAGAACAGCAGAATCCCTTAAAAAAAAAAAAAATCAACCTAACTTAAAAAAATGGAGATATAAAAAAGTTAATTTATCTTTCATTATTAATTTAGGGATTATTCTTCGTTGCTCATCTGGCTAACAGCAACACAGCAGTTATCTTAAAACAATGAATATGGCTTTCTCTCATGTTGGTTTGAAACCATTTTTTCTACAATAGGTGCTATTTTAAAATAGTGTGTAATCCAGACACTGCAGAAATGCCTTCTCCTCTGGGAATGTCACAGAGAAAAATACTGAAAATAAGGTCTGCTGTGCCTTAATCAAAATCCTTCAAAGCAGGAAAAGCCTGAACAGACTTCCTCAGGACAAGAAAAATCTGCTACTGAATTTAGCAGGCACAAGTTCTAGGCTTCATTATTGAGTAAGATGCTCGAGTGGTCCCTTGGTATGGAAGTATTTCATATTAATTACCACATCAGAATTTAAAGGCTTAGGTTGTCTTTGCCCTGTATAACTCAAAGTGGGTTAGGAACCCTTAAATTCTCTTTTCTGATTGCTTTTCAGAATAAGGGTCAAGTTTTAGACCCACAGTCACACCCCACACAGAAACAAACAGATTTCAGCCCACATCCTTAACCAGGTGAGACACGGGGAAGATGAACCTTCTGCAGGCAACAGGATGAAGTGGCTGTCTTCTCCCAAATGAAGAAGAGCAAATCAGGAACCAGAAACCTGGACCAGGATTTATTCTTCAGCTGTTCTTCTGGTTCTTACCTTATACAGCCTTCCTAACTCAGGACACGTTGTTACATCACACTGTAACTCTGGATTAATTTTTAGTTGACTTTATCAATACCATCTTCATCAATACAGAATCATTTAGGTTGGAAAAGACATTTAAGGTCATCATGTCCCACCTAACACTGCCAAGCCCACCACTAAACCATTTCCCTAAGCACCACATCTCTATGCCTTTTAAATACCTCCAGGGATGGTCACTCAACCACTTCTCCGGGCACCTTCCTCCAACGCTTGATAACGCTGTTGGTGAAGGAAATTATCCTAATATCCAATCTAAACCTCCCCTGGCATAGCTTGAGGCCATTTCCTTGCTATTGCTTGCTACTTCAGAGAAGAGATCAACGTCCACCTTGCTACAATCTCCTCAGGCAGTTGTAAAGAGGGAGAAGGTCTCCCCTTAGCTTCCTTTTCTCCAGGCTGAACAATCCCAGCTCCCTCAGCTGCTCCTCAGAAGACTTGTGCTCCAGACCCCTCACCATCTTTGTTGTTCTTCTTCGGACACGCTTCAGCATCTCAATGACTTTCTTGTAGTGAGAAGACACTCGAGGTGGGACCTCACCAGTGCTGAGTACAGGGGGACAACGCCTTCCCTAGCCCCACTGGCCACACTGTTCCTGATACAGGCCAGGATACTCTGGGACTGTTTGGCCACCTGGTCACAACTGCTGGCTCATATTTAGCCAGCTACTGACCAACACCCCCAGGTCCTTTTCTATCAGGCAACTCCCCAGCCACTTTTTCCCAAGCCTGTAGCGCTGCACAGGGTTGTTGTGACCCACGTGCAAGATCCAGCACTTGGCCTTGTTGAACCTCATAGCACTGGCCTTGGCCAGTCACTTGATTTCGTCAAACACCTCAACTCATACATGAAACTTGCCTCCTTCTTTACAGGCAGCGAATAAAGTGATGACACTAAAACTGAGACCTTCTTACTGTTTGCCTCTGGTTTCCGCTTTATTACCAAGTCACATTAAGAACAGAGGCAGTTCCCAGTGGATACAGCCAGTCCTGTAACTGAACTTACACCATATCCAAGTGCAGAGACAAAGGCAGCCTTTTTAAAATCAAATATTCAAGCTAGAACACATCATACCTTTGGCCTCAAGCTTAGTAACATCACAATTACACTGCAAGTAACCTTTCTGTTTGCAGATTTCCAAGAATACTGACAAACCGTTTCAAACGAGCGCTTCATCATCCACCACTGAAACCCATTTAGCCTCCTGGTGGAAAGCAGCTGCTGACCACCACTGAGAAGCTCTGACCAGCTCAAGGGTGAAGAGCAACACTGAAATCACAGAAAAATGCACAGGGCTTCTCAGGTAAGAAAGGTAACTGTTCAAACTACATTGCAACAGGTGGCTAAGATGGCACCAAGCATCACTAAGAAAAACCCTTGATCCCCTCCTTTGCAGGGAGAAGTACCAAATGATTCTTTTTGATCATGAAACTTAGGATAATTTAAACCTGCAGAACACATTCAGATCAAAATTCCTGTGTTTCTCCTAAAAGAGACGTTCAGATAGAAATACTAGAAGCAATAACAATCTCCTGATACAGGAATTGCTTGAGCCTGTTTCACAACTCAAATGCCACTGGATCAGGTTTTATTTAGTTCACCCACCTTTAAAAGCCCTTTCCCCTCAGAAGCTGGGCAAACACAGTCCCACAAACTGTTAAAATCCTGACAATACAAAAGTCTGCAGTATTTCTTCCTTAGCACGTTCAGTATGAAAAAGGTAGGTGCACTCTAGTTACATGGGTGAAAACAGAATCACTATCTTTAAAAATCAACCTGAAAACTCCAATCTCCTTTTCCCAAATCATTATGCAGTTTAAAAACATTCAGAAAGGAAGGATTTGCTCTTCATTTCTTCCATCACTAGCCTTCTTACCAGCAATTAGGAAAAAAAGAATAAATCTACAAGTATGTGCACACATATGTACACATACATTCCCCTCTAAAAATAGCTAATTAAAATCTGTTAAGTTAAATTTCTTACATCTCACTTGACAAAAACCTACCAGAGAACTAGATTCGGCCCCACCAGCTCAGGTCTAAGTGGAATTATTACACACGTACCGAAAGAAAACCTTAAGCAAACAGCTTCCTTTCCACAACTTTGGTTTTTAGATCTATGACAACATCTAATGCATTTTCTGAGACCAGATGTCAACAGCCTGTCTAGGCGATGTGTAACTTTTTATCCAGCAGAACAGGAAAACAAAGGCTCATACATTCAGCTCTGAATTGAAATTCCACATGGAGTTGATCTTTCGAGCACGCTGTAAAATCATGTATTTGCTTTTATTAACCTCAGTAACTGTAAAATGTATTTTAAACACGGCTTTCCTTTGAATTCAACAAAAGACAACAGTATTTTCTCTCCCCTTTTGTTGGTAATCTTGCTGCAAAAGAAGAAAAAAAAAAGTCTGTGTTGCTTTTTCCCCCCTCCCGCCCCATCCCCTGCCTGTAAAATCGAAGTTGGACAAACACTGCACGGCTGAAGTGACATATTTGAATGGAATTCAGACCAACCAGTTCCTGTTTATGTTTCTGATTTGAGAATGTAGCCTTCTCATTCACTATACATTAGAAACACACCAAGGCCATAAATGGTGTCAGGTTCCAGGCAGGCAGGGCCAAGGAGCATTAATCATTACTTTAAGGCAACTGGCAAAAGCAGCAGCTGAGGGAACACTACACCCTTCAGCTCCGCATAAATGGACATTCCAAGGTTTGGCGTGTGTGTGGGGGTGGGGTTTTTTTTCCTCTTTTTTTTTTTCTCCCTTCAGCATCCATTTTATGAATGAAACTTCAGGCTGCAGAGAGTCCATTCATATAAAAGCTGTGCTCACAGGGCTCCGTCTCCCGGGATCAATCGGTCTTGGGTAAGGCTGATGTGATTGGTTTAAGGCAGGCTTCAGCCTTCCATTACTGATTTAAAATGCAGCCTGTGTCCATTTGACCCGCGTTAATGCACAAAGAGTAAATCCAGACTGCGCTCTCAATCCTCAAATCAAATCATTAGCCAGTGCCACTTACTGTAACTGTAGATTTAGAGGATATTTATCCATTTCTTTGTAAAACAGGGACTGCAGGACAATTTTTCAGATCATAGTGTCTGCTTTAAAAGAAAAAAAAAAAAAAAATAGACATGCGGTCTCCTGCCTATGTGCTCGCATAAACTTTCAGGTTTTTCCTTTGTTGGTAAAGATAACATTACAAAATGCATTCTGTTCCAACTGCAGATTTATTTCAGACAGAATTAGTAAATAGAGGAAATCAGCTAGATAGGAAGCAAGTGAAAAGTTCAAATTCTGCCTTCCATAGCAGCCTTCGGAAGCCCATGTTTCCCAAGTTTCCCCCTCAAATGCTATCATCTCCTACTGCCACACCATCCACCCGCAGATTTGTGTTTACATGTTTTAAAAGCAAGTACAAAGCGTGGTGCTGCTGAACTACTGAACAAAATCCATGCTCATTCACTGAAGCCACGCAGCAGAGGCAAGCTCCTGAAACAAGTGGGCAAAATATTTTAAACCACAGAAGCAAGACTAGGGAAAACTGCAAAAGCAAGAAAGAGGAGGAGGGGAGATTTCTTAAACCTACTGAGCTCCAGAGCAAACCCTCATCCCTTGTCCCTTATCCTGTCTTTATGCCAACCAGATTTTCACTGAGAACACTCGTTCTGCTGCGTAAAAGAATTTCTCTGAGGTCGTAAGGAGCTTGGTTGATGCAGTTTTGGGATGTGTGAACTGAAGCACCACATCCAGGAAAAGGACAGAGTCAGTTCTGTTGCACAGAGCATTTTATAAAACCGTGTTTGAAAATACTGTGAGTACTTGCAGCCTGACAGAGGAGGAAATAAAAAAAGAAGAGAAAAAAAAAAAAAGAAAACCTAGAGAGAATTTGAGGAAAAGATTAAGCAGCTGGAGGATTTATGAAGCAAGATTTCAACAAGTCATACAGACAGCCTGAAAGTGTACATGCAAACTGTCTACAGAGATTTAGAGGTGGCACGTTAATACCAAGGAATTGTTCAGGATGAGCCAAAGAGGTGTAGCTACGAGCAAGGCAATGCGATTGATCAAAGGGAAAATTTAGGCTTATGATCAAGAAATATTTCTGAACTGTGAAGTCTATTAGTCTGTGAAATAATCTTCCAGGAGAATAATTGTAGGAAGAGTACTTAGCGCTCGTACAGCGCTTTACATTTTCAAAGCACTGTACAAAAATTAGCCAATATAATTAAAGACAGGAGTAGAAGCACCAGGAGTTGTGTCATTTTCAATGCTACACTGATCAATGCACTAGAGAATATCCTGGAAAATGCGAACCCACACTGACTCCGACTGACAGCAACAATTTCCTTTTTCCTTCATACTAGCATCTCCAACACTGAGTACAACACAGTATCCAACTGATGTTTAAAAAAAGGGAAGAGGGAAAAAAAACCAGCAATCTGCAAACAAATATACTTCCAAGAAATTATTTTTTTTTCCCCTTGAAATTTTAATTCAACAATCTCTTACACTGTTCTAAAAACTCCCAAATTTAAAGACTCATCAATTGATCTCCAGGGAAGAATATACCACTAGGGATCTTTTTCCACATTTGTTTGCCTTCATTTGCTTTTCATAAAACACCAGACCAGGTACCTGAAAGGATCCCTGCTTTTTATTCTGTTCCCAGTCATTAGGTAAATAGACATTTATAACATGGATGGTAGAATGCTAAAACATCATCCTATACCTACGAGAGCAAAGGCAGGAGGTGAAGAAGTGTCATTAATTACAACTTCCTGGGCAACCCTGATACAATTCCTTTGGTGTAAATAAATTATGACACAGCCTTTAGCCCTGGGTACTCTTGTTGCCTGAGCTCACAGGTCAAAACTGTTTGTGGGGGGATAGAACTAGGCAGTGAACAGCTTTGCAGGTGGAGCCCCCGTTTCACTGGTCACAGAGGCTGGATGTGGTGCACTTAATGAGGCAGGACATCTCAAGAAAAGAAGAGATGACTTCAAGATTAACACAGCTGAATGGTCAATTTTAGGCCTCGACAAAAGCCAATTCCAGCCCCAACAAAGTTTTCCAAAGCAGTCACATCCTTTCTGCATTATTTTTCATGTTATACATTTCTTACTTTTGTAGTGCTTACACAGGGACCCTAACATGATCTTCCCAAACTTCCTTGCCTAGAAATACAAAGGAAGTTCCTAAGGAGATAAACTCTGAACACGTGTAATACATCATGTTCTTTAAAAATTACCCAGTCCTAACTGGGTACCCAAAAGAAGGAGGGGCATACCTGTGATGTGTGTCTCTGCCTCCGCTCAGGTCTCTTAACAGAGGGGCATTTCTTCAGCCTTTCCAATGTACCAACACAAGGTATGAGCAAGGATGAGCAACACAAAAAGCAAGATACGGAGGCTAATAATTCTGTCAGGGTAGTTCATTCTTTAAGTGATGTGAGCAGGATCTTGGAAGAAAACTTTGGAAGTGACAGAATCCAAATTTTCTAAGGTCTATTCAAGCAAGGCTACTCTGGGATGTAAAGGTGAGAATAGCCCTGATAACGCCTCTAACCTGCTCAAGAAAGAATGGATCTATTTAAATTTCAGCACATAAATTCCTAGCAGTCAGTACTAAGTTCATGCAGGCACTGATTCCTCCTCTACTCATCTCTTAACACCACCGTGTGACAAATTCCAAAGTTCCCAGGCAAAGACACGGTCATGGAAGAGCTTTCCAACCAGAACAACTATTTCAATTTGGCAAAACAGAATATGGGATTTAAACTTAACAACAATTTAAGCCATCGGTTTAAAACTAGACTTTAAATATTAATTGATACATGCACAGCTAGAGTCGTACCCCAGTAAATTTGCCAGATACACTACATTAGGTGGGCAGGATCAAGCCTGCAAAGATCCTGCTTCAAAATGAAGCCCAGAATTGATAAAGAATCTCAAGTTTGGCCTTTTTTTTTTAATTCAAATAACTAATACATGAATCGAGTTGTAGAAGTGCTGACTGTACAGGAATGCCCACATTAACCCTTGTAAACAAAGGCCTTGGGAAGCCTTCTGAGGTATATCCATTAATGATGCAAAATCGCAGCACTCTCTACGTCCTTGGCTGCATCTTTGTGCTTAAAGTTGCTGGATACAACATCAAGTACTAAATACATCTGACTGGCAGCCATGGGGAAAAAAATAAGAGGGCAGAAAATAAGGCCTGGTTGACTGAACATGTATGATGCACTGAGTTCTAAAAGTGTGGATGGCTAAGGAAAAGCTTCTGCTCTGTTGACATTTTTCTTTTTCCATTATCTCAACCATTCTGCAGTAGAAATTGCATACCTGCAATTACAATTACAACTAATTGATCTGCCATTTCCCATGTCATAATTAATGTCATGTTTTAATAGAGTTCTAATCATTCCATAATAATGCTTTTCATTCACCAGCTTCCCGCGAAGTATAAAAGTATAATGCACAAAAGCAATGAACTTTTATGAGGCTCTCTCAAAAACATCCCAAAAGGAACATCTCGGCGTATTACAATGAACTTTTTAAATATGTTTCTATATTCTTATCTGAGCTGCAATAAAATACCATGCAAGGAAAGACTTTGCACTCAGGCATTCCTCTTCCCCTGACTATCCATAGGTGAAAAATGAAATCAATGATTCAGTGACAAATACATTATGTTTCCTAAGGGGTTATTTAATGTACTCTTAGCAAGGATGGAAAATGATGGTTTCTAGAGAACAGATGGTAACAAGACAAAATATCAACAGACCACAGTTGTTGACTGCAATTTATGGAGTGTACAGATGTGTCAACTTAAATGCAGTGATTCTGAGGCCAATAAAAGTACTTCCTGATACCAACAGATTAATTTTTCATGACCACTGGTTACACAGCTATTACATTTTTAAAAACTAATTATTCATCTACAAAAGAAACAACGATTTTGCTCGAATGTCATTACTATAAAGTGGAATGCTGTTCCTGCTGGCACAGACAGGATTTGATACAAGTTTGCACATCTTCCTTTCAGAACAAAATCTCCTTTTTTTTTTTATTGTCATAAAGAATATTCCAAAGAAAGATGAGTGCTAGCAGCCAACCCAGATTTAACGTAATAGTATGCAATAAGGAGATCCCACTTCCTTGCCAAATATGAAGCATGCTCACAAAAGGGCCTTTTTTCACCCTTTAATTTAGCAGTATGAATAACGGTGCTTGTGAAGGTTGTGAGGGACTGCCTGAAGCTGCAGTCCCCTCTTTATTATCCACTGCCACATTAACTATGCCATGCTGCTCTCTAAGACTAAAGATACATGACTGCCAAAGCCATGTATCTCAGAACCTTCATCGACGGATGCGTTTAGCTCTGGAGCTGATCCTTGTAATCCGAACTCATTTCATCTTGTCTTGGAGAAATATTTCACCCTTGGTCCCCTCCCCATATGGGTCCAACTCAAATTTACCTAAGGATTGGTTCTTTACTCGTCAAGAGTAAGAAAGGAGAAAGCAGCTCTACTTTCCAGATTCCCCTGTTCTAGCAGAGATAAATTCAAACCCAAGCACTTTACAACAACGATACCAGAAAACAGTTCACTAAACAGACAATGTTAAGTTAGCTACAGAAAAGGCAATAAAAAGAAATTCTCCACCCTTATCAAATTGGAAGATAGTTTGTCGTGGGGCTTAACTTTCAAAGGAGACCTCACCTCAGCTGCCAAGTAGCCTTTGGGAAATAAACTAGCATCTAACCAGAGGCTAAACCAGCAGGAAAGCACCGCAGCTACAGCAGCATCCAGAAGAAGGGGTCAGACTGGTCAGACAGGGCCACTCATTGCCCCCCCATGCGTATGAAAGCCATGCCCCCTCCTCCAGAAGCATGATAAAGGAGCTGAAACGCCTTGATTTTCACTGAAATCCCTCCCTTTCAACACTGTGGCATACAGAAAGCAGGGCAGAGGCAGAGACAGAAGAGGAGCTGCAGAAATCACTTATACCAGAACTGAAAAATGTGTTTTGGTTGCATTTTCTCAGCTCGGCACTTATCAACTGTTTGTCCCACCCAGCCCACTACACGCTGTCTTAACCTCAGCTTCTCTACGTACCACCCTCCCAGCTTCCTTCTCCTTGTTACTTGCTACTCATCAATAAACTCCTTTTTTGCTTCCCTAATTCTCTCTCTCTTTTCCCAGATACAATATAAAAACTATATTTAAATCACAGCAAACATTCACAATGTTATCCTCCTGATCTATGTTTTTATCCTTTCTATTGCTTATCTTTCCATTTTGAGCAGAAGCTACTGAGAGCAGGCTCTGCCACCACCTCCTCTGTTTTGTAGAGCAGCAGCAAGGCTCCATTCTGTTTGCCCTATAAGCACAATCATAATAAACATTATTAATAGCAACAGCGTATTCTCTACATCAGCAACCTGGCATCACAGATTATGTACCTCCACAAAACACAGCAGTATGCACAAACTGGGAAGCAGACACCAATTTGGCTGATTCTTCTCCCTCATTGGTTTTATAGCTGTATAAACCCCACTCCAGTGGAGTTACTCCTGATTTAAAGTAGTGGAAGCAAGAGGAGAAAGAGTCCTCTATTTCTGGCAGATAAATGAAAGAGCTCGTAAAACGCAAATTCACAGGTCAGAGATGAGGTAGCACGGAACAAGCTCCCCCACCACCACCTCTTAAGCAAAGCTCAGTTTTGCACCCGTGATTTTTTTCTTCCCCAGCTTCTTTAACCTGTGCACTGTCTGGACAGAGAGAGTTCTGGAAAATTAAATCCTCTGCCGAGCAAGCAATGGTGGCATGAGATTTGCTGTACCATGCAGCAACCTTACTACTGCATAAGCCATATCAAGACACTAATTCCTTCAGGAGACTTAGAAACCAAAAGAGAAAGTTTCAATCCATGTGATCAAAACATCAGCAGCACTCGCTTGGACTCGCTTGCAGAAGTAAAGCAGAGTCTCACCTACCTGAATCATATGCAAAATCTCTAGGTTCCTGTTTAATCATCAGAGGAGGGGGGAAGTTTTGACTGGCTGCGCTGCCAACCATAGCATTGTGTTCATAAACTGGATCGTGGTACTCCTGCTTAAAACCTTGAGGCGGGAAAGGGATGTTTGGCTCAGACATCTGGCGCTGATAGATCGGACGTCCTTCCCTTGGCATCGCAGGCAAAGGTGGGAAAGAATTGCAAGGTTCAGAGAGCTGGCGGCGAAATCTAGGACACAAAGTTAGAGAGGTCATGTAAAAGACTGGAGCTACATTTCATTTCCTAAAGATCTTCACAGGTCGTAATTAGTGGCTGTATCACTTTCTCGGTAGCAAACATTTGGCTTACGGTAACGCCAAACGGTCCCATCAGGATCCCTTGTGTTGTAGAACAGCAACAAGCAAAGAAATAAAAAAAACCCCAACGAATTAATCCCAGCTCGAAGACCTGTCCCCACCACCGACCATCCTCATTGCCTTCAGTACGTTCTCTCAGCAGAAGAGGCAAACAGGAAAGGAAACAGTTTCAGACCAGTAGAAAGCCTGACACCCTAAGACGGTGACATGAAGGAGGCTTAGGTAGAGCTCTCCTGTCTTTGTGAGAATTAGCAACAGATTGCTGGTTCTCTAATTTACTCTTGCCATTCTCACTGTTACACGGAAACCATCCTGACCACAACAAACACAAACATTTTGAATAAAGAGTATTGTCTGCCGTATCATCTGGAATCATTCCAGGATAAAAGTCCACCGTTCTGTCCTCTCGGTGATGGTGCTGGGGGAGATCTACCTGCAAGGCTGGCACTGGATTCCAGCTCTAATGGCAAGGGAACGTAAGAACCCCAGAAAAAGCAGTGGGTGCAAGTTTTTGCTAGGAGAAACAATGCCTAAGAATTCCCCTCCTGCTTTAACTTGGTCCCTTGGTCATTCCTACATGAAATAATTCATCCATACAAGCCACACTGTCATTCCCTACTCCCAAATTCTCTTCACTAGGCATAAAATCTGACAATTCAGTTTTAAATTAACTTCATTTACACGTAACACTACTCAAGAACGTGTGCTTCTTGTGTCTTCCACAGAATGCATCTCCCTGATCCAAAAGGCCTGAATGCAATTACTTGGATGTCTGCAGGTTCAGAAGCACGGGGGAGGATGCTATTTCCCCCCCGTGCCCCGATGAACTGCACAAAGTCTTCCTGTCATCTCCTGCAGATTCCCACAGAAGTGGTAACCACCACCGTAGTAATACTGTGTCTGCACTAATCCACAACAGATGCAATGTTCCTGCAACGAACTGCTTACCAGTCTTGTTATCACTCATCATGAACAAGACAGACTTTAAGAAAACAAAAAAAGAAAAGAAAAACAAAAAGAAAAAGAAACAACCCATACCTTTCTCTGCAACTTTCTCACTGTCACATTAAAAAAACCCAAAACCAACAAAGAATTAATCACTCTTCAGCTTCCTGTACTTTGGATCTGAACTGATTTTTGGTTCATACAAGCAAAAGCAGACACCCTCTTGGAGAAAACTGGGTGAGCGAAGACGAATGCAGGAGATTGCACAGACAACACAATCCTTGACTACCAGCTCGTAGGTAGTACATGTTCCTGAAACAATTTAAACTCCAGCAACGACTGTCAACACTGCTGTGAACTTGGTCTGACAAATATTTACTGACAAAGCTTAATTACAAATACTGTGGGAGCTACAGAGATAGAAACTATTATAACGTAGCAGCAGAGACAAAATGAATTGTTTTTAATGCTGCTGTAAATATTGTATTTTGCAGTAGAAAGAGGACTGCACTGTAACACTGGGTTTTGCAATTCCACCTACACCTGCAGAAAATAAACTTAGAAACTCAAATGTATTATGAAACAGTTAGGCTGACTGGCACTGCATTCATTTCCCTCTTTTCCTTTTTTCATTAGCCAAAAAAAGAAGCAGAAATTATCATTAAGAACTGTCAAGGAGTGAATCAGAAAATTGCAACTTGAAGTTAAAATAAGAAACAGGCTCACTCACAAAGCCTCAAAGGAAGTTAATAATACTTGTTGTACTGGAAGCTTTGTATGGAATCAAGCCATTTGTTTATACAAGTGGATTTGATTCCTGTTGGTACTTGTTAGGACTACTTATCGTTCGTATATTCATGCCCTGTACAAAGATGTATGGGCTGTAGGTTCGAGATACTAACGCTATCTTACACCACCAGTGCATGTTCTGAAGAAATATGCCTTCAGATTCACGTATGGACTCTCATCCATAGGTCACTTGGTCAAATAACATTTTCTGAGTACACTGATTGTAGCAGCATATCCCCTTATAAATCAGGAAGATTTGCATTTCACAAAAACATGAAGTTCAGAGTTGCTTCCAATATATGGAAGTGAGAAAATTCAAAATACATCAAAAATTGGGGGAAAAAATTCTTCCACTACAACTGTACCTTTCTTTAAAAAAGGAGAAAAATGAGATTTTTTTTTTTTTTTGGCCTGAGTCAGCTATTTTGGACTTCACTAGACCACATAACGTTCTTTCAAGTAAGGGAAGCACTAGTGCAAAATGCCCTAAAGAACGTGAATATCAAAGATGGGGAAAGGGGGAGGGGAATCATGTAAAGAGTCCCACAAAGCTTGTGCAGAGCAAGTGTTATGGGTAGAGAAACATGCAATCAGGTATATGCAAAACTCTATAAATACTCAAATTGAAGCTTATAGACAGCTTCAGTACTCTCTTTGCAAGTTGCTTTAAAACAAAAGATTTTTTCATCTGAAAAAAACCCAAATCTTATTACTGCTCTCCGCACAGAAGCCATTTAGCTTCTGGAGATTTCAGTCTCCTGACAACTTGACTTTGGTGTACACAGAGAAATGCATTTATCCACCATCCTATAATCCAAACCGCCGCCTGGCTTCACCGGGGGCCTGCGTGGTTAGACCACAGTCCACAGAGGGAGAAAAAGACAGTGACCGTGGCAGCTGAAGGGGCCAATTCGGTGCTTCCTCCCCTCCAGGAGGGCTTGTAGAGAACCTGGAGTGGTATTTCTAACTATCTCAGCACAAACCAGCGATATAAACCTCAGCAACCCCCTTCAGAAGTGATCTGCTCAAATTCCCAGGGATAACAGCCCTTATTAGAGCAGAAGCAGGCAAATCGCCCTCCCAACGACTGTGATTTGCTTTCAGGTGCTTCTTAATTTGCTGATGTTTAAGCCCTAAATCGAGTTTCTGAACATATATACATATTTCTTCAGGTACCACTGAAATTTTAAATGCTCAGAGCAATCGCCAACAACACAGCAGACAAAAACATGTTCATGCAATAAAGGTTAGGAGAAATGGAATTCCACAAACAAGTGTTTGGTCTCAAAAAGGGGGAAAAAAAAAAGGAAAAGGCAAGTCCACTGAGCATATCTGTTGCAAAACTGAGCTAAGAAAGACAGTCAGTTGTCTGGGGATTTCTAACATACCAAAACAAAACAGGGTGACTTAAGGACAGTTTAAGCTTTAATTCTAGTTTCTAGCTCTTGTGGCTTTTACTCAGACTAGTGTTATTTAAGCAGAGTTTACGCTGGCATCTCAGTTTGTTTGAAATGCTATATTTCAAAAAGGGGCTGGAAAAATGATCCCAAGGATATTCTGAAGCAGTAACACTGTAGCATGGCTACTTATCTCTTAGATAGGTGAATTGCTTAGTGAGAGGCCAGATATTTATAGCCAGGATCATGACTGCCAGTGACTTCATTACCTCATAGGGCTTATTAGCCTCAAGTGAATCACAGAACAGCCCAGGTTGGAAGCGACCTCGACAGACCATCTGGACCAACCTTTTGTGGGAAAGGGAGCCGAGATGAGTTTATCTAGCACCCTACAGCCACCCTCACAAGAGAAGCAGCAGGTCATTAAAACCCTGGCGCTGCCAGTACGAATTCCTACTGAAGCCCATCAAGTCAGGTGCCAGCCTTTCCTGAAACACACTTATTTCTGACACTCTGAACCTTGCTGGCTTTCACCTTGGTCCCCCGACCCAAAAAAGAACTAGCTGTGGGCAGGAAGCCAGTGCTACCCCCGTGTAAGAGACTTGCAACCACAACCAAAACGCCTCCTATGTGGGTCCCTGGCCTGCTTTGTGGTTTTTACCTGTGGTCCATAGGGAAGCTGTTGTCTTGAATGGACTGGGATGGAGGGAGGTGGGTAGGGAAAACCCGGTCAGGTTTCGGAGTCTGAGCTGAGTTTGGGGAGGCATGGTGCAGCGGTGACACGGGAGTGCTGGATGGCGTCGGTGGGTTGGAGGGCCTCATTCCCACTTGTGGCTTCTGATCATAGGCACTGTCAGTAAGAAGAGGGGAAAGAAGGTTATTTTCTCTGGGAAAAAAAAATAACAAAAAGTAGCATCTATACCCAGGAAAAGAAAAAAAAAAAAAACCCAAGTGTCACATTTATAAGCTTTTTATTATAGTTACTTTATTAACCAGTCTGGGGCAAAGGAACTCTCTACTTTACATTGAGAAGAGCAGAGAAAAAAAAAATCACGTTAGAGGCAACTGGTTCAACACAGCATTTTCTTCTCTGTGGCACAGAAATGTATTTTTAAAGGATTCAGTCTTCCAGTAACATTCTAACAGGAGATATACAAAATACATAAAAGTAGAAGCACCTGGACTAGAGCACAAAGAGCCGGCAGTGCCTGTCAAGACTCTTTTAGAGCTTGCACAAACCACAAAATGAGACAGTAAAACAATACAGCTAGAGGGAAGGGATCTGACCCAGAAAAACAATGGTATGTTGGCTTAGCTACCCACACTAGGATGTCAGCAGCCTCTCCCGACAGGTTGAGTTGTTGGTTTTTTCCCCTCTCTCTTTCTAAAAAATAAAGTGCTGGTCCTGCAAATACGTAGACACTATTTTCAAAGGTGTCCCACATCGGGAAAGGACACCAGCACGTTTTGATCATCTCTCTTTCTAATCAGGAAAAATGCAGACATGAGGCAGACAGTAAGCATGAACTTGCATACTTTCCTGTCAGCACCCATCAAATCCATCAATGCATGCTTTTGATTTTTAAAATCAAAATCGCTCCTCTAGGACTGGCAAAGGTGCCAGCCTTTATTCATTTTTCTTTCCCCTTCCCATGTCCAAAAAGTTAAATGTAAATGCCTTAAGAGCAAGCAGTTTTGGTAGTACGTTAATGAGAACAAAAACTCACAAGCCAGATGAAAGACTCTAAAATAGACTGAAATGTCAATGAGAAAACCTTCACTGCTGACACTGGAGAAAGGAGTGACACGTAAGTGCAAACCAAAAGAAAGTCAATTAAGAGCACAGTATTATCAAGCCCCTCCACCACCCACACATAATAAAAAAAAAGGTTTTATTATCTACCCCTGTAAAAGACAACTTGCTTTTGACCAGCAAACAAAGATGCAGAGCCTAATGAAATACTATTTTCAACTGTAATCACCCATGAATACACACATATAACAAATGCAAAACTTGTCAAATACCTAACGTATTGCTCAGACCTGCCAATCTCTGGACTGTTGCACAGATCTCTCTTTCCTAACGTGTGCAATGCATTTTGAAAGTACTTTCAACACAATTCACAGAAAACAAGACTCTCCTCCCTTCTATTTCATGCTCGCACCCTGGGTTTTTAAACTCTGGCTATCTCCCATGGAGTAGGAATGGAGAATATGCATTTTGACGAAAAACACTGCTTTAAAATGGTTATGTAAGTGTTTGATACAACTGTAAACAACTCCATCAGTGCTCATCAGCTAAATGCATTATCTCATCAGTCTGTTATCTGCTGAAGAGGTAACTTTTAGAAGATCTCTATTATGGTTTTATTACTCTTTAGTCAGTCCTCGTTTAAATCAGCAGTTCTCACTGCAAACGGGCTCCTGATTGCTTTACCTGACATTGTACAGGCACTTTTCCCCATAACTGAACTTGAATGGTTGCTCTTGACTGCAAGCGGAGCCAAGTTCTGAACATGGGCTATGGGGTTCCTTCTTGATTTTCACAGGGAGACCATGAAAAGCCACTGGAAAGAGAAAGAAAATGTAATTAAAACCCAAGTACACCATTAACAATAAGCCTTCTCAAGTAAGCTAGACACTGCTAATTAAACACATGATTAATTAAACCACTGTAATACTAAAAACAATATAGGAAATAAACATTTCAAATATTTCTTTGGGTGTCAACTGAAAAATAGACACCAGAAATCCTTCGCATTGGCTATTAGCACTTTTATTGTTTAATAGAATGATGGCCAGGATCCCATCTCATTAGCAGGAAAATAACAGCCCACTTATATTTGGCTTAACTACCGTAAATGTTGTCAAAGGCAAAATACTTCCCAGGCACCAAATGTTTCTAAGTAATATTAGTGAGGTAGCTCTTAGCTATAAATGCAATAGCAGTTCAATTCAAAGAGTGCCATACAAATGACACCAAAATAAATTTCTCATATATCAGCCTCAAGGATATGATCAGGATTCTTTCTGTCCCAGAGAATGGATGAATATTTGCAGTGAAACTGATGAAAAAAATAAAAAAACCACAAGAAATGGCTTCACTGATTTTTTCTCAACAATGTACAAGGTAAAGTCAACCCAAGTCAACAGTAAATATGACACAAATTGAGAAAAAAAATCGTATGTTTTTTAAAAGGTAAAAAGAACAGAAGAAGTGTGGCAGAAATGCAGCATTAATTAGAAGTACAAGTTGGTCTGAATTAAAAAAAAAGGCCAAAGGTAAAGACAAGGTTAACCAGAGTATTAGTTCAAGCCAATCAACTTTCCTTATTTCATACCCAGCCTTAACCAAAATTAAAGCAGAACAGAATTCAAAGTTCACCTGACACAGACCAAGCTGAAGTAAGTGGCAAGGAGGACAAAGGACTAAAAGACAGGTATGTAACGGCTTGACAACACACCCCTCAAGTTTTAAATAAAATGAGGTTGTAAATACGTTTTTGAACTCTGAGGAGCCTAGAGTTCGGAGATCAATTTTATCATGGGCTTTTGATGTTATCACCAAAACACCATAGTTCAAACATCACGCCTGACACAGACACCTGCGTCTCTGTGGAAATCTGTGTATGGTCAGCAGTCCCTGCTAGAGAACCTCAGTACAAAAGCAGCCCATTATTATACACCATCAAGAACCATCTTGCCCCTGAACTTAGGAAAGATAATTTTTTATATACTACATATTTGTGATGCTAATGCACCTGTGTATCAGCAGGGAGGGGGAGGGAAATGAAATGCTGTCTAAGAAGTGAGCATCAGAACCTGTCAACTCAGATTTACATGTCTCTGTAAGATCTGGAGATCCAGATTCTCATCACGGGTTTTCCCACCTTCAGAGAACTCTCCCAAAGGGGTCCTCTCGTACCCTACCAGAGACAGGTCCTGCTACCACTTACTTCTCTGCTGAGATATCTGCAGGTTATTTTGCCACGTATTTTCACTAAGCTCACAAGAATTGTCTCTAGAAGTGCTATTTGGTGGCTAACAGTCAAGTCTTAATTCTAGAAAGATGACTAAGGACAAGCAGGCTGTAAAACAGGTACAGAAATACATCGGCACAGCGCAGGAACTTAAGGAACAGAGATGAAAAGCAGTGAATGTCACAACAAGGAAAGAACTCATTCTGTATAAAAACTGTCTGGACTTAGACTAAAATAAAAGCCCACAAAGACCTCCTCGAATCAAGATTCTCAAATCTAATAACAGGGCAAAATGCAGCCCACTCGGCTTTCCACCGTAACGGCAGAGCAGGCTGACACCCAGTAGTTTGTTTTGAGTTTTTTTTCCTAGTGAACTTTTACACCTGAGTCTCCTTGGGTGTCTCGGTCAGACAACACACACCAGGCATTTAATGCATGTGATGAGTCGTCCCCACAGCCCCAGGACGGTGCAGAGGCAGGCAATCTCTTTGCCTTAAACCAGAGAATTAAAAGACAACAACTGCAACAAGACTCTTTGGTTTTTAAAGCCGGTATCATGTATTTGCACAAAGGCCACACGCCACTCTTGGGGTTTTTTTTTATTTTTTTAATTTTAACTTTGCTACTTCCTCGGAGTTAATCTGTTCTGAAAAATTCCTTCCCTTATTTATTTTTAAATAAGGGGAGTACAGAGACTCCCACACGGCAGCCCCGCGCGGAGAACTGGCTGGGTATTTCATCACCGCGCCGAGAGCCTGAACGTCTGCTAACAGGCAGTTTTCCAGCTCACTGGCACAGGCACAAGTGAAAGCAGCACATTCATTTTGTGCAATTTGCTTTACCTTCCCACATGGAGTTGGTGCATGTAAAAGGCTGTTAAGTACTAAATTATTCCTTATCAAATCACCATCATCTGGAGTCATGATCAACACTAATTAAATTACTTTCACTGAACACGGCTCCAGCCTGCTGCCTCGGCTGCGAGGTACGTTTTATTTTGCTTACTGTACAGTCCTAGCAAGGTACAGGGCATGGTGCTAGAAGGCATCTGTGCTGTAGTTTTAATTAAAGTTTACCTCACCTTCCTCCCTCCCAGCTTTATAAGCCGGGGTAAAGCGTATCAAATCAAGTAGGTTAACGCCTTCATTTCATTTAGGGGAAAGCATTACAGTCCAAAGTGATTTTATATTAGATCTTTATCTTAACTACGGCCAGAAAGATAATGTAGCTGTAAAATTTAAAGCCTTCTCCTCGGGCAGTTCCCTGCCACAGTCACCACGCTAAGCTTTACCTGGAACTCCTTAAGAGGAGACTTTTAGCAGCAAAAAGTGAAAAAAAAAGATAACCTGAGGAAAAAAAAAATATATATATATACTTAATGCATTCTAGGGGGGGCTTTCTTGACCTTTCAAACCACACTTTAAGTGTGGCTGAAGACGACAGACTTACTCCAACAGTAAAATTTCACACATTGGAAAGAAACAGTTCTCATATCATCACTGAAACCCTCCACCCCGTCGCTCTTCGTTTTAGTGTGACACTCATTTTATAGTGCACCTATTAACAGGGATTTTAAACATACATGGTTTTGCTAAGCTGGGTTTTATACTATGTTTTCAAGCCTTTTTCTTTTGAGGAGAGCGAGGTTGCTTATTTATACAATCTAATTTTAGTGCAGCGTACCAAGCTACCAACACATCCAAATTAACAAAATGACATTTCATACAACCAGCTCCTCACCAGCTCTTTCTTCCTGATGGCAAATTCATTTTGCTTAACCCCCAGAACAGAGTCTCAACCCTATTAAAGTAACGGGCACTCTGCCTTAATAACCATCTTATTAAGAAGTGACCAAGGGCCAAGATTTCATCCCGAGTGATTACTTGCAGATAACCACCTCCGAACTTGAAGGGGAAAACAATCTTACAACGTGCATTGAGATGGATGGCTTCAACACCTCGGGCTCAGCTACTGGGGAAAGTCGGGCTTATCGGGATCGGAAGGGACTCAATCCAGTCCCCGACTGGAGCTCTCCCAAGCCAACAGGCAGATAAAAGGCAAGCAGAAGTCTTGGGGTTAAAATTCTGGAATTAAAGGAGGAATCGGTTTGTCTCAGAGGAGACTCGATTTCTATGCTTTCTAGGGAAGACCATATACTTTCCTGAGATGCGGGAAAAGTACCACCTCTGTGCAGATACAACTGAATTGTTTCTTTCGAGAAAGCCTTAGAAATGCGCTGCATCAAATATAAAAGAAAAGGTTTAAAATATTTTTCAATTCAAGAGCTGATTATTCAAGATGGAGAAGAAACAAGGAAATATTTTATGTGAAATTCTAAGTCCTTTCTCCTTTGAGCAAAAAGTTATTTTACAACTTTCAAACTTTGCACTCCTGCCCAAAATAAAATCAGATACTTTTTTTCCTGAAGAAGAATTGATTCAAACATGTTTTTAAAAGGTAATTCAACGATACTGGCTAATGGCAGGCAATCTTGACTCCACTGACCAGAGAGAAAAAGTCATCTTATTATAAACACTTGTAGGGCCAGAGAATTTACTATACGGTATAAAATCAACTGACAGCAGCAACCTTGGTTGTGCTGGTGAACTCCAGTGTCTCCTAAGCAATACTACATTCCTGTGTGTTAAGTCCGAGGATTTCATGTACCTGAAGAAAAAAGGAAGCAATCGAGGAAGTCAGGGTAAGCCATACCCTGAACACTTCTGGCTGCACGTTTCTGAGTTGCTTTTCACATTCAGGCTCTCAAATCAACCTCTAAACCTCATTTAATTAACAAATGCATTCACTTTTACGATCTACTGAGGCAAAACTGGTAATATCCAGTGCAAGTTAAGAGACACTAAACATTTTCTTGAACAGATTTGAATAGAGGGGATTTGATTTTCTGAACAGCAAACTGAAGAGACAGAAGATACAAAAGGATTTCAGTAAACGCCCCTCCAGCTCCAGGTGCTAGACTGATTCAGGTGACCCAAGTTAGTACTTGGTGAAATTTCAGAAGCAAGAAGAGAAGGCCCCTGTACTGACAAAGCCAATAGTGTCACACTTCAAATCTATCTCCCAATACACGCAGAAATGCAGCAGGCACTTCAGATACATCAGAGTCTCTCCAAGATTCTTTTCCAGTACATTTACCTCTGCCAAGCCCTCCCCTTCCCCCAGCACACAAAAATCCATTACTAAAGGGTCTAATCTCAGCTATCAGCACAGAGTGCCTTTTATGGAGCCATTAAACCATTTCTCTTGTTTACAGTGCCTGAAGAAAGATGTGAATTATGTCTGTGACAAAACAGGCGATAACATTTCTAAACTGCTATCAAAATGCAAACTGAAATACACTTAAGGACAGGGACCTTAATTCGTGTTTTTGCAATTTTCCTAGCTCACTATAACTTAACAGCACTCACCTGATGATTCAAACAAATTATTTACGCTGCAAGTACAACAGGTAGGCATTTTAATAATAATAAAAAAAAGATCTACTTTCAATAAACGAACAGTTTATTGAACAGTTCATCAAGGAGGGTAAAGTGCTGGTTACTTCTCAGGTGATAGTGATGACCTGGGTGCTCTTATCACTAGATATTTAAAAAAGAAAAAAATTCAAACACAGCATTGAGGGTTCAGATGAGGCCTGAAATGCTCTATTTCTGCAACAGTCACTTACCATTTGAACCATACATTCGGTGGAGGTAGCTGAATATCTGGAGAAATGAGCTACAAACAGAAATACTTTCTATATGACCGTCTAAGTGACAATGCCAGGCTCTCTACATCTTTTCTGAAGAGGTTTCAAGAACGTGTATTCAACTTACGGAACAATGGCCTTCTGCATTCTGGAGGCTATTTATTGATTATTTATTTCTAGATCATTTTGATTTGAGCTGCAGACCTCTGTAAATAGCTGCACTCTGAATTTCAACAACCATTTAATGGGCATCTGATTAAAGACAACGGGAGCTCTTTCTATTTCATTCCACTATACATTAAGATGAGAAACTTTACCAGTAATCTTTGGGATGCACAGGAGGAGTTAGCTAAAACAGGTACTAGACCCAGCTGACCATTCCTTCAAACTCTGGAGGTTACTCCTGCTGCTGCAACTGAACGCGGCACACAGCCTAGTGTCCTGACAAAAACTGAAATAAAAACATCATGCTGGAGAGGTGACAGATGGGGAGAGGCAGGAGGATGGACAGACAGTAAAATCTGTCCAGCTTAACTGTTCTCAATGATTTTAAATTAAAGCCTACACACAGGGATCGCTGCAAGAGCTGCAGGCAGAAGTAATCCCCAAGCATGGATGACCAAGGCAATCTCTTGCCTAGACAATGGCAAAAAACCCCTTTTGTTTCTGCAACAGCTGCCAAGATGAGCAAGACTTGAAGACTGTGCACTGATTTAAAAGTGACTGAAGAGATTACATCTACCCAGACTCCACCAAGTTCTTCAACCATTTGATCCATCAAAGTCGCCTCTATCAGATTGTAGCTGAGCTCCAGTCAACTGGATTTCATTTAAGTCCTGCTCTCTGCCAGATACTGGAAGAAGCTGGTGACAAATTGGATATCTGACACACAGATGTGTATCATCACTGTGGTTTCGGAGACTACCCTGGCAGTTTATATAAAATCTGAACACAGGCAAGAGACCTGAGCTTTCACTGTCNGGGGGGGGGGGGGGGGAAATAGTCTAAGCAACCCCATCAAGTAGCTTTCTGAAGAAGGGCATGATCATGGTATTATTCTCCTTTTTATGGTTGTATCTAGAAAACTATAACTTGCTTAAGATGCAGAATTTGGCCCTAAAGACATGTGGTCTCCATCTAGAACATTCACCTGAAACAGAGTCTGCCTGTGTGCTTGGGTGTCGTGTGTACGCACACCAAGTCAAATGGAAGTAAACACAATCTGCAATAACACATTAGGTACGGTCAAAATATGTATAACATCATAATAAAGAGCACTAAGCTTTTTCCTCTTCAAAAGTGTGTTTCTCACTGGGGAGAAAATGGGGAAGCAGCATGCAGAAGAGAAGAACAAGACATAAATGCATAAAAATGCACTCAACAAAATGCTAGTTCTTCCCTATGTGGTGGCCTGGCTCTAAGTCCAGGGAAGAGAACCTGAGGATAGCCAGTACCATGGGAAATGCTCTGCCACCCCTCACCTTGCTGCTCTTTCCAAAAAAGTGGAACTTCATGACTGGACAGTACTTGGCAAGGCCAGTAGATGTGATTCCATCAGTTCAGTCTTCGCCTTGGCTTCGGATCAGATCCTTCCAGCCCCTACCAGCTCAATAGATAGAAACAGCATGGGACCTCATTTTTTGGAAGCTAGTTCTGAACGATGAGCCCAAGCACCAGCTTTCAAAGCCAACTGGCAAGAATAGAATACGTGGGCAAGATGGATCTATTTGAGAACCTTGTTTAACAAAAAGAAAATACCAGCTTTGAAGTAATCTGTCACCTTTACTGGAAAATATGCAACTACAAATGCACTTTAATAACAGTTAGAACTCGCTCTGCAAAATGAAGCAAATTGCTTATTTTCTCTTCCAGTCTAAAGCACACAATACTGTGCATGTCAATTAATGGTCTATTTGAATACTGCATTGCACGAATGCTACGTAACAGTATAGTCTTTAAAATCCTCAGGGGGTGGGAAGGGATGGGGGGACGGAGGGGAAAGAGAATAAATGGCAGCCCAAAATTGTGGGATTTTGTCCTCAAAGTCTACAGGGACTATTCTGAGATGACATGGTAGAAGAAGAAAAAAAATAGTGACTCTGAATTTGAACTAGGAAAAAGTAGCAAAGCAGGTGAAACAGCACTGAAAGCAGGAATTTAGCCCTGTTTACTACTACAGAGTTTCAAAATGGAAAATAACAGCACATTTTCCTACAACCAATACTTGGAAATTCTGGACCTTAATATCTTGCTTGCTAAAATAACTTTCTCATGTTTGCAAGTAAGAGAGGGTTGTTTCTTTCCTTGTTTTTTCAAGAAAAACGCATCACAGATTAATGACGAAAAGACAAAAACAAGATCAATGAAAATAAATTTTAAATTAATCAAATCACCTGTTCATCTCTAGATTATGTTAATTCTATACATCCCCCATAATTTTTCCCTATCTTTACTACTATCTGGCATTTATTATGAACCGGTAAAGAATATCTGGTAAAGCCAAAAAAGGTGGAAGGAGAGAACAGAGATGGGTTTGCTGTACCTACAGCACATCAAAGTTGCAGCGCTACCCATAAAGTCAGTTTATATGAGGGCATTTCTACACAGGGAAGTGACCAACAAAATCATCACTATAATGCAGACACATTGCACTTCCCTACTGCACTGCTTCTCTGACCCTGAACACGATGCTCCTGCCCCTGCTCAGCGAAGAAATTCTTCTAGATGATGGAAATAAGTGTCCTCCTTTAATTGAAACGCACTTTTCTGAAGCTTGTGTGCTAGGGCAGTAAAAATTTTTGCCAGTTTTGCTATTTCTGGGCAGCTAACCCAAGACACCCCCCTGCCATGAGGGGTGCAACCCTCCTGAGAGGTGGAGGGGTTCCCAGCCAGTGTGAAAGAGCAGGCACAGGTTGCACCCACAAGGCTTAATAAGGGGTTCAGTGCTATAAAACCCCATTTTTAGCACAAGATATCCTTCATTTGCTTGTCTGTGCAGTTGCAATTTCTGAAAAGTTCATTAGAGTTACTGAGGGCACACCTGCAGCTTTCTGACGCGAGAAGTGCCGAAACCACCACTGAGATAATTCAGGTATTTGTAGCCACTTGGCTCCTCATTTAAAAAGGGCCGTGCCAGCTGAAAAATTGAAGGCTGAGAGTACATTCAGTACAGCAAAAATTAAAAAGCCCACCCAAAAGGGTAAGCCACCTGGCTAGAGAAGTGGCAGGGGAGGGGGAGAGAGGAGAGGTAGGAAGCTTCCAGTAAATATCAGTAAAAGTTAACCTACTCCCAAGGCAAGCTTTTCAAGAGGCTGTTAGTAAACACCTTGTTAGGACACTATAGGTCCTTTGGCATAAACTGACCCTCTGTTTGGGCAGCTGAATGGCCACACAGAATTTGAAGACTGTCTCTATTCTTCTATCCCCCAGCAAAGGACTGGTTTGACACTGGGGTGGGTTAGCTGACCCCTCTTCTCCTCCACCCCCGAAAAGGTTCCAGCTTCTAGTTAAGAATTGTCTAGAAGGTATCTTCAACGCAGTGGGAGCTGCAGTTACCACCACGGCTTCTCAGGCTCCGAAAGCAGCAATCTCACAAGAAATGCTGTCACGGGCACTGGTTTATTCTGATTTATGTCCCCTTCGTGGAGAGCTCTCCTTCCTTTCCAGGATAGCCAAGCTGTCCGGCTGTCGAGGGGAGAGCGCTGCCAGAGGGGCTCTGCCTCGCAGCAAGTACCTCTCCAAGGCAAAAATTAACCTGCTGACAAATGCCACAGACACTAGAGAACTCCAGGAAGAATACAAGGAAATTTGCAGAACACTGGTGGGAGGGAAAAAGGGAGGATTAAACTGAGGTCCTTTGATGTTGGAGGAGAGTAGGTGAGGCAGGAGGAAGAGCTCTCCCTCTCCCCCTGCCCCCAAAATAAACAGTGGCTTCGGGCTCTCTGGAGGAGGAAGCAGTAACCTAATAAAAATTAAAGTGGCTGGGTTCTGTAGTGATTGATCTAAAACCCATGGATAGAGTAAAATGATTGGGGGTGGGTGGGAATCTAAAGAATCTTTAATTCCTCGATCCTGAATCTGCAACCTCCAGCCCCCCAGAGAGAAACAGGGTTGGCTCTTCATCCGAATTAGCTTTCGGTGTTAAAACACTGGAATATTTGATCCTCCAGTTACCTCTAACGTGTGTGGCTCCACAGGCTCCCAGGCAGGGTGCAAGGCCAGGCGATCCACCTTTAGAGCTCCAAGCTAAAGAGGAAGTTCCTTAATGTAAAACCAAGCCTGGGAGAAAATTTAAATTGTATGCCTACCTGGGAATTATCAATAAAGTTAAATGCAAAGAGGAGAGCTGGCCACTAAATCAGGGTCTGTGTGCTTTTCTGGGGACAGGATTTCCATTTGCAGCAATTTCCAAAATTTAATTTAAATTGTAAGAGGTAATGGCTAAGTACTACGTAACTTCCATTACTAAAACATCTAAGTGAGATAATATCCCAGTGTTTTACACACACACTGACTTTCCACCTCAGGTAAATCTGCAGTTTGAGGAGTCTGGGTCTGGATTTTAATAGGTTTTCTAGAAACAGACTTATGAAGAAAACTTTGAAAATGATAAGTATTTTTTGCCAGAAGTAACAGTTTTGTATCTTTTGTATTTATTGTTTGAAAGGTATCACCAGCTTGGTATTTAGAAAGCACTCCAGTAGCAGAAAACAGGATCAGATTCTGCCTTCTTTCCCCTCTTAGGGAAAAGTTTCAAGTTACACCAATCTAGGCCTTATTTTTTTTCCAGTTCTCTTCTGATGTATTCATAACAAGAGCCAGCTATAGATGAGAAGGCTGCTGATCTTGTGCTTGCAGCTGGACAAAAAGTGAAAGAAACTGGATTTCATCTTTGGATCTGCCGTTTACTGTCCGTAACTTAAACACCCGGTGTCAGAAGATTGATTCCAGTTTGAAGGAGCTCGGTCTAAGGAGCCTACCTTTAGAGATTCATAACCAGTGCCTCAGTTTGCTTCCCTGTAAAAACGGGAATATCCTCATAATAAAAGAGCATCATAATGAAAGATTATCCTTAAGGATAATCACGCCTGTCTGTCAGCTCTCTGCTCAAGAATATGTAAAGAGAAGCCAACAAATAATGAAATGGCCTAGACAGTGAGCTCTCTCTACCATAAACTAAACAACTAATTTAACAGATTACTTACAATTCGTTTTTACCTTAGCAACTCTCCATGCTGGGCACTAAGAAAGGAACAAAGCTGCATTTTGAGAAGACAATTTTTATTTTGCTTTTAACAATAAAAATACCTATTCATTCATAAAAGAAGTACACACTAACTCAGGGTAGCTAATGGGATTTCTGTTTACTTCGTTGGAAGCACGAGACTGTCACTGCTCTAAATACATGTGCCCTTCATGCTTCAATGTTAAATTTTCACAAATCCTCACCAGTAAAGCAACTCTGTTCAGTAAAGCGAGGCTGAAATCTAAATCTTTATTCCACTACCAGAAACCACTGCAAAAAACCGCAGTCTCCACTGGAAAAGGTGCGGGCCATTGAAATAAGTCAACAATAAAATTCAGCTCACAAGTTTTATCTCTGATTCAACAGGGAAACAAAGAAGCCATTGTCAGAAGTGGTTACGTCTGGGAACACAAAGTCGGGACTTAAAGAAGTAGCCTCATATTCAAAGACTCTCAGCAAAGTGCTCTTTCTGGAGTCGGTGGAATTTTGACCACCTGCAAACAGGCTCTGGTCCTCAGCCCAGGTATTTAAGGATTCTGCCGCTACTTAAAGCCTTCTCACCATATAGGAGGCTCCCACTGAACATACATTTCCAACACACACTCTGCACATTTCTTCTGAAGCCAATTACTCCTGAAGTTGGACCATAATTTTACACATGCCCACAACCAGGAAGATTTGACAATTACACAGTAGGTGTATTTTTTATATGCATGCGTGCATATATATACATACATGTATATACAGAATATGTGTGTGGATATATACACACACTGACTATCCATTATGTATATACACACACACTTATATAAATCCAACTCCCAAATGCTTGAAACTTTTGGGCTTTACTGAATACTGTCACTTTTCAAAGTCTCCATTGTCTTCATTTACGTTAGTGCTTTGGTCATGTGAAATTTTATTTACGGATGCTTTAATAAGGAAACATTGCACTCGCTTCCAGCACGAAGACAAAGTATTAAAGAAAATTAAACTGTTTATCTTTTTTAGGTATACATTAGAAGCAGAAAGGAAACAACATTTGGGCAAAGAGGATCAAATTAGCAAGACTGGGAATTGCTTCTGCACATGTAATTTTTCATATGTCCTTGATGACGACTCATAATATATAAATTTAAAGACAAAAACCTGGCCAGTCAGTAACCTTCCTATTCAGTGACTGCAGGACTTGGCAGTAAATGTCACTGCTAAAAAATATTTCACTACATTAACTTACTGGCAACCACATCTGCTGAATAAGTTCATAAACAGTCACAGGAAAAAAAGACAACCAGAAATAAAGTTGCTAATGATTCACTCTTTTCTAACATGCATAATCCTCAGCTTACAGAACAAATAGATATGTAAGAATAAAGATATCCTTTACCAAGACAGTTCACTTCTCTATTCACCTCCTCAAGGTCAAACTATAATCCAGAAATGGGTAAGAGCAATGTATCAAAGACAAGGAGAACATGAAAAATAAGCGAAAGGAAAAGAAAAGAATCCTTCTCGGGGAAAAAAGACTGGAGCACATGCCTCGAAAAAGCAACCAGTTTTCCATTTACTAGTTTACACTAGGTTTGTATCATTCCTAGAAAATAAAAAACACTAACGACTTCCAAAACAACAAAAAAAAAAGTCATTATTTATGCATATTTATCAGCTTACACTTGGCTCCACTGTAACTACTTCCCAACAGGAAAATTCAGAGGACCAAAACAAGAGGACACTACAGAACCTGAAACAAGGGCTGGTTTCCCTGCACACTCACAGAGGGCTGGAGGCATCAGTCTGACACAAGACAAGCGTGTCACAGACTCTCCAGTGCTTAACTGAGGGTTTGGGCACTGTCACTCTCTCTTCCCCCCCCCAGCTTTGAAAGCTTCACAGCAGTCCATGGGAGAGCCCAACTTCTCTGTTAATCTGCTGAAGTAGCAAAGCAGAAGGAAAAAGGCCCCCCCCCCCAAAATGATAAGGGCTGTTATCCTTTTAACCGAAGGCACACATGAAATAAATAGAAGTGGATGGACTCAGCTTGCAGGCTACCTCTTTACTTCATGTCATCTCCTGAGCTTACGGACTTTCAAACTCATTATTTCGGCTGCCCTTGGAATACAAACCACATTTTGCAAAAACCTGTGCAGAAAGCAGCGTGAGGAGAACAACGGTTTTGCATCAAAACAGAATCACGAAGACCCTTCAAACTGCCTTGTTTGGCTTCTGTGTGAAAACGCCGTCGAAACAAATTTCTGCATACTTTGTTTAATACAACTGGAACTCGAACAGATGCTCTAATACATATACATACTCCCGAGGAAATTAACTAAACAACTATCTGTTTTAAAACAGATATAACTGCAGTGTTAAGAAAATACTGCCGTGACTGCAAGTTAAAGAGTGCAAGGCTCGCCTCTCTTTCCACAGATGGGATCTTCACTGAGTCTTTATGGGGAAAGGAGGAGGGGAGGCTTCCTCAGAGAGGAAATGGAAGGTTTTTTTTCAAAACTGAAAATTCCACATTTTGAATAAAATATGTTTAATGTTTTTGTTTTTATGTAAACAGAACTTAGGAAGTGATCTGACAGCCTTAAGAAATTACCATTTGAAAGGGGAAAAAAAAAAGGTCTACATGCTTCATCTTTGATCTACGAGACAGATTTATCACAGGGCAGGATGACTGAAGTTTATTCATTAGCTGATAACCTCCACATGCAACCTAAGCCTTTAATCTGCAATAAAACAGCCAACAAGGATGGGGTTCTGACGAAAGGAAACTAAGTCAGCTTGGCCGAGCAGGGACAGGGCAGTAGAAGGCCAGGGGACAGACAGGGGGTACAAGACCCCACAAGAAGAGCCCTGTCCAGGTGCTCGGGTTCCTCCATGGGAACTCTGAAAGGAATAGCTTCCACTTTAGAAGTTTTAAGAAAAAAAAGAATCAAAAGCTACCTACTCAGTAGGGTCTTGTCATTTCTTTCAGAGTGCTATTGCCACCATCTGCACTTACACAACCTGTGAGCCACTACCACGATGCAGGAGAACCTTCAAAGCTGGGAATTTAGTATATAAATAAAAGGAGAAAAGGAAATAAATAGAAACTTCTTATCGATATCAAAGCTAACCCACAAACTCTCTACTATTAGAATCACAAGTTAAAGGCATTACGGTCAACAGTCTGCCTTCTGGTAAAAGTCCTTCAAGAATTAAACCTTGCAGTTATGGAAAAGGTCACGACTATGGCACTTTTAAATATTTCCCAAAAATCCTCTGGAGGAAGAAGGAGGAAAAAAGTCCGTATTAGCACAGGCTAATGCCCAGCAATGAACCACAAAATGAGCCCACAAAGTTCTGAGAGACACACCAATCCCTAATTTCTCTTGAATGAGAATTAAAAGGGGAAAGAAAGCAAAAAAGGAAAAAAGAAAAAAAAAAAAAAAGGAAAGTTAACAGCTGGTAACAGTTTCAGTCCTGCTTTAAACAAAGGAAACAAGTGCTCAGGGACACAATGAAAGAAGCGAGGCTATCCAAGGCAACTATGAAGGGAGATAAGGTGTCCAGCATCGACTCCTCCGTCTGACCTCTCCAGCTCTTACAACAGCAATTGCATCGGACTCTCTTTGTGAAACGCTTCAGAGATCTCCAGATAAGTGATCATTAAGAAAACTGTGTATCTCCCAGCAGAGTGGTACATGCATTTCTGCACCTACTTCAAACCCCAGAAACAAAGATGTTAAGCAACGTGCCCAAGGTCACGCCAAGCTAAGGAACAAGCCAGGGAGCCCCGACTCTCACAGCCCTTTCCAAAGAATCCTCCGCAGTTGGGCACAGACTAATAAATAACTCAACGTCTCTGCATCCGACAAAGTCTGACCTACGAAGAGGAAGCAGTTTCGAGACAAGTGGCAAGAAACAAAACACAGCTGCAGCAGAAAGCCCTACCAGGGAATGGCACCAAGAATAACCAGCACCACCTCGTAGGGTTATTTGCCCAACTGCCTGCTGCGGTGCCACATTTGCAGAGCTACACTTAAAAGTAAAAGGTGATTCCAGCCATGCAGACTCTAAAAAAATTGGAATTTTTTAAAAAAACAAACCTGAAAACACCCTGGTGTGTGCAACTTGCCATGCACAGAAAACCAAAACACTACCAACTGCAATTTCTAGGACATTGTGCACTACCAAGCCATGAATACCAGCTGCCTGTGCACTGAATCATCATGTTAAAAGGAAAAAAAGAAAAAAAAAAAAGTTGTCTTTTATTTTTTTCAGTCCACTAAAATTTTTTCAAGAAGCTGCAAAATTAAACTACTCTGCATCATAAACAAAAACAAATCCGGTAAACAGATCTCCTTTTAACTTCAGTAGGCCCCATCACAACTTGTTTTCTGTTTTAACAGTGTGTGTGGGTTTCTCCAAAATGCGTCAAAATAAGTGAAAATTAACGTTTACCCATTGCTCACCAGCTCTTGCTACACTACAGCAAACACAAGGTGCTCTTCTAGTCCTAAAATTCCCTTTTTGAAATTTAAGACACAGAAAGAGAAAGAAAATAAAACAAACAGAGCATTTTTCACCTGACAGTGCAAAAAAACCAAAAACCTCATGATTTTGTATACTGCAAACATGTAAATAAATACTAAAGCTTTTCCTCATTTAGACTCCATTTGGAATATCCTATGCCATTAGTTAAAATGACAGAAGAATACAGCTACCTGAAGCCTATGTAAAGAATCTCTTTAACAGGCTTTTAAAGATTGCAAGCCAGAGCATCTAAAAAGCACATCCCTGAATAATTTAAGGCTCCTGGCATCTACATTGAAAGAGCTCCTTTGCTAAACCTGGAGGTAAAAAAAAAAAACAAACCCAAACACCAAAATACAAGAGGTAAGAGAAAGAATAAAGGTCGTGAAAGATGAGCGACAAAAATCACTACTAAAAAAGTATTTTTCCTATCTTAAAGTTTAATCAGATGTGGAGGAGCAGAGATTTTACAGCCAGCCCTTCCCATTTACTGTCAACAGCTGTGGTCTGACATTAACATTTACCCCTTGGCAGTGTTAAGTTAAGGCTGTGATGGTCAGAGAAACAATACAGGAAGAAAATGAAAGAGAAGGAAGGAGAACGGCCAGGAAGGTGAAGCGCAGCACAAATCCACATGAGCAGAAAGTCATTATCAAATAAAAAGCAAAAAGCTAGAGTTTATAGTGAATTTTAAATGGGTCTAACCTATGTTTTAGGGCAGAAGAGAAACGAGAAAAAAAAACCCAAACCAAGCAAACTCTGGAAGAACAGACCAATGTAAATACACATTATTAAAACAAAACACAACACGATTACACTATTAAGACAGCAGGCAATCTGGTTTGGCGCAGGGTAATCCCCATTTATAACCAATTGTAACCAAGGTCGAATTACAAATCGGTATATTGTTGACAAGACCAAGTTTTCTCCACCAACTACATCCTTTTAAACATCAGCAAATCCTACCTACTTCCTCTTGTGTCTGTCATAGAAACCATCCAAAACAATGGCAGCAAGCAATCTTCACCTCAACAGCTATTGACTTCAAGCAAACTGAAGGCTCTATTCATTTTTACTCCTAGATGGGAAAGTCCTCGCTGTTTTTACAGTATCTGAAAGCCTCGCCACTGATTACAACCAGTTCAGGATCTGGCTCCTCCTCAGTATATGAAAATGGACTCGAAACAATTGGAAATCTTATCTGAGGAAGTTAACGCAGGTCACCCTTCTCCACACGTGAATACTGACTTTGTAAGGACAGAAAAAACAGCTTAACTAAATCTTATGAATTAGGCAAGAATTTGGGGGGGAAAAAGGTGTCACATACAGAATGCTATTTTTTTTTTTTAATAAAAATAAAAACAAAAAGCCTTCACCTTTTTGAAAAAACAGATTTTGCATTTTTTGCTTTACACAACTTGTCACATAAGGGCTAAAAGAGTCATTAGGAAGTAACCTGGATACACAGCAAACAGCCCAGCTGAAGCGCAGAAGCAGATTCCGAATGGGGCAAAACCAACCTGCCCAAGACAGAATTTCCAAGTAAATGCCTGTAAAAATGATTCCTCCTTCCCCTTGTGGAATTTTTGTTTCTTATAAGAATGGAATAGAAAGGGAAGAGTAAGAAAATTACACTCTTTAATATGTAATTGTGATACTTTTCCAGTGTAATCGCAAGCAAAACAAAGAAATCTTTCCAATACACTTTTTTCCCTTAGAACTCAGAAAGTTCAGCTGTTGCAGGTTACAAGAAACTAAACTGCGATTTGTTTTTCAAATTTCATCCAAAGAGGCTAGCTGTTATATACTCTTCATTCCGCCCACTCTGAGTTAAACTACAAAAAAGGTTCTTTGTGACAGGTGTTCAAAGTTTAAAAGAAAAAAAAACATTAATAGAAAAGTAATACAAGATGGATGAGATGGGGATTTGGACACTGTGACAAAAAAGAAAAGGTTTGGAAGTGCTGACATTTTTAAGATGATTATGGTAGCAAGGACTTCTTTCCACAAGACATAAGGGAGTGAGAAAAGAAATTCAACTTTCAACAGGTAGACTGAAGTTTAAAGCTTTAAAGGGAAGGTTGGCATGCTGGATCCTTAGCTAGTAGAAGTATGCGTAACTGCAGTAACGTCAGTAATATCGCATGAAGTTATGCTACTGGTTGATCTCACTCATTCTATCTAAAGCCCACACCTAACTATAAATATATATATATATAATGTATTACGTTTGCTTTTTGAAAACTGATTGAAGTTTAATAGCAACTCATAATTGAAATATTCATGGTCCCAAGCTAGCTTTGAAGTTAAATCCCTAAGTGGATAAAGTGGACTGTATATCTAATCTAAACTAAATGTTTCCCTTAGTTACTAATACCAGTGCAGTTTTACTCGTTAAAATCATTATTACAGCAAAGAAACACAAACCCCTTCGCACTTTAAGGGGCATTTAGTCCTGCACAGCACTAGGAAACGGCACATGATCTCGGCAGTCTTGGCTCCTCCACCACCTTCCACATCTTTGCTTCAGGAGTCAACTAATTTGATGATTTCTAGGCAAGAAAGTCTTAACCACAGCTTTCCAGCCCTGCTCCTCTTACTCGAGTTTCTCACCACTCCTTTCAGCCTTACAAGTTTCCACTCAAGACCACAAATCTGCCTCGGGTGTAAAGCCAGTTTCTCCAGCAATGAAGCTAGAAAGAAAATGTCCCTGATTTTTATACCCTTTTTACAGACTGTAACTGTTTCAGCTGGGCACTTCTGCTTTCCTTACATACTCCTCACATCCCACCCACACACCCCTTACCTAGATACCCGTGATAAATGACATTTGTGCAGCAAACCACAGTTTGAGCTGGAGAGGTTCTGACCCCCTTGACTGCTTTATACTTCTCTCCTTCACCATTTTTGACTCAATTAAGGGTATTAAACACTGACCCTAGGAAAGCTTGCCCATCCTCTCCCACATTTAAAAATAATCTGATTTCTTTTTTTTTTAAGAAAAAAAGGACCAAGTGCTCCTGCCAGTAACAGGGCGAGCGCTGCACAGACTTATAGATTATATATAGCAAGCCATTATAATAGAGTTTGAAGGCAGGTTTGGGTCCTAGAGAAAACAGGCACAATTGTGCTACTTCTGCAGCAGTAATTTCCCCACGGCTTTGGTTATGTTGATCTCCGCTCCTGTTTCACAGAGCCCACAGCTACACACATTCTATCCAAGTGTATGTCTGAAACTCCATAACCTTTGCCAGAGTAACTCTCCAGGAAGCTCTCCTGACCTTTACTTAAGATAAAGAAACCAACTGAAATGAAGAAATAAATGTTCCTTTGATAATACTGTGTAAGCTGTGGCTGAGGAACTTTGAAATACAACAGCATTAATAAAATAGCCATATTAGGAGAATTTCTTTATCACCAAAAGCAGTGGCCAGCTTCAATGGAGCTTTTCATTCACAGTTCACAAATTATTTTCCAAGAATCATTGACTTGTTGTGTAACGATAATTGTGGGTTAATAGAAGCTCCAACTGAACTTTGGACTCTTACACAAAGGACGTATACATACATGACTATATTTGGCCGCAGCGCCGTATGGAGGATAACGTATCTGATTTGCAACGTATAGAATAGTTTAGGTTCTCATAGTATAATTTAATAAAAAAAAAACAAAGTCTTTGAAGCCAGAAGTGGGGGGAAAAAAAAAAAACCCAAAACCCCAAACTGTTACAAAGGGCGACTTTAAAAGTGTCCATGATTGTCAGTTGGTGCATGTACAGGAACTTCTAAAGTAAAAAAAAAATAATACAAATACAAACACTCTTAATAAATTCTTAACACACTTCCTAAGTAACTGGAAAAAAACCCTCTAAAAGATTTATAAGAAAACTCAACAAGCCTGAATTTGTCTTTTGCATTAGGGACTATTTTAATGCAATTCTTTCTAATCTCTCTAATTTTAATCCTAACGTTTCAGTATGTGAATGCTGTGTTTAACAGCTCTCTGGTTTAGTGAACTGCAGTAATTCACCCTGATAGGATAAATTACTTAAGTTATTTAGCAAAACAGAAAAGCTACCATGCACTCTGCTGCAGCAGATACTGTTCAGAAGAGACCTCTGACGATGGAGAGAAGCCTCGCCATGAAGAACAAAAAGATGCACAAAGAAGCTCCAAGAACTCCGTGACTTTAACCAAATACCATTTCTCATGCCATTTCTTTACTACGCCCTTGCAACCACCCAGAAGAGGAGGTACAGGAAAGGGGGAGCCAGCGTTTAACAGAACAACAGCACTTCAGCGGGTAAAGACAAGATTTGAGGAGTACAGGTTAAAATAAAGTAAGTTTGGGCACTTCAGGTAGAGCAGCAAGCGGCACAAAGGGTCCAGCTTATCATAACTCATGCTTCCTCCCTTCAATTCAAAGCGAAATTCTGCTTGAGCAACGAAATGCCACACGCTAAGACGACTTAAAAAAAAGAAAAGCAAAAGTGACTGCATTTGATTTATTATGTGGAGGACTTTATTTATTTATCTACACCCAAAAGGGACTGAGCAGCCCCACTTCTGCTCAGCAGAGCTGCCTCCTCCATCCCACACTGACTGATCCGGACTGACTCAACACCCTCTGCTTCTCACTCCAGGGACACAGAAACTCCTGCCACCTCCACAATCTGGGGTTGTCCTCCCTTCCGTGGGAATTACAGGAGAGCGCCCCCCCTGCCAGAGGTGACACCTTCAGCCCCAACCACTTCCTCCGGCTGCAGGCCAAAAACGCCACTGGCTTTATCTACTCATCACACTGATGTCACCCATCAGCGAAAAGGAGCTGCCACATGGCTGGGGATGACACAATAAATAACAGATACCAAGAGCCAAATATAAATATACAAACACGTATTTGGAAGAAAGTGATGATTCATACTAATACTTACAACTTTCAGCCTGATAGTCTGGCACAAACTGCTCGTCATTGTCAGGTACCTGAGCTGAAGAAAGGGAAAGAACAAAACAAAACAAAAAACAGACAAACAAACAAACAAAAAACAAAAACAAGGAAAGAATTAAAAGAAGCCATTAAAGCATAAATAAAGACTCTTGTGCTTAAGTTGAAGCAGAGCCAAGATTAAAACTAGGAATTTTTATTATCTTTTTTTTCCCCTCATTGTTGGGTACGTCAGTCAGGCAAGTGCACCATTTTAAGATCAGCTCAACCCCGGGGTGAAGCTGTGGGGTGCGGTGAGAGCCCAGAGCAGCCCCGGCACGGAGCGATGGGGACAGGAGGACAGTGAGGCTGGCACTGCCACCAGCCCTGCCTGGCTCCCTGAACCCAGGTCTGCACCTACCCTGCCCCTGCTCAGACCCAGCAGTGCCCATTTTCAATCAGTCTGCACAAACCCAAACCCTAGCAACATTCATGCATCTTTAACCCCAAACTACCACACCTTCAGCTTAACTTTAAAAGCCATTCCCATTTTTCGTGGCTGTCAGCCAACATGATAGAGTTTCTTGTTTTGTTCTTTTTTTTTGTTTTGTTTCGTTCTTGTTTTAAATACTCAAAAACAAGTGTTTTACCAGACCACAGAATTCACGATGCAATGGCAACATTTCAGACATCAAAAAAACAAAAGCAGATTTACTCAGAGCAAGCATCATTATTAACATGCATTCACCTTGCAGAAGGATCATCTTCACGTTTAGAAAACTTTTTTCTCAAACCCGAGCTATAAAATACAATCGTTGCCCAGTCTGCTGATACCCAAGTTTGCGTCTGTGGTACCACAGTCCCTTTTCATTGTGTATCTAAGATGTTTGCCATCTCTCACACTGCGTTGTAAACTCATTTAGACCATTTCAACCACTGAATGTCTATTAGAGGTGAATACATTGGATTAACTGCAGAAGGAGATGCTGAGAAGCGGTATCCTCAGAGAACGACCGGTTCTGGACACCTCTCGAGAGAGAGATCCAGCTCATCCTCCCTGAACTTCAGTATCTGCTCCTCAACATACACTAACTGGAATCCTCCCAGCAAGGCTGCTCGGAGTTATCTGTCCGAAATTATTTCCATTTACGCTGTCCTTGTCTAAACACAAGCAAATAATTCATATGATCTTAATTAAAAGTTAACATTTGCCATGACCTGGTTTCCCAACACGACTGGAGAGGTAAATACTGGTTATATCATCGTTTACCGAAACAGCGACCGTCACACCATTAAATACATTAAATAATAAAAACACAACTTTAACGTGCTTCCAAACTCTTTCTAAGTTTAGGAAGCAGGTGCTCCCCTTTATATACATGCAAGTGCTACTAGTTTTCATAGAACTTGTTTGAATTTAAAATATTTAATTATAATTACTCACAATTGCTTTGAATGTGCACCACAGTTCTCTCCATGGACCAGATTTCCACTCCTTAAGTCGGGAAATATTTCTAATGACTTAACTGAGAGATTTTTATCCAATTTCAGAATCAGGCTCATTATACCGAAAAATTATTTGCTCTGGGTTTCGGACTAAATGTTTATAAAGTCCTACTGTCTTAATTGCGACAAAGACACCTTAAGAATAAATGATCTTGGGAAATCTGCAAACACAGATTTGAAAAGACGTGGGAGTAAGGCAAATACACAAAGTGTAATTAGTATTACTCTGAAAAAAAAAGTAGTTATTGTTGCTTTGTTTTTTGGATTTTTTTTCATAACCTATCCTTTTAGAAGAAACCAGTACCTCTGAGGACATGTTAGCTCCTCAAAGTTTGAAGATGTATAAAACACCTATTTTACCAAACCAAATATTCCCAGCATTTTTGATGCATCACATTTCTCTTCCCTCCAGAGAAACCACAGGACTTTTACCAGAAATTAACTCAGGGACAATATGAGCCTAAATACAAACACTCCACAATTTTATGAATGTTAAGGGATTTTCCTTAGAAAAATCCAGAATATTTGACTGTCACAGAAGAACCCAATTATGAAATGAAGGTATCCTACTTAAAAATCAATTCCTAAGGAGTTCTTACATTTCCAATTGTATTCGAAGGGCCTGTGAGTACATTCAGTATTAAAGTAATTGTATCGAGTCATTTCTCGTTTACAGGAGACAAATCCCGTGCATTTTTCTTAAGCCAGCAATCATTTTCAAATGCAGCGAGGAGGCTAGCAGGACTCCAATGTTTTATATGTACATACGCATTTTATACATATATATGCATGGAAGTGTCAACTGGTGAATCCAGGATATCCGAAAAAGGCTAAAAGAAAACAAAACCCCTCCTGTTGACATGAGAAGGCTACACTGAACGATTGCAGAAGTGGGACAGCAACCTTATATAACTTTCTAGAGCACACTCCGTGCTCTGGACTGCTTTAACGACACTTTATTCTGGTTTTAGCAGTTTAACTTGACTTACTCCAGAACAAATACGCTGTAGAGATATATGTATGTACCAGTAAATGAGGTCCCTTGTGGGTTTTTTTTTTTCCACCCAGCAAAAGAGTAAGAAAAAATAAAATACATCTGGCGAAATCGTTATGGAAAATCAGTATCTTACTTTAGAGATACTGTCATTACCCCTGATTTGGTCTGGTGTAAACAAGAAAAATGTACTCCATCTCCCAAATTTATGAAGGCATATTTAACAGAGATCAAGGCGCATCACTTCACCTATACTCTAGAAATAGGAGGACGCTACGCTGTCAAAATGTATTTTAAATACAATTATTGACATAGCCTTAAAAGCCTCTGTAGGAAAAGGCATACAGCAAGTTAAGAAGTGTTTAGAACTCTGCCAAATATAAACAAAACAAGTAACACCCGTCCAAAACCTTCAAGCCAGGAACATACATTTCCTACCGGAATCTAATTTTAGGAACATCAGTACCTTAGAAAGGAGGCTGCGAGCCTATAGAAAGCAATTTAAAGGACCTGCTAACTGTTGGGAACCAGAAGTTAAATTATTCCTTTGTTTAATCTGATATTATTTTTAAACCAGCAGAACTGAAACACGCACATGGTAGTTACTGCAGAAACGCAAGTGACCATCAGCAGCCCAATACACACACTTCTTCCACCAGCATCTCGCTGTGGGAGGGCAAATCACTGGGATACATCATCCCATTACCCAAAGAGAAGAGGGCTTTGGTATACCCTGAGTTTGGATAATCACAGTGAATTAAACAGACAGTAAAGGCACTTCAACCCCAACGTCTGAGAGGAAAATGTGACTTGTGGTGTTGCAACTGTCTGCACATTTATATACGTGTGCCATTCATTTCCTCTTCTCCTTTATTCACTAACACTGCAGCCCAAGCAAGGCTGCCATAAAATCTTCATAGGCCTTCTGTTAACATACTCAACACAAAACACAATGCATAAATCACTAAAACTTTTTTTTTCTTTTAACTTTGCCACTCAGAGGAAAATTGGAAAAGATCTCTGAAATTATCATCTAACTGAATATTTCCCCCAGCTACTTAATTATGGGGGTTTGAGAAGGCATGTATATTCCAAAAGACTAATAAAAGGTTTTGAAGGATATTAAGCACGTGGCTTTTACTGCTAATAGCAGGAGCAGCCACATTAGTTCATTCCACATTCAGAGCCATCAAGTCCCCGAGTCCTGAAGCAGACAACATCTGCAGCACAAGCTATCCAGCTCAGGCTAGATTATTACCAAAAGTTTTCTTTTTTTCCTTCTGATTACAGCTACAATGTCTCAAGAGGATTTGGGAAGTGTACAGAAACGTTAAGGATGATCTTGAGGATGTTATCGGTTTAGGTTTTACGGTTTCACTACCCACTGAGTTAAAATCAGTTTGCCAAAAGCAAACATTCACAGCACAAAAACACTTAATACTTGTTCGGAGTTTTTAGAGCTTAAAAAGCCTTTGAAAAGCTGAGCTGACAGCTCATTTTGCAAAGGGAAAGCAATTTGGAAAAAAAAAAAAAAAAGATAAAGGAGAAGTTTAAAACGAGGACCTGTTTGCTTGCTTTCATTGCCAGTAAACAACAAAAAAAGTCCCTGTTAACAAGCATCCAGGACAAAAGGAGTTAATATTTAATTAAAACCAGCTCTATCCACTGTAACAATGACCTGGAGCCAAACAAGGCAGAAGATGTATGAGTCATTCTTTCTGCCAGTGAATGAGACAGCTGATCTCCGAAGCCATTCCTCAAGACAAGCAGTCAGAACTGGAGTTCTGCCTCCATTCACAAAAACACAGTCCAGCATGAACCATGTGGCCCCAACCACAAGCTTTTCATGTCACACCCTTCCAGAAAGCTACAGCAAAGTAAACTTGAACTTTAGGCATAAACACACTGATTTCACTGCTTTGTCTCAAGATGCAGCGCAGACCTGGCTGAGGAACGTATTTAATAAATGAAAAGTTAAGCGAAGTATAAAGGGCTTAAATTTAACTCTTCCTTCTCCTGGTCACAAACCGCTTCCAAAAGCTCAGCTGCCCTCCAGGGAAAGGTGCTCCCGTTAAAAAGCGGAAACCTTCGGGAAAAACAAGAAGCTGCAAAACCTCCTCACTTCACTCAAAACTTTATTTTGGGTAGCAGAACGCTTCCTGCGGTTCCCTGACCTCAAGCTTCACTTTTAGAACGAAGTGCAACCCGGTTTAAAGGATCTCTGATTTATTCAGAGTGGCACACGAAATTTAAATTGACAGGGAATGATATATGAACAGCAGCATTCTGGCTACAGCTAAAATAAGACTTCAGGCCTCAACAGTAATAAGTCTATTGAGTTTCCTTTGATTCATTGTCAGTTCTAAATATCTGAAAGATTGCATAAATTTTAAGTATTCCTGAAAGAGCTGGGGAACGGGGGAGAGGCAGTTTTTGTTGTTTTGTGTGTGTGTGTGTGTAGTTGTGGGTTTTTTGCACGGGAACAACTGTTTCTAACAAAGGAGCATTCAGAAGGCAAAAGAGTGACAAATTTGAATATGGTAAAAAATATTATTTCCCGTAAGCACCGGATTTGCTGTCAAAACAACCCAAACCCCTTTTTACATAAAGTGAGATGCTCTGACTAATAAACTTAAGTGCAGTTCCAAACCAGCTCCAGATCTCAAAATTCTTCCTTATGTGAATAAACCCTGGGAATATGAAGATGGGTTTGGAGAATCTGCTCTTCATTTGCTGCTATACTAAAAATGAGGAAAACAGTTAGCTGAAAAGGAACACTCACATTTAACATTTTACTAAATCCCTCGGAGTAGTTCACAAACCCCACTATGCCTTTGGAAATTATTATTTTCGAGTAACAGGCAGCTACTTTTCCAGCAAACAAGAAAAACGTTGAAAAGTTTATTACTACACAGACTTTCAGACTTCTAGATTTCTGGTGGGTTTCTTTCTTTTAGATTCCTTTTTAGAAAAGCACCCCCTCCCACCTCCTCATTTGCCTAATTTAACTTTTCTCCTTTTTTTTTTTTTGTGCTCAGATATTTAAAATCAAGAGTTACGAGTATTTGAAATCCAAGTATGTCAGATTACTGGAATAAAAATAAATAAATAAATAAATAGATTTGAAAAGGCTGCTATTCTCACTATTGCAAATTCCAAAGTGAAAATCCTTTCACTGCTTTTTGGGGGGGTCTGTCCCCATCAGACAGATTTCAGCCATAGATGTCTTAAATTACTATGTCTTGACTATTTTTGCTCCTACAAAAAATGTGGATGGTTCTTCAATATGGCTACATAGCATTTGCCTTGCACTGGGTAAATTTTACAACTTTTTGGCAGAAGCAAGCTATTTAGCCAGAGTAAGCTGCTACACATCTTCGCTGATTTAAATTAAATCACTTTAACTAGACTAATATTTGAAGATCTACTACTTTAATTAAAAAATAATACTTTGAGAACTAGAAACTACTCATTTTCATACCACCTCATTTAAGAAACAAACTAGAAGTCAACACTAGCTTAGACATCACGGTGATACTGGTGCATCCTTCACAGTAGGGGAACAGAGGGCAGCCCTAAAGTTCATTCCAAATTTGGGTATTGATGACCTGAGAGAAATAACTTCCTTTCAGATATGAAGAATTGACTTTGAAATATTGGTGCCTTGTAGTAGCCATCCACCCAATTTCGCTAAGCTGCAGTAGAGGCATGAACCCGTCACTTTTAGCTATTATTTCAAACCACTTACTGTTTACTTATCTTTTTGTATTTTTTCAAGTGACCCAAAGAACCCTGTATTTCGTTTTTCAATTTGTTACTGTCTGAGAAACATATTATCTATTGCTCTGAGAACCAGATCTAGCGCATAAAATCATTATTTGTTTTTGCTTGGGACGTCTCTTATGTATCATTAACAAGCTTCTAGGAGAAACTAGTGCCCAAAAGAGTAATTTTAAAGGAAAATCCAGGGTTTTGTTATTCTATTATTCCCTCAAAACCAAATGTTTTCACAATGGAAAGGAGACTTTTACACACTAAGAATTTGCTCTCCCTCTTGTTTTTATTCCAGAATAAAAGCAATAGCTTCCATGATAACATTAGATTAATATTTGAACCATTTTTTTCAAGTCACCGAACAATTGCTATCTGCCAAAACCAATGTGAAACCAAATATACAGGATCAATAAAGCCATTTTATAATATTATCATGACAAAATGTTGCCACCGAGTTATTTAAATATAAACCAGAAGATAATAGCTGAATAATATTTGCCTTGGTTAGCAATAGGCAATTTTAACGATTTCAAGTTTGAAGGTTGAAACAATTATTAAAGGCTTCCCAGTTGCAATTTCTGGCACCAGGAAACAGTGACAATCTGTCTCCTGTCCTGCATAAGAAGTGACATGAGGGAACCTTATTCAGATTAAAAGTTTTACATCAAAAGAATTCAGATTCTTTCCTATATATTTAATACTACAGAGTAAGAAGCAAAACTTATTTTCATAAAAGTCTAGCATACAGGTAGCGGAATATAATTTTAAGTTTTCTTTAAGTGGTACACAGCCTGTTAATTATGGAGTAATAAAATATTTAAAAGGTTACTGAACTGTTTACATTCTGGATTAATTCTTTAATACATGTGAACCTCCCACCACTTTCTACCAGGAAATAATACATTTCTCTTACGTTTACTTGTTTATCACCAACTTGTCACAGGTGACACAAACTGTAAAAATCTCCAGGCTAAAATGAGTGATGTAGCTTCAGGAAAAACAACAAAAATCAAAAATCAAAAATCCACAAGCATGTTTTGAGTGTCTCCAAATGCAACTCACTTTCTTCTTCTAACTAATCAGTAGATTTTTGACCTGGTTACTCCCCAGTGGGGATCTGAACTCGTGGGAGAAACCTGGTCAGCTGCCACTGCTTTTCTTAAAAAGGGTCAAGATGTTTTAAAATTTCATGGTCATTTCCCTGGTTCCACAGCATTATGAAAAGAAATATGTAAACATTAGTGATGCTGCCAAATTGGCAGCCTTCTAGCCTAGGAAGGTCCAGAAGAACATAAATGGACACATCTAGCAATGGGTAAACAAGTCTGATTTCAAAATCTGTTTCCTGGCTAAGCTCAATCATGTAGACATTGGAGCAGAGCTACAATATCCTCAAACACTGGTATATTACAAAGGCTACCAAAAGTTGTTCTGAGTGGGCTTTTTTAATAAAATTTTAGGATCGAGTTTATAGCTCGATATTTGAGTTTCTCATCTTGAATGTATTTCAGTTTCAGCTTAGCCTTTAGTAAGGCTGTGCAAAGTTTGTGTTTTATGCAACAGCTAAAACCATGGCATGGCCTGAAACACAGAGGTTTCTTAAAATAATTCTAAAACACTGGAAAAATCTGTAATACTTATTCGTAACATGCCATGAAAAAATATACTATTCGTTACTTTTACTATCCTCTGCTACATGAAAAGGTAACTTTTTATTTTATTTTTAAATACTTACATAGATGATGCTACCTGCTTTTAAAAAAGGTTCCTCAACCCAGCTGACACAGGACTAGACACCTTTTTCTCTTAAAACCTATTTAAATTTACTAAGTGAAATAGACTCAGATAAAGAGGTAAAAAGAAAGGCTTTCAAACAACTCATTCGAGTCTAAAATAAGCAGTGCCTCCAGAATAAAAATTGCCATTACAGTAATTTATGCACCTACAGAAATGATTGAATCAGTTTTACATTCCATATTATTTTTCAAACTTACATTATTATCTGCACATGCTTTCTGAATCTGCCTTTATTTTTCAGACTCGTGATGAAAGAAATTTAATCCTTTTCAGAAATAAAAACAACTATGCCAGTGAAAAATCAAACTAAAAGTTCTCATCCAGCAAAAAACCAGTGTCTTTTGAGTAATATTTTAATATACTTCTGGCTTGTTAGAATGAATGAGATGATACAAAATAAAGAAATCCTTCGGAAAATTACCACAGGGAGACAGTTACAGTTGTATCTGATCACTGTACTACAAAAAATTATCTTAGTACAGGACAGCCTGTTTTCAATTATTAGGAAAGAACCATATTAATTCATAAAAATATATCCTTTGATCCATGAGTTTAAAAAGGACTTTTTGATTATACACAGAATAACCACATGCTAAGAATAATGCTAGGAGAATAAAAACGTCAGCAAAATAAACAATACCCCCAACTTACTTACAGGTTAAGAACTTGACTAACTCTATATAAAGCTGTTAAAACAAAATAAGTATGTAGACAAGTAGTCCTCAGCAATATTTCCCTTTTTCTGTGAAAAACCAGCAGCAAGCAGTTCACCCCAACATTCTTCCCTTCCCCAAAAAAAAAGCATAACATCTATTCTATAAACAACTCTGCATAATCCAGTGCATGATAAAAATTAAACATATGGTAATACTCACATTAATTTAAATCAGGATAAATTTGGAGAGATTATGTTAACTTGCATCAAAATACTATTTACTTCAGATGCAGAATTTTACATAAATATTTCAACCAGAAACATTAAGAACAGGCACTGCATAAAAATCTTCATTCTTGAGATAATAAATATCAAAGGAAAAAAAAAATCAGAAAATATTGCTGAAGAGATCAAATGCACTTCAACATGCAGAAAGCTACCTCGCATTTTGTTAAAGTTCCCTTAATGCAGCAGCTCATTTTTTGTTATTGCTAAATGAATCTCTCAACAGCTACTCTAAATTCAGATTTGTACATTATTGTTCTTAAACGTTCTCTCTTCAGCAGAATGTGCTCTGCAAGATTATTTGAAATACTTAAAAGCACAAGCAGGTGTAAAGCAGACCGATGCCAGTTTTCTAATCCCCCACGACACAATCTCACAAGTACAAATATGAAGACAAAAATAACATGCAAAATATTTAAAGGTTTCAGGAAAGAAAAAAAATAGACAAAGAAACAGTACTTTTAAAGTATTCCATACACACCTAACGTTCTGTGTTGTGAACAAGGTGGAAAGAAGACACTTGCACTTAAATCTTGAAGCATCCCGTCCCGATGAACCCAGAGAAACTAATTTCTGCCATCAGAAAAGTACTCCACCAGAACACCAAATAATTATATGTGCTGCTCTAAAGGAAACAGCAAGCCCAGTTCTGGCTGTATGTAGTCTCTCGAGGTACAATAATATAAACCTGATCAATTGCAATTAAAATCTGAACACAGGCTTAGAACTTGAAGTCTTGGTGCATTAGTTCTTGCCAAAAGCAGATGTGATTGTGAGCTGGAAGCAATTTCTCCTGGTAATTTGTGATGACACTGGGTAGAGCAGCCCCAGAGTCCCCAAAGACAAACTCATCAGAGGCTCTAATGTATGCATGACACATGAGGTGGCTCTTTTAGAGCTCAATTAATTGGGCTGAACATTAAGACAGCAAGTTCAGGACTTTTTTTTTTTTCTTCTTCCCCTCCAGAGTTGTTTTTCCTCTTTTTACAAGCAGTTTTTTCCCTTACCTTCTGCAAGCCATGTCTCCTGTAACTGGCTCAGATCTTGAAAGAGTTCTGCAAAAAGATGAAGACATGGATAAAAGACTCACACCTCGAATCTCTTGATAAGATTAAAATATGTTCCAAGAATATTTTTCCTGAAGAATAATGTACATGAATGCTATTTTGGCAGTCAAATGTACAAAGTAGGTATTTTCAGGCTGCGGCTAATGATTTTTCTACACCTACTAATAAAGAAGAATTACTTACTGTATTATTTTATCAACTCCTGAAATAATAACCAGAATCTTTACCAAGCTCCGGAGCTCATTCAGCAGTGCATAGGTAAGTTAAAAATCATAATCCTTCTTACAGGTGAACTATTTCTCCTCATACAATCCGGGCCTCCTCCTGCAATATCTGCCCCCAATAAAGCTCTCGGACTCCAGCAGGAGTTCTGCCTGAGCTATGATTATTTTTATTAGCAGGGTCGTAACTATCATATAAAAATTTTGAAGCAAAGACCCGCGATGCTGCTACAGCAAACAGAAATGGGAAATCTTTTGCACTTCCCCAAATGTTTTAGTTCGTGTGACAGGCAAATCCCTACAATTTCCTCTGTGCTGCACTCGCTGCACTTTCTTTAAAGTGAAATGACTTTCTCCACAGACTAAGTTTTGCCGCAGCTTTTCTCTTTTTTTTTTTTTGCAATTCACTGAAATCAATTGCTTATAATGGGCGTAAACCAGAGCAGCATTCGGCTTACATGCAAAGCTCAGAAATTCAGTTATGAAAATTCTGTTTACTAAGGCTGAGTAGGCTATTTGAACTGACAAATGGTTTATTTTTAATTTACTGTATTTTGAGAGAGACTTCCTCTTTCATGAATGCTGACAGACAACTATTTACATACACTCAAATGACAGAGGCTATTCATTTATCCTGTGGACCGATACTTCATGTTCATGTTGGGAAATCATTTAGCTGAAAATCTGAAAGTTGCTTTCTTTTCTATCTACCCTAGAATAAACTTTTTCAAGTAAGTAAGGAGGGATTTTGAAAAGTATATCAGTGTGACTTCACCCTGGTGAGACTTATATAGGGGTAAGTTGTAGGCTCCTATATACCATGCTATAGGTCTTACAGGAGGGGTGTAGGTGTAGCATCTACACTGACCTTGTAACCTAAAGCAGTGTTAACAGCTATCCCGAGCAACCACATGAGTGGCTATAGATGGGACGAAGTTACAAACCTTTGGCCCTCCAAAACTTGGTCCACTCTAGATTTCCTTACCCAGATTTCCCAGGATTTTTAACCCTACCAGTGTCACACAGCGATAGAAACAGGCTACCAGACACCAGGAGCCCGACTACCAGCTCTCCAGAAAAGCTGGAGCGAAAACCGACCATCTGCAGACCGGCATCCTCGCTCCTGCAATCACCAGTGAAGACACGCCAGCAAAAAAGGATGTTAAAAGCTGGAAGGGATGAGGAAAGCCCTCCACCTCAAGAGCTTGAAGGTGAAAAAGGCAGGTGCCCTGACTTGTCTCAGATGCTGCAAAGGCTTTGGCCTCAGTGCATGACATCCATGTGCCACATGTGCAAGCAGCACCTAAAATGCAACAGGGTAAGTCAAGGAAAAGAACATCAACTTTATGAGTTTATTGCCTCTGCCAGTTTGTTTTGCAGTAGTAAATGCAATTTTCTTGTCTTGTTTGTTCAGATTGATCTAGATATATTTATCTCCAAAATAAATAAATAAATAGCTCTCAAAAAGCTTCTCTGCATTAGCAAGGGGAGGGGAGAGGGAAAGGGGGGGTGAACAAGCCCTCACCTTCTGAATCATGAGCCAGGTCTCTGTTAATGAATTTTCTTTTCCTGACATTTGTCGGTCTCTCATTACAGTTTCTCCCACGCGGATTCTATAAACAGGAAAGATCAGTTACTTTAGAAATCTGAGGGTTTGTGTTGGTTTTTATTGGTTTTTTTTTTCTTCATTTAATCAAGAATACTCAAAGCTGCCACAAATTCTTCACATTTTCAAACAGGGAAACGATCGTCTTGCAGCCTCCAATTTCTAGCAAAAGATACTGCTGAGCTACCATCCTCCCAAAGACTCCTGTGACTAAATGCAACACATTTCTATCTATCTATGCAGACATCTACTTGTACAGATACGTATATAATGTGTTCAAGCAGCAACACAATGCCAACCATGTATTTTCAGCATCTAAAGTACACAAACCTACACAATAGCACATAAATCCCCTCTGCATAAGCTACACAGGAGAAGCCAGATATGAGACTATAATAGACTGCTTTGTTTCCCTGTGTTGCTTATAACATTGTTCGCAAAGTCCTGAAAGAAAGAGGGGAAAAAAGAAAGAAAAAAGAAAAACGTTAATGTTTGCCTCAACTTCATTCTTCTGAGCGTTGTAGGCAAATGGAGCCCAAAACTTTGACTGCAGCTGCTGCTGCTCTCGCCTCTCTCATCCGCTAATCATGTGCATGATTTTTTAATCATCCCGAAAACTGCCTTTAGTTTAGAACACGATGCTTTATTGAAATAACTTAAAAGACGGGCTCATCTCACAGGCAAAGCTCCCGGGCTGAAGAGTCACCCCTGCAGCCCTAACAAAGCAGAGAGGCTCTGCCTGCCACAACTCCCCCCAACGAGAAACCAAGTCGGAGTCAAGTTTATCAAACACCCAACTTCCAACCGATCACTCACATTGGTGACCATGTAAGGCACTTGCTGGTCATAAAATCCATCCATCCTGCAGCTCTTCCAGGAGTCTTAGCTCAGTGGGTTTTTTATTTACTGGGCATTTGATCTGGAGATTTCCTCCTCGGGGTCTGGACTCCAATCAGCCTAGAGGGGAATACAAGATGGCTTTTAGATATTTTTTTTTTAACCACATAGAAGAAAAAAAAAAAAGGAAAAAACATGAATGAACTGACTGAATTTGCATAGCTAATTAACCTCCAAGAGTCCCATTCATAAAAAAACAACCCTCCCTTCTCCGCCTTCACCTGGGTTACGCGCTTCTGCAAAGGAAAACGCGGAGGGGAAAAGCACTTCGGAGGCAGCAGGAGCAGCGGAGAAAAGCCGGGCGAGGGGGCCGGCTTTTATTTACGCTCCCCCAACACCCTCGGGGGGAGGAAGATCCGCGGAAAGAAGCGGCGGCCCCGACTTTTTTTCCCCCCTCGCGGGCTCCCAACTCGCGTAATGGCGGGGCTCAGCCGCGCACCTCACG